>JACEII010000052.1:573892-696380 GCA_014332785.1 Antheraea mylitta | reverse complement strand
AATTATGCAGAACTATTGCTCATATTGCAAAGAACTCCAGAACTATTATAAAGGAGCCCAGAACTCCTTTCAGAACTCCTCTGTCATGACCTTTGTATGCTGCGTGAATTTGGCACCCCCATATTTCTTATGCTCATATGGTGTCTTTAATGTGCAGAACTATTTCTCTAACTTGCAGGAACTCCAGAACTATTGGTTTGAATATCAGAACTCATTTTTGTTTCACAATTCCGATATCTTTGTATGCCAACTTCACACACACCAGGGAGAGGGGTAAATGGAGATGTTTTGCAGGTAAACGCGCACACCTGTGTTTTGTTAGCATTAAACTCGACCAAATTACTTGCCCCTCATGTTGATATGTGCTGCAAGGACCGGTCGAGCTCAATGACAAGTTCCTGCCGTCTCTTTTCGGTCTCCACCCAACCGCAAGAAGGCTTGCTGTAATAGCACTCATGGATGGTGCTATCGTCTGCATAGCAATGAATATGGCCTAAAGGCAACATATCATTGATATGCAGAAGAACCAGAGTAGGTGAAAGAGTAGGTGAAAGAATAAGCGGTTTTGGTACAATTTTATTTAATACTTATTAAATACATGCTTGAAAAAGGTTACGTTTTAAATGCAGCGCGCTCGCTGAATTCTCGCCATCTTGCTCTTTTGTCTCGCTTTAGTTAGGTTAGGTTAGACTTGCGAAAAAAGGATAATGCGAACTTGCCTCGTGTTAGTTTATGCTAAGTTATGGAATTTATGTGATTATCATTCGATGTTTCGTAGTTGGTAGAGCCACGCTGAAGCTATTACTGGTTTCAGTATAAATGGGTCGGCTCGTCCGGGGTAGTACCACCCTCGCACAGAAAGCCGACGTGCTGTACCAGTGCTTGCATTGTTACGTTTCATTCGGTCAGTGAGAGCGCCGGGAAACACCTCCTCTTGGAGGGAAGGCCCCCTTCTTCCCACAAACAGGCTGGCAACGCACTTTGCAACTGGTGTCGCTAGTGTCTATGGACGACGGTAATCACTTAACATCAGGTGACCTGTCTGTTCGTTTGCCTCCCATGATATAGATAAAAAAATGTAATATTAATGTAAGACTTTCATATTTTAAGGGCACGATCAGAATTCATTTGTATTACATAGCAGTTATAAATATAAGTTTATCTACTTAATTTAAATTCTTCTTGCGATTTACATGTGTACCAAATTTTAATGCTTAATCCCGCTGTTTACGTATGCGTATAGTTTGCTTAGAAACGATTTCATAAATCATGGCTTAGATAATGGCAACGCGTCAGTCGAATTACGACGAAATGATGTCACTGTATAGAGAAATATCAAAGTTTTTAACAAAATTAGGAGGATGCTTTAATTTTTTGAAGTGAAACCTTCTTTGGTAGGTTCATCCATCGGGCCGTGAACGCTTTGGCACGGGACATTGTGATTATAACCTAAATATGGTTATTAAGGATCATGAAATCGCCATAAAGTTAATAACGTCATGAAAAATCCGTCCTAAAACAGTTAATAGTTAAATAAAATCATTAAAAAAATAAAAAAAAACACCCAAGTCGCTCATAGATACGATATTTGACGTACATGATAAATCAAACGAAAGCAAAAAAAAAAGGTGCGGACCAAGAGTCTGCAAAATAGAAGAAGAAAAAAGAACTTTCTTCAGACGTGTAAATGATTTTTGATAGGGGAAAAATTATAGATTCACGTTGCCGATAATCTGGACATAAACGTGAATGTGTGTTTGCTTGTTTGTCTATTACGGCTTCATACTTAAACTGCTTAACCAACCGCCATAAGATTCTACATACACGTTTTCAAAGATACAAAAAAGGACGTTTGATTGAAAAAAGCACTGTTCCTAGCGGAAAGGCCAAGCCGCAAGCAAAAGTTCCTAAACATATAATTATAAATTACCCGTCGCTATACCTATCTATCTGTTTATATTGCATTATAATATCCATCTAAAATATATTATAAACATATGAAATTTGTTAGTTTGAATGTAGGAAAAATAGTTTCCTGAACAACTGAATAGATTCTAAAAATGCTTTTAATGGTAGGATGTCACAACATATATATTTAATTCTTTTTAACGGTAATATTGTAATTAAGCTGTACGATGTCGAAGGAGGAAACTAGCATTTTACATATTTATTTACAATTGTGGATAATAAAATAGTCGACAGTTCCATGAACATGAACAGTAATAAGAAAGAGCATACTAATCTGAAAACCATTTAATTACAATGATACAATTTATATAATTAATAATATTGAAAAATTAAATTCATCAGCCTGCAAGAGACCCACTGCAGGGTCATAGGCCTCTTCCCGAAGGATGGTATGGGCGTAATCACCACGCCAGCCCACGACGTATTGGCGATTTCAAACTCTGATAAATTCAAAGTTCTATATTTTTCCCACATACAGGAAGTACTACAAGAACATTTCTAAGATTCAGGTTTCCTCACGATGTTTTCTTTCACCTTCAGCCGATAGTGTTACCACTTTAAATTAGTAAATGTACGCGAATTTAGAAAAATTCGTTGGTACATGCCGGGGTTTGAGCCTGCGGATATCGAAATAATATTCCACCGGTCAAACCACTAGGTCACAAAGACTCTTATATACGACGAAATTATATAATATTAAATATTGATAAACATTTGACAAATAACAATTGAGCCGTCATGGAACGCTTGGCATATGTGAAACATCGAAGCGAACGAATCTCAGATTACACTATTATAAGTATGCGAGCTCAGTGTGGCATGAGAGATTACACATAGTCGCTTGTGGATGGCATCGTCGCGTCGTCGCCACGCCAACAATTAGGTTTACCCGCGCCTATAGATGTTTCACATCAAAAAATGAATTAACTTTAAAAATTAAAGTTAAATTATGGAAGCGAAAACAACATAGCAAATATAATCAAGAATATTGAGATATAACGGTCAAATATATCTAATGAGATATGCTTGGATGCGATCTCTTTGTACAAACGAGTCAAACGTAAGACTGGTAAATAGGAGGTTATTATTCTTACTAGTGGGCGCCCAGTTGTCGACATTCGATCATAGTTAATTGATTTTTTAAAGTATGAACTTTATTAGAGATCTTTTGTCAAACGGTATACTTCTATAATCAAAGGTTTTCATCATGGCTACTCAGTTATTTGCAATGATCTTATTATATAATCATAAAAAAATCTATGTGTAAATGAAAATTAGAATTAATTATATATTGGAAACAAAAACCACGCGGTAAAGCTCAAATTTTAACCAAACATAACTTTACGAAAATAAAGAAAATTAATTTTACACGACACCATGGGGTGGTATTTCTGGGTGATATTGAATTAAATGTAGTCTGTTCATTATGAGAAATAGTGATATGCCCAGTATCATCGTTTGGAAAAGTAATGGATGCACAATACAATCAAATGTTGAATCCAAGACAAAGACCTTTTTAATACTACCATTAGCTTTTGAAAATAAATTCTTTTTTGTTGATACATGAGGTTGAATTGCAACATTGTAACCGCGGAGGTCTAAGTCATGGATTACTTTTATGAACAAAATACCTATTTTGATTATACAAAGTATTATTTGCCTCTTTTTTTTATTAATTCATCATTTGAAGTGAGTTCACCATAAAAAACAATAAATATTACAATAATAGTTATATTTTATAATATCATTGTTGAATGTAGGATGAAAAATGGTAGTAAGAGTTAAAAAATACATATAGTCGAGCATAGCAACCTCCTTCACAACCTTTTTGAAGTTCATAACTATTTGCGGCTGTCAAAATGTCTTATTTATTTACATGTGTATATATGTTGTGTAAAATTCTAGTAGTGGTGTTATTAGTGCATATTTTAATTAATTTAGTGCACTTCTAATGCATTTTATATAAAATAAACAGCTTTCTGCACTTCTCCGCCATATAAACTTTAACTATGCCAAATTTCAAGTTCACCCGTTGACGGGAAATAGGTTAAAAAGGGATACAAAAATTTTGCTTCACGTGTTAATATATAGATAAGTTCTAAGAATTAATATTTTATATTATCGATACTCAAAAATAGTTTTAAAATTTAGAAACTAGCAAGGAGGAAGATGAGATAGTAGAACCTATAAAGCAAAATAGCAATAATTACTTTTACGAAACAACTCAATTGGTCATTATTATAGGTGTGTTGAGTATTAACTTTGAATTATTAATGCCTCATTTGTATGCGTCTTCGATGTTGTGACAAAATCGTGCTGTCTGTCGACTTTTACTTCACTGTAACAAGTAGAGCGTGATTCGTCTGGTTTTTCTGCCCAATTTCCATACTTCATAGTCATGTAACTAAGCGGAATTTTTATATTTGCATACGATTATTGCTAGTTCATGTTAGTTCGGTCATTTTTACGACGTGAATACAAGAAACACTTACCTAGTTTTTATCCATAGGTGCTAATATTATGTAGAGTGTAATCTCAGGAACTAATGGTCCGATTTGAAAAATTCTTTCAGAGTTATAGAGCTCATTTATCGAGAAAGGTTATATATCATCACGGTAAGACCAATAGGAGCGGAGCACCAATGAAAAATGTTTCAAAATCGGTATTTTTCTTCCTCTTGAGAGATTCCGCTGCGTGGTACTACTAACCTAAAGTATTATTCCGCAGATGAAGGCGCGGGCAGGGGCTAGTGCAATATAAGTAGAAATCTATAATTATATTTTTATCTGTTTTTGTCTATTTTCTGCAGGCCAGCATTATAGTGGCGACCGGCGATGGACTGTGTGTCAATCGGTGGTCGCTATTATTTTTAGATTGCACTGTGCTTACCATCAGGCATAGTGCAGTCACTTTGCCATGCTACAATAAAAAAAAATATACATATATATTTAGATTTTTTTATACATATCATAAAAGGCAAACGAACAGACGAGTCACCTCATGTTAAGTAATCGCCGTCGTCCATAGACACTTGCAACACTAGTGGAGTCGCAAGTGCGTTGCTAGCCTTTGTTTGGAAGAAAGGGTAAGGGGAGAGGAGTAGGGAGGAGCGAGAGGATGGGCGATGGGTCTCCGGTGTTCTCACTGACCGAATGAAAGACAACAATGCAAGCACTGTTACTTCACGTCAGTTTTCTGTGAGAGGGTGGTACTGCCCCGGGCGAGCTGACCCATTCATGCTGAAACCAGTAATAGCTTCAGCGTGGCTCTACCATCTACAGAATATAGAGTTTACAATAAACAGTTTTTGTAATACATTGATTAAGTAAAATATTTTATAAGACGAAATAACTGAAAAAAAATTATTTATATTTTAAATAATTTTTATATGTGTATAATTTTTTTTTTATGTTGACGACTATGATTCGTACATAATAATGTATTCTGATGTCATTATCATTTCATCAATACTTATAATAGAAATGTGTACTGTTACAATCAGCATATAAATTTCATGAAAGAACGATATTCTTTTGAATATAATATTGTAATTCTCGTTGGTTATTTTTTTTAACTTTAAAGTTACTGAAGAGAATTTATTTACCCGTTTTCCGGGAACCTAAATTATGCGAGACTTAAACTCATGTAACATAATGTTAACCATAACATTTTATTGTTACCTCGTTTACAGTACCAGACACAGCTTTGAAAATTTCGACGAATTTTCTTTCATTTCTATGAAAATTAAGAGTATATAATGTATGTATTATGTACTCTATCGTAGTCTAATTTCAACAATACATGTATTTCAAGAAATAATTTTCAAATCGATCTATAGAATTACCAAACAATCTATATCTTAAAAAAATGATTTTCATCTATAGCCTATATGCATATATAACAATGGAATATACATATGAGATAAGAAGTAAAACTTAGTCCATTGTGTTACTCCTCCGCGCGACATATTGCATCTTAAATTTCGCCAAACAGAACGCGTTCTTAATGCACGTCAAGGCGTACTAATGCGGCGTCGACACAATAATATTACATTTTTTGGGGTGTAAGGGGTGTCGAGTAACATCATAAGACTTGAGACACCCAAGCCAACCTCACCTGCACGTGGTGCACCCTGCTGAATAACGAACGAGGCAATGGCGAAAGCGGGGTGGTAGGGTTTTACGACCCGACTGGGTCGCAACCACCATGTATAGCCCGTCATAGTGACTCGCTTCTGCGTGTCGCGTTTCGGGATCAGCCTGTGCATATCCAGTATCAAGTGACTTTCGTCATTATGGCCGGCATGACAGCGGCGACCGGCGATGGATAATCTGTCTCTCGGTGGTTGCCGATGTTTTTGGATTGTACTATGCTTAACATCAGGCATAGTGCAGTCACTATGTCGTGCTTCGATAAAAAAAAAACAAACGTCGTGTGACCATTTCAATATTCTAACAAAATGGATCCCTTGTTAGAACCTTCCAGGGAGTTTTTGTGGCACCTCAGAATTTCATACTCCTTGGTATTATTTTCCATTCACTTCACTTATGCACAATAAACTAACTATATTACGTAAAACACCACCAAATTTATAAAATATAGAGTCAAATAACACAAGATTATGATTTTTTCTCGAACTGACTACGCTATTGACCTAGCAAGGTCTTAACAGCTTCACCGGACTACAAGCACAAGATTATGAATAAAATATAAACTACATGACAGCCTAAGATCCCGCCAAAAACTCCATAACTCTACTTAATAGCAATCTTTTTTGAGCTATATTCAAAAGTATCATTAGTGAGCGTAAACTCATTTACATTTTTAGACAGATTTCTATTTTCCAGATATTAAGAGTTTTTTTCCTTTGTATTCAATATACGTTTAGTTAATTAAGTATATATAACGAAAAGACAAAATGAAAAATGGCGCAGCTTATTCTGATTACTCGCACAGTTAATCACGCCTGTTTTGTTTTCCAGCTGTACAACCTTATAACCGAACGTACATTTATGTTACCAGTAAAATACACTAAATAGTTAAACATGGTTTGTTGCTGTATTTATCAACTTCACTGACCTGTTTTATTGTTGTTTAATTGTGTTTACAAATGCGTCGAGGGTTATGCAAATTCTGTATTTATGTACCAACGTAGAAGCGATTGTCAATGTGTGGGCTAATAATTGTAAAGTTAGCATGCATAGTCTTAAATTATAAGTAACATGTATTGCATAAAGGTTATAAGTATTTGAAAATTGGAAAAAATATAATTAGGTTATTTAGGTTAAACAAATGAGACGTATTTTATTGGAATTTATTTTTCAATTTTACAATTCGTCATATGATTATTCCAATAAATAACTTTGAAAATAATAAGGTACTTAATAAGCTATACTATAAACTAGATAAGCCCGTGACTTCGTTCGCATGTAACCTTATCTAAAAACAGTGATTAATACAGTCATCTGAATGTATTTAGATCATTTACTTATCTACTTTTCTCTCCTACTTACGCAGCGTCGTCATTAAAATTACAATAACTATTGATAAAGTGACCCAATTTTAATGAAATAAATACTAAGTAATTCTCGAATATATGCTTTATAATTCTATCGGTATGGTTTGATTGTGAACCCAGTACTTTAGCAGTGATGCGAGCTCATGCAAATAAACAGATAGCCATTTATAAAATTGATTGAAATGTACGAGTATTTTATTATTTATTCCTAGACACCTGTAGCATTTTTTTTTTCATGAAAATCGAAAAAGTTCAGACTCGCTAAATTTTTATTATTATTATATGTATAGATTAAATACCTATAAATAATTTACGAGTAAATTGTTTAATGTGTAACCCTAATATAGAATATTAATCGTATATTAATGTAGGTGGTAGAGTCCCGCTGAAGCTATTTTTGGTTTCAGCATGAATCGGTCGGCTCCTCCGGGGTAGTATTACCCCTTTCACAGATAACCGACGTGAAATAACAGTGCTTGCATTGTTGTGTTTCGTGCGGTCAGTGAGAGAGCCGGAGGCCCACGTCCCTTCCTCTTTCCTTCTTTCCCTTTCCTTCCCCTCCCCCTTCTCCTATATACAGGTTGGCAACGCACTTGCGACTGGACGGTGGTGATCACTTAACATCACGTGACCCACCAGTTCGTTTGCCTCCTTTCATATAAAAAAATAAATAATCAAAGACAAATATATCTATAATTTCTGATAATAAGCTATATATATAAATATAATAATACACATACATTTATTAAGTCATTACTCAATCGAAACTATGAAAACTGACTAATTTTAAAAGCTTTAATTAACGTTGGGAATTGTATAAAATCACAGATACTTCACTCGACTACACACGTTGCATTGCTAACAATTTTATGATTACAAATTAATTAAAACGCACGTACCTTGTACATTAACTAGCATAGCAGTTATTTTTACCGCCGGAGAATGCGTGACATAACATTTTACAGTTTTACGTGTCTTCGAATATATTTTATAGCGATATTTCTTAGACTCTAATGCGTTGTACTAACTACAGAGTCAAGAAATATTTAGAGATAGATTTTGTAGCATCGCTCGTAACCTAGTCAATTAATGTGACATTCAAAACTTTATTATTATATATATTTATATATGTAAGAAATATCAGTATTTTTAACAATCGTTTTAGAAGGTCAATTTCGTACACGACTGATTGTAGTTCGAATTTTGGGAAAAAAACATAGCAAAGTGACTACAGCATTTTTCTTTTAAAAACACATGCCACAATAATATCAAAATTCATACTTTTACGAAGACATTTTTTTGCAAAAAAAAACTCATTAAATATACAATTGTTGTATAATTTTTTTTATTTGTTTTACAAAACATTTTATCGTGTACGGTAAATTAATAATTATCTTGAAAAAAACATGATATAATAGAAAAAATACCTTGCGACACGTGTTATTTTTTATAGAGAAAATCCTTATCACGGTTTTCCAAGCTATACTTTTTTTTGGCGTGTTAGGGAAAAATGATGAGTGTAAATTCTTACAATGCGCGCGCACATCGTCACATAAAACCGAAACCTTGTCACGAAAAAATGACACCCTGAAGTTAGCTATAGTCAACATTTTGTTTCTTTGTATTTGTTGTTTGTATTTCTTTGTATTAAAACTTTCAATCTATTAAATACCTTTTTTCTACTATTGATGTCGTTTTTTCTACAAACGTAGAATAAGGCAAAAGATTTTTTTTTGTATGTAAATACACACAAACCTTTTTTTTTTAATTTTAACGACTAGTCTTATGTACATACACCACCTGTTTTATTTTTAACCGTAACCGTATATATCGATAATTTAAACCATCATAGTGCAATAACTCGATATATATATTTCGAGAGGCGTTTAATAAAATCGCGTGTGTAATAAAATATCATCCGTTATGTGATGCCGTTACAGAATTGCCGCAATAGGTACCATACACCGAAATAACGGCCGCAGCCGGCGCGTGCGCATCACACTTATTAATTATACAGTCATAATTTTAAGCATCTTCAATGGATTATTGTTGAAAACGTTAAATTAACACGGAATTTATGTGTACAAACTATATTTATTATTATTCTAATTACGTTAGACCCGGCATTTGAAGTATGTATGCTTGGTACACATATATGTTATAATAACTCATATAAGTATGAATATGTAGCTTAGGTAAGGTTAGTTCAGTTGGCAGAGACCATGAGCCTCGGAAGGGGCCACCTTCGGGGGCCCACATATATGTGGAGGGAGTCCGTGTCAGGGTGGGGAGCCGGATGAAGTATCTGGGTCTCACCCTGGACGGTCGCTGGCGGTTCGAGCACCATTTCAAGGGGCTCGTTCCGCGCATAGTTGGGGCGGCAGCGGCGCTCGGACGACTCCTCCCCAATACGGGGGGGGGGCCGGGTGCCGCCTGTCGCCGCCTATACATGGGGGTGGTGTGGTCCATGGCCGCCTACGGGGCGCCGTTATGGGTGGACGCCTTCAACGCCACCAATATCCGTGCGTTGCGAGCCGCGCAACGTACTGTGGCATTGAGGGTGATACGGGGTTACCGGACAGTGTCCTCTGCGGCGGCCATGGTGCTAGCTGGCTCTCTTCCCTGGGAGCTGGAGGCGGAAGTGCTTGCCGCCGTATAACATTATACGGCGGTTAAGAAACAGATGGGAGATCCTCTAGCTCATGGGGAATTAGAGAAGAGAAGAAAATATGAGAGAGGATTAAGGATGGAGAGGTGGGGGTGGGACCTGGGGGACGCGCAGTACGGTCGATATACTATCGACGCCGTCCGCCCGGGCCTGCCCGAATGGTGCAATCGACGATGGGGCTCCCTATCGTTTCGTCTGGTGCAGATGCTGACCGGGCACGGGTGCTTCGGTTGATAACTGTACCGGATAGCACGCAGGGAGCCGACCGCCGTATGCCATGAGTGCGGCGTTGAACCGGCACCGCGCAGCACACACTTTCCGAATGTGCTGCGTGGGAGGAGCGACGCCGTATTCTGGCTGCGGCGGTGGGTGATGATCTCTCGCTGCCGAGCGTCGTCAAAGCCATGCTCAGCAGCGAGATTGTGTGGAGTGTTGTTGCCTCCTTCTGTGAGGAGGTCTTCTCGCAGAAGGAGGCGCGGAGAGGGTCCGTGAGCAAAACCCTCACAGTGGCCGTTTCCGTCAACAAAGGGCAGGCAGGAGGAGGCGGCAGTTTGACCGCCACCTCCCATCTTAACCGGACCAGGGAAGATGGGTCGGGGGGCCCCATCTTCCCATTGCACGGGTCCGGCGGACGGAGGAGGCGGCCGGTGTGTACCCGGCTGTCTCCTTACAAGACGAGGCCTGACGGCGGCACTTCTGCTGCTGGGCCAGCCATTGGGGCGGTACGATGAAGTCTATAGAGATCTCGTGCCGCCCCAACTATAGCGGAAGACGTACACCGCGGGTTTTAGTCCGTGCGAGTCGGACATAACCCACTCTCTCCCCCGGGAGGGTGGGTATTCATAAGGGATTTCCCCACGTTTAAAAAAAAAAGTTGGCAGGGTCGTCGCCCTGGTAACTTTTGGCCGTTACTGCCCACCCGTCTAAATGGTGCAAGAAGAAGATCGAGGGTCTTGAGTCAGTAGAAATCTGGCATTCTCATGGGCTGCCCGACTACGTGCAGAACTCCAAGAGGATTACGCAGCGAAAACAAAAACAGGTTAGCACAATTAGGTCGCGAATTGCATGAATTAGGCAACAGCACAAGCCGAGGTGTGCTGCGAACCCTTGAGTTATCTGTCTAAATTAAATCGGTTGAGTGTCTTAAGCGCTCGCCTTAGTAGTCCGGTGAAGCTGTTAAGGCCTTAGGTAGTCAGTTTGAAAAAAAAAATCCATGCTGCAGGCTCACTAAGGTTAAATTAATTTTTAGGTAATGGTATTAGGTTTTATAACAAAGGCCCAAAACATATTACCGATTTACCGGATATTGAGTTCAAAAATCATGTCAAGCGGGTTTTCATATCTAAAGGCTTATTATATGATGGATCAATATACCAATGATTGTAACGTCTGGAAATGATGGCCCTCTCTGTGTATCCACTAAAAACGAATGTAACTATTTATGTTTTGTAAAAATATATAACATGAAGAGATAAACCAGACCGAGTTTCTTGCCGGTTCTTCTCGAAGACTGGGTTGTTTTCCGAACCGGTGGTAGCTTTGACGTTCATAAGCGCCTTCTCAGGCCCAAAATAAAAAAAAAAAAAATTTGATTTGGTTGCTGAATATATAAATTTACGAATTGTTTTGGTTTCACACAAAAATATATAGAATTAACAATATAAAGGAAGAAAGGGGTGATCACAATTGTATACAAGTCACTTATTTTTTCTTTGACGCGTTGTATGTGCATTATATAACAAGCCTGATATATTTGTCGGACATGATTTAGATACAAGTCAGAAAGTCGTTGTAAATTCAATCATTTAAAGATGCCTTGACATTAATGGTCACTTCGTGATTGTCAAACGATTTGATAGCAGGACTCCTACTTCATCAAGCCCAAAAGATCAAATGGACATATACGAAGATTGTCACAAGGTATTATATGCCCTATTCTTTCCATACTAAGTCTGAGACAATCTTGAAATGTTTACAGAGATGTGTATTTTTTATTAAACTATACATTTACTGTAATATTTTAGTTTATTATTTTTGTGATATTGTTATAATAAATAGTTCAGTTTAAAATATAGATTAATAATAATTTTTTCAAATATAAATCATCCTGGAATCCACTCAAACACAGAAAAATTACATTGAATTCGGTCCGTAAGTTAGGAGTCCAATGTTATATACATTTACAGAAGAATTATATTTACGAGCGCTCGTCCAGCAGCGGAATTTCGATCTTAAAGAAAAAAAAAAAACAAAATTTTTATGGATAAAAAATTATTTAAAAAATCGGCTGAAAATCAGAGGAGGGAGATTTTCCTAACCGTTACCGCGCTGCCCATTTATATATAAATAATGATATAGCTATTGTGCCGTTTTAGAATCGATACGTAAGTGATTGTAAAAAATGGTTTAGCTATCAGATGAATTTGCAAGTCAATTGGCGAAATATTAAACCGTATAAGTACAGTTAAACAGTAACGTTGGTCAGAAGGTGGGGATCGCAACACCTTTGCCGACCGTTATTCCCATCACATTGGCCGCGGCAACGTGGTACCGCCTTCTGCAGAGGCGTTACAAGCAAATATACATCGTACTTCCTAAGGGCCATTACTATATTATTATTATTATTATTTTTACTTTATATTTGACAATCAATCTTTCAGATTATTACTGCCATTGTCGCGTAGTCAGTAATATTACAAGCGTCGTGCAACACTTCAATATTGCGTCGTGCGAGTCAATATTCTAATAAGATGGTAGATCCCTTGTTAGAACCTTCCAGGGAGTTTTTGTGGCATCTCAGAATTTCATGCTACGTGGTATTATTTTCCATTCACATCACTTATGCACAATAAACTAGCTATGTTACGTAAAACACCACCAAATTTACAAAACATACAGTCAAATAAAACAGTATTATCAATAACATAAAATCCACTACATGACAGACTAAAATCCCGCCAAAAACTCCCATTACTACAACTATATTTATTTAACTATACAACTATATTGTCAATTAATGACTTAATTATACGTAAACATGCATTATTATGTAATATAATATTTAACCTAAGAGAATTCAAAGAATACAGCTGATTTTTAGTGTATACGGCGAAAAAGCTCGTAATAGTGATTCGCGTTTCGGGATCAGCCTTTGCATATCCAGCTTTTTGCAGGCCGGCATGATAGTGGCGACCGGCGATGGATAGTGTGTCAATCGGTGGTCGCTATTATTTTTGGATTGCGCTGTGCTTACCATCAGGCATAGTGCAGTCATTTTGCCGTGCTACAATAAAAAAAAACATTGTCTAGTTTTGTTTATTTTACAGTCGCTGCACCAAACGTAAGGAATTCATATTTTATATGTTTAATATTGTATTTAATCCAATGTATGAAATCCGACAGACCGTGGATAGCAGAACATTTTATACACAAAACTTTTTGAACCATACCTACTACTAAATTAATTAATTTAAATTATTCCGCTAATAGATGTGCAGTCGCCTGTGAATCCAGTTAATATTTGTTAACAGAATTAGCTGAGATATTACTATTTAAAAAATAAACATCCTGCTGTTTTATACTGCTACCTAATTCGTTTTGAATATTTTAGTCCGGTGAAGATTTTAAGGTCTTGCTAGGATAATAGCGTAGTTAGTTGGAAAAAATATCGAGTATATTTTAAATAGGAAAAAAAAACTTTTTTCAAGTTATGGATTTTACGTTGTAAACTGTGATTATATTTTTATGTTAAATACATGTTTACTAATGTAATTTTGAGACTTTTTTATTAATCTACTAACCTGCGGAAATAATGGTTAATTTGCAGTATATTTGGATATCGCATCAGTCGTTGGTTCGAATCTTACAATTAGCCGAAGTTTTTAGTGAATAAATACTTCGTTATGAAATAATAACATGATGATAGAGCTTTTAAAATTATGCGTGGTTAGATATAACCTCATGTTGAAAATCTGCTAACAAGAATTTGTAGGTGTGTTCCGATAGTTACACCTCAAAGCCTCCATGATTCACATATCACATCTTGAACAACATTATTTCCCATGAAAAAATATAAAATTAAATGTCAAAATCTAAAATCTATACACAGCTGAATTAACACAATTAATTTAATGTACTAATACTGGCTATATTCAACGCATGCCTATCATTATACGATAGATCAATGCCCTATATGCCTGACTTATGATGAAGCACACCGTAATAGCATGAGCGATTTGATGGTAATCAGGTTAATAATTAATTGTAAATTGCATACAAATGGAAAGAGAGTACGAGAAAAACTCTACAGACAGTTACACTCTTCGCTTCTCGGTTTGATGGACTTTAACTTCACATACAAGAACAATAGTTTTCTTTTATATTTTAGTTTGTAGAAACAACGACAACATACTTAAAGATTTACAATGTTGAATAGTAAAACAAGCAAAGAGGTTTTGGTGGGATCTTTGTCTATCATGTAGTGGATTTTATATTTTATTCATAATCTTGTGTTGACTCTATATTTTGTAAATTTGGTGGTGTTTTACGTAATATAGTTAGTTTATTGTGCATAAGTGAAGTGAATGGAAAATAATACCACGGAGCATGAAATTCTGATATGCCACAAAAAACTCCCTGGAAAGTTCTAAGAAGGGATCCACCATTTTGTTAGAATATTGAAATGGTCACACGACGCTTGTAATATTACTGTTCTATAACGTCTATTGAAACAAAACATTGACACTGGTAAGTGCTTCTGCGGAGTCAAAACAAGAAAAAGAAGAAGAAACAAACAAATATTTTTGGCAGGATTTTGGTCTGTCATATATTTTTTATTTATAATTATGTGTTATTTGAGTCTATATTTTGTAAAATTGCTGATGTTTTACGTAATACCGTTTGATTATTGAGCATAAGTGAAGTAAATGGGAGATAATACCACGTAGTATGCATTCTGAGATGCCACAAAAACTCCCTGGAAAGTTCTAACAAGAGAGCCGCCATCTTATTGAAACATTGAAATAATCACACGACACTTATTGTGTAGAATGCGTTGTAATCTCCATTGAAACAAAACATTGATACTGGCAAAAGCTTCTGCGAAGCTAAAATAAGAAAAAGAAGAAGAAAACAAACAAAAAATGTAACACATAATTATTCATAATTTATGAACAAAATTATTAAAACAGATCTCATTACGAACGCGGCCGCTTTTATTCACCTAAGTTGGTACTATAAAGTCTCTGCATCATTAAATTGCTTACGAAGCGGATATAGGCACTCAATCATAATGCGAACATTGATTACTACGAATGATATTCAAGTAAAAAATTGAGATCTTATTTGGATTTTCAGTCGACAATCACAGGTTTGGCTGAATACGTTTTTTTCTACGTAATTAACCGAACACCTGCTTAAAGTTATTCGAATCGTATGCCGTATGGTCTATTATCACTGTTTCTCATTACTTTTTTATCATTTAGAATGGGATACTACTTTCTTTTATTCTCTGTAGATTTTAGCATTTGAGCATTATGACTAACACTGACAAAGTAGACAAAGTAAGACTGACACTCACATGAATAAAATGAATTTTAACATTCTGACAACATGCAGTTAGGTGTTAATTAGGATTATGGATCTTGACAAAACCACATATATTCTATATCCTAATCAACTGAATACTACGATCGAGTAAATATGGTATCAGGATATTCTTTTTTTATATATCATAGGAGACAAACGAACAGGTGGTTCACCTGATGTTAAGTGATCCCCACCGTCCATAGACACTTGCAACACCAGATGAGTTGCAAGTGCATTGGCAACCTGTATATGGGTGAGGGGGAGTGGAAAGGAAGGAAAGGAAAGGAGGGTGGGAGGAAGAGAAATGAACCTCCGGTGTTCTCATTAACCGAACGAAAGGCAACAATGCAACTCATGATGTATTTTATAGTATAAAAGAAAGCATTGTTTTTTCTCAGACTGACTAACGATGTTGGTCTGGCGGACCTTTACAACCTTAACGGATTTTCTGGCGAGTACGTAAATCACTTACTCCGAGAGATCGAACGTAGGCTTGAACTGTTACTGAGTGGGGTCGCGGCAAGTGTGTTGGAGCGAAATTTATCGCCAAACCGAGATAGCGTGATCTGTTAATAAGCAGTCATAAATGAGCACATGCTGTTTTTGAAAAATCGGTAGGGTAGTGCTCTTTCTTTGCCACTTTTTCATTGCATAGCAAAAGCGCATTTTTTATACATGCTTTACAGGATTTAATATTAGGCTACAATCACACCTTATGTTTACTTAAGCTACGATATAACACGCTGATAACACGCTAAGCCAATAACTTAGACTGGATCTCAAGTGCAGCTGGCGCAGGATACGTGTAGGTGCTTAGTAACAGATTTTCAACAAGAGGCCAATAGCAAGCCATGCGGGTACTGCAAGAAACCCTAACACCAAGTTATGGTTCCAACACGATGTATTTCCATTTTTCCTTCACCAAAAGGTCAGGTTCCATTGCAGGATGCGAACTTACATCGATCGTTGCGGTATCAAAATACACATCAAATTAAGTGGTTCTATTACACTAACTTTTGTCTGAAGTAGTTACGATGTGGAACCGTAACAAAGAAACTCACATTCGAATGTATAATATTCGTTTAGAGAGTTAGGATACTACTACCTATTTAAAAGTTCCAAAAACAAATCTATTATTTCTCAGTTCATTAAAGTTTTCAACGTTGTATATTACTTTTGTAGATAAATAAGATTATTTTATAGGCCTTTGTTTAACAGTGCATTTGAAATTATATGAATTTAAACAGTAACAGAAACCATACAAGGTTTAATTTAGAAAGTATCATCATCTCACCTATTTAGCGCCGATATTATTTGTTTGGTCAGTACACTGACGCACTAGATGTCCTAACTCCTATTAATAACTTTCATCAGTATAACTTTAACATTTCGAACGTTGGTTATAAATGGCTTGAATTTTGCAGCGAGCACTTAAATTTAGATGAACTGGATGATATTGATATTTGTGTTACAACTTATATGTAAAGCCGCTTTTTATGCTAACTTAATGAATTATAGTGGTAATTATATTAAACTAAGCTTATGTCATTAACACATCTATGTATAGAATTACTCTCACGCAGTTCCGAACTCATCACTGGTTCATCCATTGAGCCATGGACGCTCCAGCACGGAATATTGTGGATTACCTAAAGATGACCATAAAGGATCAGAATGCAACAGCTATAAAAGCAATTACGTCATTAAACCTAAAATAGTTCATACTTGAATAAAATTAAACAAATGAATTAAAAAAAAAAAAACAAATTTGCTCACGGATACGATTTTTTACATATACAAGACATTACATGTAAGCAAAAAAAGGTGCGAACCAAGAGTTTACTGAATAAAAGAAATTTAATAAAAAAACCATCACTGGTGTTAACAAAACCCGCTTTCGATCTCTTCTCTGACTTTGCTTTGGGAAAACATTTTTATATTCTATCTACCTTGGTAACAATATGTCGTGCTAGTTACAAAGTAATTAGAAAACCCGTGTCTTGTAAGTTACAAGTTGGCCTTTCTGTGACTGTGTTAGGTCAGAAATCAAACACGCAATTATTCGTTTGAAAAACCAAATTAATTAATTCTGAACGACCTTTATATACAATCAGATATAGTTGTGTGATATTATAATTAATAATATATTTTGAAATCTATTGAATATTTTGAACATCAACGGAATGTTCCAACTTTAAAATATTGTCCATAAAGCAGTTTTAACACCTTTGTAGGTTTGATTAAAAGTTTTATTAATTATTTCTGCCGAGCTCATCGAATTTAATTTGCGTTGGTCTAACATCCATAGAATGAATTTAGTTGATGTATTTTATTTATTGGGCAATCTTAACTCGTACGATGTCTCCGTTAAGGTCGACTGGTGCATTCCTTATTTTAAAAGTTTAAATTTATATATAAACTAATATGTTTCGGAGGAGAACCGGTGTTTTCAACGTGGTATGGACGTTGGAACAGAACGAGATTTTGCATTTCACAACGACATACATTTCCTATTTAGATCGCTATTAGAATAATCGTTAAACTAAAGATAACAAATAAGTAGATCTTGATTCGGATGCAACAATTACCTAACTACGGTAACTGTATAGACTGGGCTATGCTTGTTGGTAGTCCGGTGATGCTGGAAAGGCCAGAAAATTAAGGCCAATAGCGTAGTCAGTTCGAGAAAAAAAAAAGCTATGCTTTCTAATAAGAAGGTTTTCGAAGCACGTGCATAATGTTGGTAAAGCATCAGGACTAGTTTTAGGAGAGAGATCACATTATATATATTTACATACTTTGGGTTTTTTTGGAACTGACTGCGCTATTGATACACTATAAATATGAGAGACAGTACGTAAACTACCTACAAGCGCTCATACCGGCACACTTACACAAACATTCGCATCGATGAGGTCCCTAAACGGTTTTCACGGGGCTCTGAATACCTTTTAAAATCTCTCGTCGATGCGCATGTTTGTGTGAGTGTACCATTTTCGAGCCTTTGTAGGTAGTTTCCGTACTGTCTCTCATATTTATACTGTACTATTTGCCTAGCAAGGTCTTCACAGTTTTACCGGACTACGGATACTTTGGCATTTATAATATTAATTAGGATTGTTTAGGATTCCGACCAAAAGTGCCCGCGATTCCGTACGACTTTTTAAAATTATCTATTGTATCCTCTTTATTCAAATTTCTACATAGTATATATAAAAACTGATTTGTTGGCGCGCCGTCTACCGATGAGATAATAGCCAAGTAATAGCATAGAAATTTTTATGAAAAGATGCAGTATCGACTTTCACGGTGTTCTGTGAAACGGTGTTCGGTTTTATCGATTTCAAATATACCAACAGCCATATTTATATCGATACAAAGCTTTGATTCATTTCATTTAAAACTAATGCCAACGTGCCAATAAAGACCCAAATTTTACATAAATTCCTTAAATTAAAATTAAATATGTATACGTAAATACTTTTACCTGATTGATAAAATACTCTGTAATTTAACTATAAATATATAATTAAGTAATTTCTAAATGTATTCGATATAATATTGGAACGGTATTAATATAAGAGAGGATATTTGTTATCCGTAAGCAAAAGTTAAGACATCTTTTATGTAAATTATGACTGTTCAGTAAAACAAAAAAACCGGGAGTGCTTTCTATAAATAAAAACCGACGAATAGTGTTTTATCGATAATGCCAATCGATAATTTTATCGATTTTATTATGTCTTATGTAATTTTCAAATAAAGAAAATTATTGACATATTGCTTATAAAATAAAAAAATTAGGCGTTCTTAGAAATGAGATATTAAATCCACATGATACCGCAGTGAACTCACGTCAATTACCTCTTGTTAATTACTAAGAACGCTCTCATTTTTATTGCAGATTGTTATGGGAACTCACCGGAACAATATTATAGGAAGCTTTCTTGAATGCACATTGCACTGTGAATGCACTATTTATACATACGAAATTATGTTACCAGTTTTAAATAAAATATTCTGAATAATAACTATAAGAACTCACAATCTTTGTTGTAAAGCAGCTATTTATATTTAAACTAGCTTCTGCCTGCGACTTCGTCCTTGTGGAATAGTTACTTTGGGCTAACGCTAATTTTAACTCCCGGCTTCGTTTACGTAGAAAGTGAAAATATTTTTAAATAATAAGTACGTTAACTCTGATTTTGAAACATTCTTCATTGGTGATCTCCATTTAGCTTATAACCTTCCTCGATAAATGAGCTATCTAACACTGGAATTCTAGTTTACTATCTCTGAATACATAAGAGGCGTGTCTAGTAGTTCTTTAATTTTATGGCGTTTCTTAGTTACAGACCTTTCTTTATTAAAATAAATGTTAATACTTCGAATGTATGAAATTAGGTGTTAATTAGGATTAATATATTAAAGTCATTACTTATGCCTTATTTAATGACCTTTGACGATGTGATCTAAGTTGGTAAAATGCTAAAAGAAGAAGCGTGCCTCTCAAGTACTGGAATAACTTATAGCTTGTCAGTCATATTAAGTTAAGCGACCATTAGAAAAAGCACTACCACTAAGGAAATGATGTTTTCTTTCACCATTGCTGGGATTCGAAACTACGTTGATCAATGTGAAATGTAACATTACCAATGAACTATCATCGCTTCATTAGTCTATACTAATATTATAAAGAGGTAAAGTTTGTGACGTTGTAGGGGGTAATCTCAGGAACTACAGGCCCGAATTGAATTCCTTCAGTATTATATAGCTTATTTATCGAGGAAGTTTATAAGTTATATATCATCACGCTAAGGCCAATAAGAGCAGAGTAATAATGAAGAATGTTTCAAAATCGGGGTTTTTTCCTCTTGACAGCTTCCGTTAGCGCTAGCCCCAAGTAACCATTCCACGTGGACGAAGTCGCGGGTAGTGATTAGTAATATAATAAAATAGTATAGACTTGTGTTGTCGATACAAGTTATGCAACTAATTGAATAGATTTACAATTTAACATATAACAGAAATTATTAATAACTCATTTTAAATGTTATATGTGTATTATTACTTGAGTTATCTACACATATACTATACATCTTGTTGCGGATAGTGACATATATTATCATGAATATACTCAGTTGTATGTTGTTCTTACTTTCCCTACAATTAATTTTGCATACATGTTGTCAAGAGTACAAAAAGTACATATATATTTTTCATCCCAAAAGGATGTACTGGTCCCAAGGATAGGTCAAATCTACATTAACTCCTCGGCTGATTTTTAAAACCCAGATCTCAAGATAGTGGATAAAGTTTTTTAAATATTAAGCCAATTTTTTTTAAATTATAGTTTTACATTAAAATATTTCTTACTGGTTAAATTTTTTGAATTAATTAATTAGTATGGTATTTTTTAAACTTGTGCTGCTAACAATCTGTTAACCAGTGCATCATAAAGTTTTAATCAGTCCAAGAGTTAAGAGACTTTTTTTTCGAAATGTCTACGCTATTGACCCAGCAAGGTCTTAACAGCTTCACCGGACTACATTTAAGAGACCGAAACAGTGAACAAAACCTGGTATGTTATAATCTATGAATTAGAATGAATTCGCGCTTGTTGTTTTTAAGATCGTTTCGTTGTTATTACTATAATTTAAATCATCTTCATAGCTGTAATAATTTAATAACGTTTTAGTGTTATTAGGCAGTTATTAAAACATTCATACAAATTGTTATTTTACAAAGAGCGATATTTAAAAAAAAAGTCGAAATCTTCGCAACGACAAAGGTCAAGTGATTTTGTTTAGTAATTTAAGTGATTTAAGAAAAACTTCCGCACAATAAAAATAAATAAAATGTACAAATAGCCACTCTTTTCAAATATTGCAATTTGCATATTACCACCATTCAGCTGTTACGAAACTTGATTGTCTTGATTGTATAACGAATTCACTTATTAATCAAGTAAATCATAATAATCAATGAATATGTTAATTTAAACTGTTATTAATTCATTGAACGCTCTAATTTAAAAGTTTAAAAATAAAAAAAATATTTCAAGGATGAATTAAATCGATTACAAATAATTAATAGCATTTTCTTACCGAGTAATATCGCCTGGAAGATTGTATATATTCACCAGGAATACTACGCCTTCTGCTGATAAAGAATATATAAATCACATACAGTCCACAACATAAACAATATTATCACTGAATATCGATTGCACAAGGGCGAGGTGCATTTTATTTTTGCGAAATACACGAATATTGAATAGTTCTAGTTCATTATGTTGTGAGAATCGATGAGCGAATATAGTAAATCGGTTTCGCAAACACGTGTTCCCGGCAAGTGCGCGCGAAGTGACTCGACGGTACCGCGACTTGCTGATAAATGTCGAATGGATGCAGTCGGCACCTGTGCCACTCATCTGCCGACATGGTATCACCGTGCGTATCACAACATATTTCACCGTAATCTCACGTAGATTTATAGATGACTTATATTCGATAATAAGACCAGTAGTATTGTGTATAGTGAAAAGTATGAAATCTTTATTTCTTTTTCTTTACATTTCAAACGAACCTACATCCAAAATTTATATACTTTACACGTTATTTTTCAAAATCTTCAAATTTTGTTCATGTAAATTATGAAGAGCATAAAAAAACTGGGAATTATACAAAAATTAACATGTTATATGTTCTTCTTCTTGTTTTGGCTCCGCAGAAACATTTGCCAGTGTCAATATTTTGTTTCAATCGTGATTACAACATATTTTACACAATAAGTGTCATGTGATTAGTTCAATGTTCCAACAAGATGGTAGCTCCCTCATTTGAACTTTCCAGGAAGTTTTAGTGGCATCTCAGAATTCGAATTCATTCGCGTGGAATAGTTACTTTGAGCTAACGGTAACAGGCAGCGGATGCTCTCAAAAGGACAAAAAACCCCGATTTTGAAATATTCTTCATTGCTGTTCCTCTTCTATTGGTCTCAGCGTAATGATATATATATAGCCTATAACCTGCCTCTATAAATTACCTATATAACACATAAAGAATTTTACAAATCAAAAGCGTAGTTTCTGAGATTACCCCCTACAACGTCACAAACGCACAACAAACTTTACCTCTTTATAATATTAAATAAGATATCATCGTCCAAAGGCAGATTAACTACATTCACAAATCCACAAAATTAAAGTAAATATGTAACATTTCCAATATGATTGTCGACTAAATGACCTTAACAGTTGACCAACGTTCGATGCATAATCAAGTAAAAGGTAACTAAATCACTTTGCCGTTCACGATTATTAGTTTAAACTTTCCAAGTTACAGCTTCGATAGAGATGATGAGGACAACTGAATTCATTACGTGACTATCGATAATAAACTATAATAACTTATGTAACAGTGTGAACATATGAATATTATGCAATATTTCTACATAGATTGATGTATTTGAGTATTAAAATTTATAAAAGACACGCTGACCGTCTTGGCCTCACACGGACTCGTAAATTTCTTGGCAATTTAGATTGATTCTTTTGGTTCCTTTATTCTGAACCTTGTTAATCTATACTTAATATCATAAAGAGGTAAAATTTGTGAATTTGTGCGTTTGTGACGTTGTAGGGGTAATCTCAAGTACTACTGGTCCGATTTGAAAAATTCTGTCAATGTTATATAGCTCATTTATCGAGGATGGTTGTTGAGCCTTCATTGGATGCCTGGCAGATGTGAAACATCAATTTATTTTTGTATACGTTATAAGAACAGATTACGACAGGAATCAGTTACGGCATAATGAAAAGATAAAGCTAAAAAAATTGCAAATTAGTTTCATAAAATTATTACTGTTTACTTATGTTATTACATAAATATTTATTTTTATTAAATACAAAAATTTAACAAGTCGCGGGCGCGGTGTCTTTAGCGACATTTATCAAAGGGCGCTAGGTCGTCAGCGCGTGCCACGTTACTAGCAGAACAAGTGGCCTACAAGATAGGGTTGAAAATGTTTTTGAGTATTTATTTAGTGTAGTAATCTACATCAAATACCCAATGTAACTATAGTATTTCTTTGGATAAGTATTAATACTATATTGGTCAAAATAGCGTCGCAAATAGTCTATTATTCCTTAAATATTAATATTTAAAATATGTAAATGATTACCGTGGGTTAAGTGTTTTCTGTAAGTATTTTTAAGATACACAATTCTATACTACATTGTATTCAAGAATAAGTTTAGCCAATGTTAGCAATATGAGCGCCTAACATACAAAAACCCAAGATGCACACTCAACGTTTAACAGCCGACACACAAAAATGAGTGCATAATTTTGGATTATGCTTTTTTTTCGAACTGACTACACTTTTGGTACCTAGCAAGGTCTTAATAGCTTCACCGGACTACAGTTTGGATTATGCAGTAATATCAAATAGTCTCACGTCGCTTGCGTCTTTGTAAAGACAACTTTAAATCATTCGGGTAAGGTTGAATTTGCAAGATCCTAAGATTATGGTATAACTATAACCACGTATGTATTTGGGGAGTTCTAGCGGATGATTTTGAGCGCTAATTTTATTTGAAACTGTGTGTCTAGTGTTTTTATATATCAGTGATGTCTCACCTATATTTTGAATATCTTAATTGTGACAATACATCGATTTATATCTTGTTTATATAAATACAACACGCATTTACTATATATATACACTTTTCGTTAAAAAAATCTAACGACACCGAAAAAATTATCAAAATCTTAAAAGAACTAAGTTTTTTAAAGACAGACACTTAAAGCGACTACATTTTGTACTATTTACTATTGATTTATATATAGAATTTACGTTTAGATGGGTAGATATGTATTTGAGACGTATTTTCAAACCAAAATATATCTTGTTATATTCATTAGCTTGTTATTTGTACTGTTTATTGTAACTTAATCTTCGAAAATTATATGTAAATCTACCAATGACAAGCAAGTGGGTATTGTTTTAAAATTAATAATGAGTTCTATTGTTCATAACTATTATTAAAAAGAGGCAGGGATAGTGGCTCCGATTCCCGTTAACAAATTTACATATTATTTGGCATGTTAAAACTTTACATAACAACTGTCAGGATGCTCGAAATAAAGTATGTCATTTTTTATTCCCTTCAAATTACTATTATTTTATGATACATCGTAACTAGTAGGGATGATCGATATTCATCGATGATAAAGATACATCGATGTTTTGATGTCAATAACATTGATACATCGATGTTTTGATTTCGATAACATCGATGTTATGAGAATAATATATCGAAATGTCAATATATTGTTTAGGGTCATCTAACGTTACATGTACTAGCTAGAGACTATATAATTATCAAATTTAATTATTTTATATTAGATGATACTAATCAACGTTATCGAAGTAAGCCGTACGAATAGTTACTTCTTTGCATTTCCTTTTTTTTTCGACGCTGGCCTACTCCTATACCAGCAACGGAACTGACAATATGGAAAACACCCGATAAAGTTAGTTCTTTACAGACAGTTTTAATGGGGAGGCACAGGCAAAGCTAATCACAGATGGTGCTTGCATCGCTAGTGCATGTCAACGAGTTGTCAACTGGTACTCTGTGGTTGTCAGTGTCAAACAATTGTCATCGTACTAATTTAACCTTACCTTGTTCTACGCTATTTGTATTAGTACGTTTTTAATTAATAATCATGTATTCTCTAATGATTGTAGCCAGTTTAAAAAAGGAATTAAAGAATAGGAATGCTTCCTTAACCCGACAAAAGCTGATCTTATAATTATCTATTTATATTTTATATTATCTATATCATATTCTTATCTATGAATGTACGTATTTGACAAAAGCTTGACAATACGCTACAACCACCGACCACAGACTATTAGTCGTACAAGTACCATCGACTGTGTCCCACCTAGCGGTATAGATAAGCAGTGTATCTCCCCATTGCTAGCAAAAACATCGATGTTTTGCTATCGATCCACGTCCAATAATCTGGCGCCCTCCGCCCTCGCCCCTCTACACCTATGCGCTCCTGTCGCTACTACAAGTTGTACAAAAGAAGGATAAAGGATGACATATTTTAAAACTATGGCATTACATATGTACATGTTAATTTAGTACATTACACACATTTAGTCCCTCTATGAAATGCTTTATTTTATTCATTACCTATGACTTTTTTACTATAGTCCAGTAATCCGAACATTTCAATAATTCTGCACCCTCCGGTTTTTGATAGTGCCGGATTAGTGAGATATTATACTGTATTCCAGATGCTTAAATTCCGACATCGTTCATCTGACGACAATGAAATTCATGTGTGTTTTATCACAAAAAATATATTTATAATAACAATATTTTATTCTTTTTATTACAACTTGCCAAGTACGAAGAGTATTTGCGTAATGTTCTGTAAAAAATACTATGTATTACAAAAACTAATAAATATTAATAAGCAATAAATAATAATCAACGCGTACAGAACCCCAGGACATAGCTAGCTAGTATAAGAATAAATTGCTACAACCTTGACACATATTACAGCGTACTAAAACAAAATAAATCTCTGTATGCAGATGGTTGCTCAAATTTTTAGAATAGGCAATTTAATGACTTGCTTTTATTCTGTTACTTTCGCAACTACATATGATAAATTAGATCAATTAAAAATTGTTTAACTAATAAACAAGCTAATAAAATGGAATTTAAAAAATCTGGCAGCGGTGGGATTCGAACCCACGCCTCCGAAGAGACTGGTGCCTTAAACCAGCGCCTTAGACCGCTCGGCCACGCTACCCGTTGTCACTTAACTTCAAATAGCTAGTTTAACTCTATAATCTATTTTAAAATTTGTGTATCTATTTCTACTGAAATTTATATATGAGATATTATATGTTTCGTAATACGCCTACAAATGTATATAGTTGACGTTACTATGTAATTTTACCCTTTATACTACACTGACTTAGCAACGGCATACCATCAAAGAAAATGAGTCTAGATTTATTTTTAGTAATGTATATGTAATAAAATAAAATAACGTCTGAACATCTCATCGCCAAAATTTTTGAAAATTGAGATTTTGTTTCTGTCATCTTCACTCGCTCACTTTTGATGTTGAAACATTGTAACCCAGTTCCGTCACTTTTTTCTTTTACACAAACCTTATCCTGACGATTGTTATTCAATTTGTACAAATTAAAATTAGAATGTAGTCTAAAAAATAAAATCTGCGTTCAGATTTATGGATATAGGCTGTTTTATTTGTTATCTACATAATGTAATTTATGTGAGCATAGTCACGAGCTGTTCTTAGTATTTTAGTATATTCTTTGTTTTATCATAGATTTCGATTAAAAATCATAGTACGCATGACGCATGTCAAGTTCAGTCAAACATTAGGTATATAGGTACTATATAGTTACATAGTGACTTGCGATGTCATTAACAAATTGAAAGTATATATCTACTACCTATTTATACTATATCTGAGTACGCAATAACACAGAAATATAGTACGACGGTTTTAACATAATATAATTGGAAAATTATTTCAATTTTTAAAAACTGAAGTGTTGGATTTGTCTTAATAGTGGGAAAGATAAAAACTATATCATATTAATTATAATTGTAAGTGAAAAAATAATTAAATTAAGTACTCAATTGAACCGCACATTCATCAGTATACTTGCTAAAAGAAATTAGTGTTCTTTCAATCAGCTTACTAATTACGGAAACGGCAAAAGCAAAGCGATAATAGAAATAAATATATTTCTTTAATATATCCCTGATAAGAATAGTAGAAAAAATATTTTAACATCACTAGCTTAAAAGTGAGACGAAATGTATGTGACCTATTAATCCTACACAAAATTATAAACGGTTCAGTGGACGCATTTTTTCTCAACCAATTTCATCTGAGAACTAATTGCCAAATATTGCGTAATCCACATGTCTTTGCCATTCCAACTACAACCCTTAACATCGCATATTACTGCTCTGGGAGTAAAATTCGCTTCCGCACACCAGATTAGGCTCCCCTTGGCAGCGGCCAAGCATAGATAAATTCCCTCGGCGTGGAGCCCTTGAGTGCGCTGTTCGCGCGATACACTCACACAAAATCTTACATCACTGCAACAACATTACACATATTACCTCCACACACGTGCACGCATACACGCTTATACATGAAAGTGGAAGGGTTTTGTTTCTTTCCTTTATCGAACTGAGATGTTTAGAAAATTATCCGATACGAAATATATATAAGAGTTGTTGCGGTATGTATGCTTGGTACACATATATTCCAACAATTCATATATGTCCGAATTGCACGTATCAGGCAACAGCCAGGCAAAAGCCGAGGTGTGGCGTGCACTCTTGAGCTAGTTGTCAAATAAAATCGTCTGTGTGCCCTAAGCGTGTGCCTTAGTAGTCTGGTGAAGCTGTTAAGACCTTGCTAGATCAATAGTGTAGTCAGTTCGAGAGGAAAAAAAACCGTATATAACAGCCCTTTGATACGTACGTAAATGTACGCGAATTTCGAGGAATTCGATATTACACGTCGAGGGTTGAACCTTGTGGACATCGGATTGATATTCTACTGGTCAAGCCACTAGATTACCAATACTCGGCTTAGTTATGAGTTGTATAAAATCTGAATCTTTGACTTTGTACGAGTTTTACAAATATTACTGCTATCGCGCTACTATTGCAGAATACGTAATTAGGGGTTAGATTTTTTTTAATAACTGTATATAATTTATTAGCTATAATTAAAAACGCGTAGATTTTGTAACTCTGAGAAGTGGCCGTTAATAGTACGTAAGCATTTAGTTCGTGGGTCGCGTAAAACGCATAAAGCTTTCCTTAGAAAGCTATAAAATGAATAGTGCTATTTTGTAGGACACACACCGGCTTCGTTGAATCGCTGATATAATAAAGAACACGTTGTTATTTTCTTGTTGTTTATTTGCTAGGAACAAATATGTGTAAATGATTATCTTATAAAGAATTGAGATAAAAATAATAACTACCATATATATGACGTATATGTTAAGAGGATTGATTACCAAATAACTCTTTAAGAATAAATTACTTTCAATTTTATGAAATTCTATATTTTTCTACAGAATTTAGTGCAAACAATCACATACAGTATAAGAAGAAATTATCTTCACACCATACTTACGGATCATTGACGCGGAAAATCAAACAATATTAATCGCACCCCTGTGTTAAAGTTGTATAAAACTTGTTCTGATTGTTTAAATATAATAAATAAGAACCACTAAAACTATACAGACTTACTTACTTAGTGGCTTCAATAATATTGAATTTAAATAGTAAATATAATAATGGAGAGAGAAACGCCTGTAAATTTTTAATTTGCAACTAAATATATGACGGTCATTACAAATTGATTTTGTATAAAACAGCTACTCTGAATAACATTAATTAAATGAAATGTCTTCATTCAAAAGCGTTAAAAAAAACTGATATTTTGCCAATAATTCCTATTTATGAATAATATTTTATTCATGTTTTCATTATGAGAATTAAAATATTTTAATTAATATTGGCTATTATTACTGTGACATTTTAGTTAAAAAAATAATCTCAGATTAAATACTTCGTCAAATGTCAATAACATAATATAATATACATAATGCACTAAAAAACATCTTTAACCGACAAAAAGTAATACAATTATATAAAACCTGCCAACTTAGACAACTTTTAGACATTGTTTAAATGTAGGTAAAAGGTTTCATACTAAATGCACCGCGCTCACCCGAGACTAGTTCGCGTTATCCTTTTTTCGCAAGTCTAACCTAACCTAACCAAAGTGAGACACAAGAGCAAGATGGCGAACATTCAGCGAGCGCGGTGAATTTAAAACGTAACCTTTTTAAAGCAAGTATTCAATAGATACTAGTGTGTTACAAATATATATATATATATATATATTTATACTATATATATATATATATATATATTCCTCGGAACCACGCTCAACAGTTTCGTTTTAATGCCAAAATAGGCCTCTGAAAATATGAGCCCTTAATATTAATATTTAGGTTGTCCGTATCGCACTTTTCGATTTCCCATAAGAATAGCACAGGAAAAAAGGTTTTTTTTCTTTTAATTTATATAACTAATGAACGATATATCGTGTTGCAATACCCATTCATTATTTTTGTAGAGAATTTAACGTTCTACAAAAAAGGTTTGAAGTCAATTTTTGATAAATCATCTCAGTCAAAATTTTTTCAAGATTCAAGAAGTCGCAAGTGCGTTGCCAGCCTGTATTTGGAGGGGAGAGGTAAGGAGAAGGGGGAAGGGAGGAGGGCCAAGGGGAGGGGAGGTGTGCCTGCGGCGCTCTCACTGACCGAACGAAACGCAACAATGCAATCACTATTACTCCACGTCGGTTTTCTGTAGGTCGGGTGTAGGTGTACCAACCCAGGCGAGCCGACCCATTCATGCTGAAACCAGTAATAGCTTCAGCGTGGCTCTAACACCTCTGTCTATAGTTAGGTATTAAGTACACTAAAGAATATAAACAAACTTTTTGCATAATTTCAAGAATTTATCAATTAAAATTCAGTGCCACAGTAAATAATTGGATTAAAATAAAAAAAAATAAGCGATATTTTAAAATAAGGAAAGTATTCCATATCATATAAAAAAGTAGTAAGCACATTTAATTACTTCATAAAAATTCGTAAACTGATAAGTTTTCCTTATATCGAAGGTACAGTCGTTAGTTAAGTTATTTGGTTCGTGATGGCTTTATTAAAATTAACTGTTGATAATTAATTACCCATTTAGTCTTAGCTTACTGAGTATAAACTTGTATCGGTGTATTTAATTTAATGAATTTTTCTTTTAACAACATACATGCCGGTAACGCGAACTCGTATAACTGGAGATGTTAACAATATAAGTCTTTTAAATCGTCAACACAATGTAGTAGGAGTTCTCTCTAGTAAATTAAATTGAGGAAATTGGGCCTATAGAATATATATATATAAAACAAAATGGCTGTTCTAAAACAATTAAGTTTACTGTACGGTATATGAACATACAAAGTGGATACTAGAGTCATCTAACACATTCTAAGCATACTTATTTAGATTATCATATCGTATATATTTATGAAATTGTTATAAATCTACAAGACTAGTTTTTGCTTGTGGTTTTGCTTGCGTTATATTTATTGGCTTGGCTTATCTCTCGGGATCGTTATTTGTGTGGAACGTACTCTATGTGCTTTTTATCTTTACCTAGCAAAATGAATGCATAATTGCATGATCTCTGGTCAAGTAGTTGACACTGAACGAGATAGCGTAACAAACAAAGTAATATCTCACTTTCAAATCATTAGTACGGATATTCAGCAATTTATTTGCAGATAATATGGCAAGATACACTGAAAATTATCATAATTAAAAAACAAAAAATATCTGAGTAGATGAAACTCACATATGAGTTCAATTTAGATTTAAGTAAAATCTCCTTAAATAAAGTGTGCTAAAAAGAAGACAACGTTTATTCGTGTTTTTTAATATACTATTTATTTAATACTAATTACAATTTATAAAATCGTTTGTATTAGCCTCATTGAGGTCCAAAACCCCCAAACGAGTTCATGAACTCTAACAAATTGTTAGATTAAACCTACATAAAATAAAATTTCCAGAAATAAGTTATTCGGAGATATTTCAAACTGAATAACCCATTCGCAAGCGAAACTGCAAATAAAAGTTAATTTTAGAGCAAAATTTGAATTTCTTTGACGTATTCTAAACATTTATTTACCTAAAGTATAAATTGCTAGATTGTGGCATGATAGAAAATATTCATATGCCATTTTGCTGAGTGAAAACGATATAACACTTGACCGCTTTATGGAGGCATCATTATGAATTACAACTTGTTGTGGCAGTAACTCGTAGTGGCTTCCCGCTGAGTAATCTGCAGGACAAAACACAACGTGTTAGAGACAACAATAATATTAATTAATAAAAAAATGTAGGTATCATATTAAATATAGTACCTGGACGACCGAGCCTAGCTCGGTTCTTTAAAAAGACAATTATTTTTTTACGTATTTTCCGGCATATTGGAGGTGTTACAAAAATTCTAACAATCATCATTGTTTTGGGTACCAAAGCGTTAACAAGGGTTTATAATTATAGTAACAAAATTTTTCTTTAAATTAAAAGAAAATGTTATTTTTTTTATAGTAGCACGGCAAAGTGACTGCACTATGCCTGATGGTAAGCACAGTACAATCCAAAAATAATAGCGACCACCGATTGAGACACTGTCTATCGGCGGTCGCCGCTATCATGCCGGCCTGTAATAAGCTGGATATGCACAGGCTGATCCCGAAACGCGACCCGTAGAAGCGAATCACTATTATGGGCTTTTCGCCACATACAGGTTGCTTTAGGTTTCCATCACAAAATAAGCATATTCCCTAAAAAAAGTAATTTAAAAAAAGAGACGGTTCAGTTTCGGGAACGGTTTCGAAACGGATTTTCAAAGCACTTGATTTCCATCTGAGCTACTTTTGTTTTGACAGGCACGGCGAGATTAACGTTTGTATTCTAACTATATTTTTTCATTGCCTGAAAACTCAGATAAAAAGTTTTCTATGAATGAAATCTAGCTAGATCGATTTAACGTCCCCGAAACCACCTATATACTAAGTTTCACGAAAATCACTGTCGCTGTTTCCGAGATTCTGAATATATAACAATATAATAGATATACAAGAATTGTTCGTTTAGAGATACTAATAATTTAAACAATTGCATAAATTATATCTAATTTTGAATATATTTGTCATACATACAATATAAATTTATACATAAATAAACAGAGACAAAACAGTAGAAGTCCACCTTCTTCTGTTTTTCAACCGATTCTCTTTATTTATTTTTTGGTTTGGTAAGGTGTGGTAAGTGAGGTATTGATAAGCTTTACAATAAAAGTAAATGTAAACTGTCAGTCTTTTTCCACTACCAACAAATCTGCACATATATTATGTATATATCTATGTACCTAACGAAAATTTGAACAAAAATATCGTATTTTATTTTTATTATTTTCCTATTTGATAAAGTTTACTTAAATATAAAAAACAAGGACAGCAGATTAGATTATCTTCTAAGTTTTTTCCCTTTGCTTTAAATAGTGTTTAGGTCAAGGCCCACATATATGATATCATTAAAAAAAATAAACTAGAGGAAAAATAAACAGTTGTGAATTGGGTTAACCTTTTCTTGTCGATGGAGCTTTTTTATCATAGGTGGTGGTGAATAGGTGGGTCACCTGATGTTAAGTGATCACTATCGGCCATAGACACCAGCAACAACAGAGGAGTCGTAAGTGCGTTGCCAGCCTGTGTTGGTGGGAAAGGGACAGGTAGAAGGTGAAAGGGAAGAGAAAAGAGAGAGGTGGGTCTCCGGCGCTCTCACTGACCGAACGAAACGCAACAATGCAAGCACTGTTACTTTACGTCGGTTTTCTGTGGGTCGGGTGGTACTACCCCAGGCGAGCCGACCCATTCATGCTGAAACCAGTTATAGCTTCAGCGTGGCCTTGCCATCTTCTAAAGCTAACTGCTTCGTTGGATTAAAACATGGTGAAACCATAGCGTCGTGGTAGTGCTTTTTCTAAGCCCTCCTAGCTAGCTTCCACTCTCGAGTGGGACATATTTTGCTAAGCACAAATTAATGTTTTCCCATATCTACTGCACTCGACAACCAGACCTCTTTAGATTTTACGTGTTTAAAATCAAGATATCCTTTAATTTAGGCCCTGAGAAGGCGTTCATGAATGGCCAAGCTACCACCGGTTCGGAAAACAACTCAGTCTTCAAGGAAAACCGGCAAGAAACTCGATCTAGTTAACTCTCTATGTCACGTATTTGTACAAAGCATAAATAATTACATCGTTTTTAGTGGATGTACAGAAATGAGGTTCATTTCCAGACGTCACAATCGTTCACATACTGATCCACCCTATAATAATAACCTTTATATATTACAACCCGCTTGACATAGTTCTTGAATGCACTATCCGTCAAATTGGTAACGTGTTTTAGGATTTTGTTATGAAATTTAACGAACAAACTGTTTTTGGACTTAATGAGCTTGAAGCATGGAATGACAAATTTATTGCAGTTTCTAGTATTAAAATAATGTTGGACTTTTACTTGATCCATCACTATGACAGCAGATTATAACATCTTAAACTACATTATGATTGAATATTAAACAAAGTATATTACTATGACCTATTATAATAAAAGCAAAATATAGATCAGACCAAAATAAAAAGTAAGTCATGGCCCATGAGGGGATCGAACCCGCGACCTTCGCGTTATTAGCACGACGCTCTAACCAACTGAGCTAATGGGCCGATATTATTATATTTCGTAACATACCACCACATCGTTCTTGAAATTTCGAAAGTTAATAACACATATAAGAGTAAGCTGATTCATAATTGTACATAAAATAACTACCGGTCCAATCAGTACGTGCTTCTTTTGTGAATACTCAAAACGTATAATATAGATCGCATTTAAGTTGAAATTAATGATCTCCGAAGTATAGACAGAAATAATATATATGTCTTTTCAAACCATTATATTTAATCCCATGGTTAAATAAAGTATACATCTTTTATTATCGTCGTTTCATTGTTTAATCAACTTGTCGTTGTGAGGTTCAATGCATTTGGAAGCAATTGCGGATTTGCCCTAAGGCTCAGGTGGCCCGGGCCTAGAGCGGCCAGTTATTAGGGGAGACCAATCGTGACAAAAAATTCACTGATGATAATAAAAAATAGCTCAAAGTACGTAAATTCTCTAAAAGCTCACGCACATTATGGTGGACCGCACTGCACCGCATCGTATAACAATAATCTTCCTAAATGCAATTGATTTCGATAAAAGTTGGGAAAAAAGTAAATTCATTATGTACTCAATATGATGGGTGCTGAAAAAGAGTGGTCTGTATCTTACTACATGCCCTGGAGCCTATGGTGGCCAAGACTGCAATGCCGCCACTGTTTGGAAGATTGCAGCGACCAAAAATATATTACTCATCCGATGCACGTGGCAGGGCATGGAGAGGTACACTTCGTGCGGAAACGAGTACAATCAACTCTCCAAACCAAACCATTAACAGTTTTTTAGGCTAGGCAATAGTGTTAAGAATAACACGCAGGTAGGTGGTAGAGCCACGCTGAAGCTGTATCGGTTTCAGCATTAATGGGTCGCCCGGGGTAGTATCACCCTCTCGTAGAAAACCGACGTGAAGTAACAATGCTCGTATTGTTACGTCAGAGGCCCACATCCCTCCCCTCACCCCCGTCTTCCTCCACCCCCATATCTCTTTTTCCAAACACAGGCTGGCAACGCACTTTGCGACTCCCCTGTTGTTGCAAGTGTCTAGTGTCAAGTGTCATAAAAAAAAAACGTAACTGATTTGCCGGATAGTAAGTTCAAGCATCATGTCCAACGGGTTTTTCATTTCACAAGGCTATTATAGTGTGGATCAATATGTGAACGATGTTGATTTCTGGAAACAATATCCTTCTCTGTGCTCCCGCCAAAAACGAATGTAAATATGATCTATTTTTATGAGAACATGTACGATGAAAAAATAAAGCAGATTAAGTTTCTTGCCAGTTCTTCTCGATGTCTGAATTGTTTTCCGAACCGGTGGTACTTTTGACGTTTATAAGTGCCTTCTCGGGGTTTAAACTGGATAAAGTATTTTTTGATTTTGGTTTCATGTATAATTTTAATTGGATGTTTAAATACTAAAATATTCTTATAATGTAGGTCATCCGAAAAATTCGGATTCATATTTATTCCGTGGAACTTTTATATGCGATTTTGTGTACATTGATTTATACTCCTAGTACGGAGTGTGAATAAAAGCGTGAGTAAAATTAAATATATATATAATGAAAATACAATTCTTTCAGACTAATTCATGTCAAAATTCCTGAACTTACCGATAGGAGGTTTTAGGTGGGCTACTTATTTTTATGAATGTCATTGGTTGTTTGTCATTTTATTTAAATTAAGAGTTTAATTTAATGCCCCGCGATAAAAATTCGATGAACAAAGAACGTTTTTAAAATATCATACAAGAACATTATAAAATAAAATACATTCGCAAAAACTGGCCCATGAGGGGATCGAACCCGCGACCTTCGCGTTATTAGCACGACGCTCTAACCAACTGAGCTAATGGGCCATACACAATAGCAGAAATCTTACGCATCGCTTCTGATACGTATTAAGTGCTTATGTGATAAATTTTAACATTGCATAATGATATAAGCGATGATGACTCCGTTGTTAGCGTGTTCGGGCACCTCATCGATCTACGTAGGTTCGGAAAACCCTTGTGAATGGAATAGTTTTTGGTGAAGAAAAGCACGGTGATAAAACCGTAACCAAGGTAAGTTTTCTCTAAGTCATCTTCCATAGTTCCAAAGTTCCATCAGCTGCAATTGAGAACCAATCCATTCTTACATTTAACGTGTTTACTATCTCAAGCTGAACAGAGTCATGTAACATCTAGTGAAATTATGATCAGAAAGCTAAAACTTATACGGTGTTATTACAAAAAAGTTATATATGTATTGAATACTTAAATTATAATATATATTAAAAAGGTTACGTTTTAAATGCACCGCGCTCGTTGAATATTCGCCATCTTGCTCTTTTGTCTCGCTTTGGTTAGGTTAGGTTAGACTTGCGAAAAAGGGCTAACGCGAACTTGCCTCGGGCGAGCGCGGTGCATTTAGTACGAAACCTTTTTAAAGCAAGTATTTAATACGTATTTAACTTGTTTGTAAAAACACCGAGGAAGTAATATAATAAAAAAAAACAATAATTACTAATAACAGTAGCCAAATGAACTGTAGAAAATATTCCATTTCTATTTTCATCCGTTTTTCATGATTTTCTTTATATAAACTGAGTTATTCTATATAGACTTCGAATATGCATTGTTAACGCGTCATTGAGACTTTACAACTATCATCGCTACGATACAGTAAAATACACGGTTAATACACAACATTTCTGTACTTATTTGCATATATTTTAGTATCAATCAATAACCTTGTATAAAACTATAATCAGACCAGTCATGTTGTATGGATGCGACTGCTGACATCGATAGAGACGGATGTGAAAAGACTACACTTGGCAGATATGCGAATGTTAAGATGGATGCGTGGTGTAACTAGGATGGATAAGATTAAAAATGAATATATTAAAGGAAGTTTGAAAATATAATCAGTGACAGAAAACTTGTAACAGTAGTCAGATGGATAATCGCAAAACATTGTACACTCCAAAGTACTCAACAAATGCTGAACATGATTCGCCCCTCTACCGAATGTACCATAAATATAACAATATCCAATTTGAATTTGACGTTTTGAAAGAATGGAATCAAGTTGATTTGTAACGCATTTATAGTAGTGGTAGAGCCACGCTGAGTCAAAAATTGGTTTCAGCATAAATGGGAAGGTTTCTCCGGGGTAGTACCACCCTTGCATAGAAAACCAGCGTGAAGTACCAGTACTTGCATTGTTGCGTTTCGTTCGGTCTACCACACGGATGAAGTCGCGGACAGAAATTAATGTAATATAGACGCAAAAAAAGACAAATGAAATAACTCAAAATATTAAGATCTTGTATGAGTGTGTAAAATTCTTTCAGTATTATATAGCTCATTTATCGAGAAAGGTTATACAGTACATAACATCACGCTAAGACCAATAGGAGCGGAGCACCGATAAAATATGTTTCAAAATCGGCATATTTTTTCTTCTTGAGAGCTTCCGCTGTATGTTAGAGTCAGTCCAAAGTAACTATTATTACAGGGATGAGATCGCGGGCAGGTGTTTTAAATAAAATTTCGACTATGAAACTAGTACTTACATTTATAATTTTATTTAGATGTATAACCTGTGGTTATGTAACTGTTATTCGTTTAAGATTCTTAGCTCTCGTTTATCATTATCATTACAAAGTATAATACAACGTCATGTCTGTCTGCCTGTTCGCAATTAACTCAAAGGCTACTGAACGGATTTTCATACAATTTTCACCAGTAGATATAGTGATTCATGAGGAAGGTTTTAGTATATAATTTATCAAAGTTTTTTTTATTATCAGGGTGAGATATCGTCTGCCGGGCCTGCTAATAGCACATGATTTTTTATCAGATTTGTTTTATTCATATAAATATATTCTAAATTAATAGTATATTGGAAGAAAGATGTGACTGCAATTTCATTCGAGTCGTTTGCCTTACGCTATCTAACGTTTTGCATAAGCATGTTACTATAAAATTACAAAGGTTATTCATGTCATGATTAAAATGCAAGTAAGACAGTCATAGTAATATCAAAGCCCGTCAAATACCATGATATAGAGATTAAATCATTAAATGCTTTATAAGATTATGAAATGATTTGATAGCAAATTCCTTTTTCCTCAAGCCCAAGAGATGTATATCTAGATTTTTACAAGTATTAAATACCCAATACTCTTCGAATTCAATCTTGTTCATTATTGAATTAGATATTCCAAATTTTGCATATATATTTTATTGCATATTATTGTGCATATTAGTTTTATATGCAGTAGGTTACAGTTTCGTTATTAAAATGTCCACAGTATCTCTATATAAATATCTGTCTATTGTAACCAGTTTAGTGAAAAATAAATATATAATAAAGTTCTGTCATTTTTTTTTTCATATATCATAGGAGGCAAACGAACAGACGGGTCATCTGATGTTAAGTGATCACCACCGGTTATAGACACTTGCAACAGCAGGGGAGTGACAAGTGCAATGCCAGACTGTGTTGGGGAAGAGGAAGGGTTGGAGGAAAAGAAGAAGAGAGAGGGAAGGTGAGGAGAGGTGTGCCTTCGGCGCTTTCACTGGTCAAACGAAACGCAACAATGCAAACACTGTTACTTCACGGGCGAGCCGACCCATTCATGCTGAAGTCAGTAATAGTTTAGCTAACAATATATCCGTAGTTTTATCAATGAGTTAAAGTCCATAACCATGTATGGTTAACAAGAGTATAAAGTATCTTCGAATATTGAAAATCGTTGAATGTGTGAAATGTTGTATAGGTTACATAAAAATTTAAAGCAAATGTTACAAAATTCTTCGGATTTTACGGCAGGTTTTATTGGTTCCCAGAAATCGTATTCGCGGTAGTTGCCAATGTATACAAACATTATCTTTAAATCTGCAACCGAAAAGGCTTTCAAAGTGATCCTGATTCCAACAATACTTAGTATAGGGAATATTCAATATATATTATTCTGTCATTTTTAAAGTTTCAATAATACAATTGTGTACAACGAATATATATGTATAAAGGCTTTTACTCGTCGATAATAGGAAAAAAAAATTAACTGTCTCATCATCATTATCCCATATTTCATCATCTAATTTAGTAGTTCATCAATTGCTACAAAAAAAGTGTGTGTGTGTACTTATATACACGCTTTAGAAGTTATACTTCTTTGGCGTAGCAAGATAATGATCTTTTCAAAAATTTTATCTTTCCCCTTATTCTACGTTTGTAGAAAAAACGACACTAACAATAGAAAAAAGGTATTTAATACATTGAAAGTTTTAATACAAAGAAATACAAACGACAAATACAAATAAACAAAATGTTGACTATAGCTAACTTCCGCCGGGCGGACCGATGGGGCGGCTATCCAAGGTTGATTAACTTGTTCGATCCCTTGCCGCCCCAACAAATACGGTCTGACGGATAAAGGAATCCATAAAGGATTTCCCCACGCTAATAATAAAAAGGTGTCGGTTTTTCGTGACGTTGTGCGCGCGCATCGTAAAAATTTACGCTCATCATTTTTCCCTAACTTTAACTATTGGTGAAATCCGCATGAAATGAATGAATGAATGAAAGCAGTTTTTGAGTTTACCGTGAACAAAGAAACAGACGTGGCAAAGGACTTTGACACAATATGTAGTAATTTTTACTATTATTTTCTGCGCTACATACAACTTTTTGCTGTATGATTTAATTAAAATGTTATCGGTGATACAAAAGTGAAATTCTAACTTGCGTCTTTACGGCACAGCCTGTATTTTTGTAATTGAAATCTTCTTATATCTTACTTAGTTTCCTGTCTACTATTAAACTTTATCGTTTAATCCAATTATATTACCCTTTTTATCATTTTATGTTGAGCTCGTGATAGGATAAGAAATGTATAAGAATAATTTTTATTTATTACATTTACAATTTTGCAATACTTTAATTTATTATACAGTACTATGGGCCCATTAGCTCAGTTGGTTAGAGCGTCGTGCTAATAACGCGAAGGTCGCGGGTTCGATCCCCTCATGGGCCACTAACATATTTTTGAATATTGGTTACATTTAATCAATAGAGTTGTAAAAAAAATTGGTTTAGTTTAATCTTAAAAATTTAACCAATATACAGACAAACAGTTCGTTTCGTATTTATAGTTTTAGTGTTTTTAATACACTTGTTGCATTTTGTTGATGTTGATGATGATGATGTTTTATGTCGTATTTATCGTCGTATTCTGATGATGTTATCTATATTAGCAACAATATACACGATTAGTGGTATGCGAAGACTTCATTTTCTAAGATAACGCCTACGTCTTAAACAAAGTCGGCCTTATTACAAAAACAAAAATAAACACGGGTTTAACACTAATTTTACTAAGTAGCGCCTAAAATTTTAAACCTAGTAGAACACATATTTAAAATATTTTATTTATTTATTACAAATGTGTGTCTAAGCGGTTTTTGTTAAACTGACTATTTGCTGTGGGCTTGATGGTCTTTTCTACAGCGGGCTTTGTGGGCGTACGATTAAGGCGTTCAACCGTATGGCAACGAGCTCAAGGGTGCCAAAATAGCCTGCCTTGAATGCAACATCGCGACTGTTGAATTTGACCAAGTACCTGCTGAAGGGCTCTCCTTCTGGATTTCAAACCTAAGCTGAACTGCTGTGGAAGGGTATCACTGCGAGTGTATTGGAGCAAAATTTACCGCCAGTCCACGGTAACGTGATCTGGGGATACGCGGCTATGGGCGAGTAGAAACTCTATCTGAAATAGAGTACTGATAGTTCACAGCAATCGCTTTTGGCCAGACAGACTGTTACAGCATCACCTGGTCTCTTGGGTGAGCGTTTAAGGTACTCAGCCCTATGGGAACGAACATAAGGGTGCACGGACGTGACTATTGATGTCGCCTTGGACAATCACTATCGCATATCGATTTCAACTATTTATGCAAGCTATACGTTTATGTGATTGTAAGAAATATATGCGTACCTTCATATCGTCACGTAACATATAACACGAAAGTTAAGTTGACTGTTTTGACAAGGAAATTAATAATTTTAAATTTGTAGATGATAGAGCCACGCTGAAGCTATTATTGGCTTCAACATGAACGTGTCGGCTCTCCCGTAGTACCACGAGAGTCACAGAAAACCGATGTGAAGTAACAGTGCTTGCATTGTTGCGTTTCGTTATGTTGCAAGTGTCTATAAACAGTGGTGATCACTTATAATATCAAGTGACCCATCTGTTCGTTTGTCTCCTGTGATATAAAAAAAAAACTATTTTTTTATCAAATCTTCATTCTGTAATTAGGGAATTTGTATGGAATTGTGAGTCTTCATGAGTCGAAACGGTCAGAATGTGAGATGAACGCGTCATGAGAATATTTATCAAATGATGATTTTTAAAAGTAAGAAACGCCGACGTTCGAATTAAGCGGTGTTGTTTGTTAAACGGTGATTTGTGCTTTACGAGCGCGTACATGTATACTCGATCCAGCCGCACTTAAATGCCTAGTACCTGGGCGACCGAGCCTTGCTCAGTTCTTTAAAAAACATTTTTAAATCAAAATAAACTTTTAGGGTTAGCTTATAAAAACAACATTTTTTTATTAAAAAAATATTTTTTTTCTGCTGTCACTCGGATTCGAACTGGGGTTTCACGGATTTTCGAAGCAGCCGATTTCCATCTGAGCTGTTTTTGTTTCGACAGCGGCGGTGAAATTTACCTTCATATTCCAGCTATATTTTTTCATTGACTGAAATCTCAGTTAAAAAAGTTTTCTATGAATAAAATCTAGCTAGATCGATTTATCGTCCCCGAAACTACTTACATACTATTCTGCTGTCACTCGGATTCGAACTGAGGTTTCACGGATTTTCGAAGCTACCGATTTCCATCTGAGCTATTTTTGTTTCGACAGCGGCGGTGAAGTTTACCTTCATATTCCAGCTATATTTTTTCATTGCCTGAAATCTCAGTTAAAAAAGTTTTCTATGAATAAAATCTAGCTAGATCGATTTATCGTCCCCGAAACTACTTACATACTAAGTTTCACGGAAATTGATGACGCCGTTTCTGAGATTCTGAATATATACAAATATAAAAATATACAAGAGTTGCTCGTTTAAAGGTATAAGATATTATATATAGATCGATAGATATCACTACCGCTTTAAATATCAAGCTGTCATTTTCATGACGTTTTAACTTAAGTCTTTTCAAATACTTTGTAACAATGATATGAAACAGCTTTATAGATATATTATCATTGCTTTGTAAATCGATAAATAAATAATCGATATAATAAATGTAATATTATAATATTCGTGATATACATGACAACACCGTTTTCTTTGCAGATATGTGTTCTATAACGCTGCTTTATTTCTGGCAACTAATCTTCTAGTAGATTGTTTCTACTATTATCAAGTATGTTATATTACAAGTTTCTTACGATCATTTCAATGAATTAACAATAGGGCAAGTCAAATTATCATCCATGCTCCGTGGTATTAATTTCGATCTCTTCACTTGTGCACAATAACTATGTTACGTAAAACACCACCAATATTATAAAATGTAGAACCAAAAAACATAAGATTATCAATAAAATATAAAGTCCAGTACATGACATTCCAAGATCCCACCAAAAACTCCAACACTGCTTTACTAATCTCTTTTCATGGTTTTTGTTCAGAAAGCTTTTTTTATATCAAAGGAGGCAAACGAACTGGTAGGTCACGTGATGTTAAGTGATCACCACCGTCCATAGACACTTGCGGCATCTGGGAAGTCGCAAGTGCGTTGCCAGCTTGTATATGGGAGAGGGGGGAGGTGAAGGTAAGGGAAAGGAGGAAAGAGGAAGGGAGGTGGGCCTCAGGCGCTCTCACTGACCGAACGAAACACAACAATGCAAGCACTGTTATTTCACGTCAGTTTTCTGTGAGTTAGGTGGTACTACCCCGGACGAGCCGATCCATTCATGCTGAAACCAGTAATAGCTTCAGCGTGGCTCTACCACCTACTAAAATGTTTTAAATGTTTCATGAGATATTACGTAAATAAGTATACTGTAACTGATCTAATCATTCTGTAATAATAATGTACTTATGATATAAGTCATATAGGTGATTTCTGCCCGATTAAAAATAATGAGACTAGAAGATCCACGAAAAATTTCTTATAATTTTGTATGGTTTTAATCCTATGCCGATAGGTTCAGTAGTTATAACGTAATTCGTACTTAATTACGTCATTTCCAATTTTTTTCAAATCTATAGATGTATAATATAACTGATGCATATTGATAAAAAATATTAGTTTTTATCTTGTAAAAAATGTCTGTGGCCCATGAGGGGATCGAACCCGCGACCTTCGCGTTATTAGCACGACGCTCTAACCAACTGAGCTAATGGGCCGATGAGACTTTATGCGAAAAAGTAGAGAAAGTTTTACAATATTTTAAACGAAATGACGACACCAACCTTCGTCTAATATTAGCAAAAAGAAAAGAAAATCGTCTTATCTAAAATCGTCTAAATCTAGCTGTTATTTAAAATTAATTAACTAACTTGAATATAAATTAGTCCATTAGATAAATGTAGCGAAAATGTTCCGAGAAATGGTAATATAAAAGTATTTAAAGCATTGTATTAAAGACTAATTATTTTAGAAATAGATACAAGCGAAAAGACAAGTTTTAAGTGTTAATAAAAATGTAACAAACCATCGTCAGTGTAATTGTTAAATGATTTATATCAGCGGTATTTTTATATTAAGTTTTGTACAATTATTTAATTTGTAATGAATTTTCCAAAAATAGAATTTACATTTATTTCAACTTTAATGTATGCCAATTTTATACATTTATTACAAGAACATTTCAGGTTTTGTTATTGGTAGAATGGGCGGCCTTATTGCTATTAACAATTTCCTCTAGGCAACCTAGAACATATGTACACATACACTTAAGCGAATTTTAAATAGATAAATAGTATTTTTGACCGAATTTCTAAAAATGCACATCGCCTGCGTCCTTCGTATAGAAACTCGTGGAGCATTCGATAATCGGGCAGTCTGTACAGTGACACAAAATCTTACATCACTGCGACACCATTAGACAAATATCACTTTCACACACGTACATGCATACACGCTTACACATGACAGTGGAAGGGTATTCTTTTTTCCCTTATTGAACTGAAATAGTTCAGAAAATTTTCCGATACGAAATATATATAAGAGTTGTTGAGGTATGTATGCTTGGTACACATATATGTTCCAACAACTCATATATTTATGAATAGTTAGCTTAGGTTAGCTCAGATAGGCATGTATCAGGCAACAGCCCAAGCCGAGGTGTGTCATGCACCCTTGAGCTAGTTGACAAATAAAATCGGCTGAGTGCCTTATGCTCTCGCCTTAGTAGCCTGGTGAAGCTGTTAAGACCTGGTTGGGTCAATAGCGTAGTCAGATCGAAAAAAAGGGCAGTATGTACTATAAAGGACTTTGCGCAGAAGCTGGTGGGTAGTAACATTGAATTCGTAGAGAAATGGTTGTGAATTTCATACAATCTTTGAAGCATTGCTTTTTTTTTCGTTTTCTTAGTTTTAGTCGATTTAACCACAATTTGATGTGACATTAAATAACGGTATGGTCCAAAATGGTAAAAACACCTGACTCTCGAATGCAGCTACATAGGTGTTTGACCTGACAGATTTTTAACTTAGTAGAGCAAGATTGGCTTAAAAAAAGCCTACTAAAATGTCATGATTTCACCATGTTATTTTACTTCACCGGAATCACCGATCATTTGAAAGCATTTGAACCTATTTCAGTCGAAGCGGTATCCAAACACGATAACGTTGTGTAGGTGGTAGAACCACGCTGAAGCTATTACTGGCTTCAGCATGGATGGGTTGGCTCGTCCGGGGTAGTACCACCCGACCCACAGAAACACCGACGTGAAGTAAAAGTGCTTGCGTTGTTGCGTTTCGTTCGGTCAGTGAGAGCGCCGGAGGCCCACTTCTTCTCACCTTCCCCCTTTCCTCTTCCCTTCCACCCCTCCCCCTCCCCAACATAGGCCGGCAACGCACTTGCAACTCCCCTAGTGTTGCAAGTGTCTATAGACGGTGGTGATCACTTAACATCAGTTAACCCACCTGCTCGTTTGCCTCCTACGATAGTAAAAAAAAAAAAACTATCATTCAAATTTATAACATTTTTTTTTCATGTATAAGAGTATAGAAAAAAAAATTAAAACTAGCAGAAAGATGTAAATGAAAGTGGCTTTTAACATGTAATTAAATTTATTTCATGTAAAAATATATTTAAACATAACTTTGTGATCAAAGAATGTAAATATCTATTTTAAACCTTATCTACAATAATAATAAGGTTACATTATTAGTCTTCGTATTTCATTTTCCTTAAAGTATATTGGTAATAAATAAATTGAGCCTCTTAATCATACCAAGCACCTTAGTATTAAATTCCAATAAATTTTATAATTCCCGAGAAAAACTACAAAAAATTTAATTGCACGTCCGGCCGGTTGTAAAATTTACAAATACGTTGACATGTTTATTCCTTATTTACAATACATGAACAATATTTCTATTATGAAAAGGACTAATGGCCTTCCGATTAAGATATATTAACAATATACATATGAAAAGTCAAACGAACAATTTATTTTTATTAACAACTAAGAAATCGGTAAAACTTAAAAAACAATAATTTAGACGCACGTATGCGGCTGCAATGGTGGGTATTATCGAAATAACAAATTTACATGTAATGACTAATCGAATTATATTATATTTATTTACTAATTATTTACTTTATAACACATCGAAATATAACAATAAAATACGCCTAGATACTATTCGTTGTATTATAGTGAGGTAAAAATTTATGCCTAAAATCTACTTCAATTACAAAAAACAAAGCAGTAGATTCAACTTCCAATTTACTGACCTCAATTGTTTATTTAAAGCAATTGGTTAACTTAGATACACCATTTTATTATCATACATTCTCTAAACATATATCCTCTTTATTATTTATAAATTCTATACAAATTGTTAGACAATAGAAAAATGATAATTTAAAAACGAAGCTTAAAAATTATTTACACAATCCATAAACATATATTTTGGCAACTTAACATTCTATTGTATGTAGATATGGCGGGTCGTCCATTTTCGAAACAGATCCAGCAGAAGCTCTACCCTCGTGACCTGTTACAATCGATATGACACTTCTATGTTCTGAGTCACTATCACCGCTCAGTATTATATTAGTTTCACCCATAAAACCGGAATCAATTTGTTCCTGGCCTCGTACGATCTTTTTATGCGGCTCAAAGGCACATAAACCCAATTCTGCAAACAAATCTTTCGAATCATCGCAATTACCGAAAAATACGGAATCAGTCTCAACACTTTCTCCTCCAGACTCACTCCGCCCATCACCTAATGATTCTAGCTCATCTGTGTCAGATTCAATTGGTAATATAGGTGTTTTGATAATTGTTCTTACACACTGTACTTGCATAGGTTCATGGAATCCTGTCTTTGGCCTTAGTTGCATTAAGTATCTTGCTTTCCGTTTTGATTCATTAGAGTCAGTGCTCATGTACCCTGAATCCTCGGTTTTGTAGAGTTTTCTAAAATCGGTTCGCCTATTTCTTGTTCTCGCAGATCTGCGTCCAGATCTGCGAGCGTTTAAGTTTTCAAATCTTGCATATGCCGAAAAACGGTCGCGTTCTTCGGAAGAACGCCGATAATCACTAGGAGGACTGTCACGTTTAGTATTTATAAATTTCGGCGACAAATCAACACCTCGTTTAGCTTTTGTCGGTACTGGTGGCTTAGGATCTTTCTGACTTTCGATATTTCGTATCAAATCAGGAGTTTTAAGACCATGTATATATGACGGCATATCCTGTGCTCCATATGGAATACTCCCTCGTCTGTTATAAAATTGTATTTCATCTTTTTGAGCTTTTGCTTTAGCTTCATATATTTGTCTCAAATTGCCGATTTTCTTTGTTGTTGCAATATCAGGTGATTTCTTTCGTATATCGATTTCAGATGATGTTGCTTTATGTTTAAAGCTACCAGCTGATTTTAAGAATATTTTTTCTACACGTTTTTTGACATCTCGGTTTGGTTTTCTATCAAGAGTATCAGGATCGAATTCTTCATTAGAATTACGCCTATTTTGTAAAGGAGAACCTCTTACTTCAATAGTTAAAGGACCCGGATTTGAACTGTCACTGTACAAAGAATCAGAATTATCTACAAACACTTCACAAACTGATTGACTACGATTTTCTGATTTCAAAGATAACTCTGGTATTTTCATTTCTTTCTCAACAGCCCTCTTGATATCCCGCCAGCTGTTTGTTAATCTTTCCGAAGTTTCTGTTTTTTCCATATCCATGAAGTTTTCTCTATAAGGTAATTCGGGTCGACACGCAATGGAGAATCTACGACGATTCATTGCACCTCGTTCCAAACTATCATAATCCATTACATCGTCGCAATTTTTATTGATGTCTTTTTTATTTGTTTCTATAAACATATTATCATCACTGAAGTAATGGGAATCGGCAGCAATTACTGGTATAACAATTTTAGGGGCAATAGGTGATATAGTTTCCATTTTAATTTCTTCCAATTCCATAGGTTCTACCCGTTGACAGTCATAGAGTTCACGTATAACAGCTTGCATTTTAACTTTGACTTCTGGAGCAACTGGCACAGAGTCTTCATTTTTTGAAAATTCTTGTTTTTTAACTGGGGGTGGAGGAGGTGGTGGTAATTTTTTCCTAATTTGTCTTGAATTATGACTAGTTGGACTCTTATTCTCTTGTGTTAATTTATGAGATATTGATTTTGGCGAGCTAATTGAAATTTTGCCTAGTTTCTTTTCTTCATTCTTATTAGTTTCACTGGTTTTTAAGGTTTTGTTACTTATCTTTGATTCTGATTCATTTTTAGAAGTCTTGTTTTTAGTCGTATCTATGGCAGCTTTACTTTTTGGTTCTATGTCGATGTCCATATTAATATCGTTGTTACTCGATTTAATTGATTCTTTATTCAAATGAGTATCTCCTTCTAGTTTAGAACCCGCAATAACTATATCTTCTTTTGTAATCTTTACAACTTTAATATCCTTTGAATTTGTTTCTTTGAGTTTTCGTTGATTTTCCACAGATTTTGAAGGTTCTGCAGATTTAGGTCGAACATTTTTTATTTTAGTTTCCAATTCTAATTTTGGAATACTGCTTACAGCATTAGATTTTGTATTCGTTTTTGAAGCTGATGGTGTCGGCACTTCATCTAACCATTTTCTAACAATCCTTTGTTTATAATCATCACTTACACATGATTTGCATGAATTTGATCTCGCTAAAGCAACAGACTTCTGTGGTTGTGTCTTGCTATTACATCCTGGACATCCACCACAATGCATTGATTTTCGACTATTTTCTTGTTTCAGACTTATCGCACTAAATCTACGACCACGCCTCGCACAGGGGAAATCCCAACCTAAATCAATGGTGTGATATAAGTCTTCTTCAGGAATATCAGACAGCATCGGTAAAAACCTCTTTGACGTCATTTTTTCTTTAGCAATAGACATGACTTCACGAATTTTAGTTAAAAATTCCACAGCTGCTGGAGATGGGTTCTGAAAATCACATAAATATTTATTCTCTACCCGATATAGGTACACAGTTAAAACTGTTTATAAACAGCTAAATATTGAAAGAAAGAATAGTGTTTAGAAATAAATAGCACCTTTAATTGTTCGAGCTCAAAGAACTCAGGATTAAAATATAATTTCTTCCGAAAGGCTGTGTCTGTGTTGGAAGGCATACAATTCTTGCCAGAAACCATATGACTGTCTTCATTGTAATCAACTATAGATAAGTCTGAATGTGGAGCTCTTTCTAGAGCATCAGGAGAAACTGCGCGTTTATAAAGAGGTTCCGTAAAGCCCTCAGAACTTGTTACAGATCTTATAGAAGGTCTAGTGGGCTTCTTGCGTTGACTGTGCACCATGGCTGATATAATACTGCAGTTTTTTGTAATATTCTGAAACTACATATAAATTGATTATAAATAGATAATATTAATGGAATTAAATGAGCAAAGACCAAGTTAATACCTTTTGCAAATTATTTGGAGACTTATTAAGATTGTCTTCCCTGTGTTCGCTAACATCAGAGAATCCGGTATCATTACTAAAAAAGTCACTTCCCAATCCACTTAAATTTAACAATGGATTAGTTTTTAACATCTGAAAAATAATTTCAACAATTAATATATGTACATTTTTTTACATACAGCCCTATTTAAACGTAGTTTTAAATAATGTAAGAATACAATATATGGCGATTTTTTTGCTAAATTCTGCTTATTCTTACCACATTACTCATATCGATACGCGATTCGAGTGGAGACCCGTTTTCGGACAATATACTCGACATATTTTGTTCTGGGTCTTTCCGCTTCTTCTTTTGTCGTTGCTTGTAGTGTATGTAAAATATAATCCCTGCTGCATATACAAAAATAAGCATCAACACGCAAACTCCAATAGCCAACGATTCCAGGACGCTTAACCCTTGACTTTGGTTAACAGAGTCCGTAGCCACAATTTCACCAGCATGAAACGGTATTGAACGCACATCTGTGAATAGAAAAGGCTGTATGTAATAAAGTACAGTTTCTTTGAGACTCAATCACATCAAAACTACTGAATATATCACCATAGGGCTATGACTATCTGATGCGCATTTTTTTTAGATAGATCTAGATTACTTATTTTTTGGATTAAATTATCCCTTTGCCTTTTTTAATGACCAAAAAAGCGGGCAGGGACTAGCTAATATAATATATCTGAAGTGAACTATTCACCATTACTATTGCTCTTAAAACATAATTGAATATAAATATTTAAATTGCTTAAAAAATATTTATGTAGACTTCATACCTAGCATACCATTATGTGATGCTCCCGCAACACGGAATGCTGCGCAAGATGCAACAAGTCGTGTGGATGTGGACGCTGAGCATAGTACGTGAACTGCTATTAACCGACCTTCTAGGCGTGTGTGCAGCGCAGGTGAACCGCGCCACTGCAAAGACAATTGCATTTCAGAAACATGAGATGAAAAAGTTCAGAAACATGATATTTTCACCGCTTCAAACCTTTAAAAAGATCGAATCTACAGTTATTATTTACAGAACATACGAGTTGTTGCAAAAATTTGTCACCATTAAAAATTTACACATAAATCCAACGAAGAATGCAGGGATATGGTAAATCAAGTTTAAAATGTACGTGTAATTTGTTTGCACGTACAAAATTTTCGTCTTCGGCCGGTGTAAGACGAACTCCACTACAGTATTCATCTTGCAAATTTATCAAGCCGGACACATCAAAATGCGAGAGACCTTTAGACAGATTATACAAATCGCTCGCTTACCGCCATCACTTTTATCTACACAAGCGTATCACATTTCAACACTTGTAAACGAAGATATCGCAACTTTGGACCGATTGACAAATTTAAAAACTCTCGTATCTTTCACTGAGGCCGCAAAAAAATAAGCAAAATTGTTCAACTAAGATGCCATCTTTGCTTTCTTTGTTTAACACAGCGATTTACTTCATAGAATATTGTATTATGTTAGGTATATTTATTTGACATAACTATAGGCTTTCCGAAGATATATTAAATGGGACATAATAATATCAAATATCTTAAGGGAAACGCCTTGAACATTTAAAGTACCTAAGTGTAAATGAGACTCCATAAATCCCCTGTGGCACAGTATAAATATGAGAGACAGTACGAAAACTACCTACAAACGCTCGAAAACGGCACACTCACAGAACCATGCGCAGCAATGAGAGGTTTTAAAAGGTACTTCTATGGACAGCTCCGCGAAAACCGCTTGTCGCGAAAACTCGTCGATGCACATGTTTGCGTGAGTGTGCCGGCACGAACGTTTATATGTGAAGTTTCCATTCTGACTCATATATATACTGTGGCTGTGGGCTTTTTTAATTTTCTTATCTCTCATCTCAATATAATCGACATTAAAGTTATAAAATGCTGGTGCACAAACTTGGATTATGTTAATACTCCTGTTAATTTTTATTCGTATGTATTTGTGCACTCTATACTTTCTTTAAAATTATATAGATTCATTTTAATGTATATTATATGTATAAAATAATCGTGTCTTGAGCTTTTTCCATTCATGCCGTGTATTCAAACAATTATATCCATAAACTTAACAACGAATAATGTTATCAACTTACCAGGATGTAATAATAAGAACATTCTTACATACGTACTTTTGGACTGGTTATTAATATTTACCCATTCTTCTTTCACATAATACTAGCAATAAAACATTTGATTTTGTGGATATGTGTTAAGTCAGTATGCTACATATTTGACTGGCATATTTTATATGCTACTTATAATTGTTAAACTATTCAGAATGATCTACACAATAATCTAGAATTATATGTTTTTTTCTCGAATTGACTACGCTATGGACCTAGCAAGGTCTTAACAACTTCACCGGTTTACTAAGGCGAGTGCTTAGGGCACTTAGCCGATTTTATTTGACAACTAGCTCAAGAGTGGACGGCAAACCTCGGCTTGAGCTGTTGCCTGATACGTGCAATTTGCAACCTATCTGAACTGGCCTAAGCTAACTATTCATACATATATGTGTACTAAGCATACATACCTCAACAGCTCTTATATATATTTCGTATGTGAATAATGTTCTAACCTATTTCAGTTCGATAAGGGAAAGAAACAAAACCCTTCCATTTTCATGTGTAAGCGTGTATGCGTGCACGTGTGTGGAGGTGATATGTGTAAAGTTGTGGCAGTGATGTAAGATTTTGTGTCACTGTATCGCGCGAGCAGCGCACTCAAGGGCTCCACTCCGAGGGAACAGATCTAGGCTTGAGCCGCTACCGAGGGGGGCCTAATCTAGAATTATATTTCCTAACCCTTTTATCGTTTACGTTTTTCCATATGATATTATTCAGTGTTTTTTTCACGAACTTGATCTTCGTTTACGCGTTTCCGTTCGATTTGTACAATTCGGACAAATTTAATTAAAAATCAGCTGCTCATTAAATTTTCGCTCATGAGCAAGCGTAATAAATATGAGATAATAATTACTCAATACAACTGATAAGTTTTATTGCTATTCCGAGTAAATACAGATTCCGCTTGGGTGGCAGATGGTAAATACAAGTCTCGTTTTCCCGGTTGTGGCGATGCCTCGTAGTGCCTTGTGTGTATGACGATATGATTTTTATATCATATCTATACAAATAATAATAACGTAAATCTAATATACTTGTACTTTTTAGATATATATTTTTTTAATATTACAGGTATCTAAGTATGAGTGATTAAATACATTTCAATCATTTTTGGAAATATCTGTTTGTTTGTTATAATACCTGTCACTGCTAAAGTACTGCTAAAACCTCACCAAGACCATAAAGCATATCTTCGAGTAATATTTAGTTTTTGTTTCATTAAAATCGGTTCACTCTATCAAAGGTTATTGTAATTTTAATGACGACGCGAGTTAAATAAGAGAGGAAGGTAGACAAGTACTTAATGCATTCAGATAATTTTATTAGTCGCTGTTTATTTACATGACGTACTTCTCGGACAGAGTCGCGGGCACTGCTAGGTTTTAATAAAATAATTTCAAAGAGTATAATAAATTGTAATAGAAATTCTATCATAAGCATTTTTAGACGGTTAAATTGTGAATAATATTAAACGGAACTTTGATTGAAAATACCGCGTTTTAATATAATTTACGTGAACACATAATTTGAGCCAAATAACAAAATTCGGAATTAATTAATTACGACGTTATTGGACCACGTTCAGCGACGCGATGTTTTAAAACTTTTTAACGCCCATAAGATCAACAGTTATTTTTAATTGGAAAAATATTAACTGCATTTGTAACCTGATGAATTAAATATGGAATTGATCAACTTTTACCTATCTATATATTAATACGAGAAGCGAAAACTTTGTAGCCCTTTTCACGCGAATTGCACGAACGGATGAACGTAAAATTTGGCATACCTAGTTAAAATTTTATGGAGGAGAAGTGCATAAAGCTATTTTTATATAAGTTGCCCAAGAAATACATTAAATTTATTAAAATGAACAATACACACACTACTGCTTGAATGACAGACAACATATATATATAGTACATACATGTAAATGAAAAAGACGTTTCGTCATCTTTCCTTTTTTTCTTTTTCTCCTTTACTCTAATTACAATAATACTTAAACTATATCTTTGGCGCTATTTCATTCCTTATTTATTTATTATTTCACTCTCATCGTGTTATTCTATTGTCTTCCCATTCAATGTTACGTTCCAATTACCTTTTCTCATTCTACATTTAATACTTTTAACACCATTTACGTTTAATCTCTTACTTGCTTTTTTATATTAAATAAATGAAATATATTAAATTCATAATATACATTAATAAATACTGAAATAATTAATTGATAAATAATATATCTATACTAATATATAAAGCTGAAGAGTTTGTTTGTTTGTTTGTTTGGTTGAACGCTATGATCTCAAGAACTACAGATCCGATTTCAAAGTTTCTTTTAGTGCTAGGTAACTCATTTATCGAGGATGGCTATAAGCTACATATCATCACGTTAAAACCAAAAGGAGCTGAGCACTAATGAAGAATGTTTCAAAATCGGGCTATTTTGGAAGCTTCCGCTGCGTATTAATGTCAGTATTATATGCGTTGCCATGGTAACGCGATAACATTCTATCAAAAATATCTTCATAGTTTATTTTGTATTCCTATTCAAAAAGTTTATTCTACGTTACTTTTGTTTTCGATTTTTAATTATACGTGTTACGTTTATATCGCAAACATTTCTTAAGTTTATTTTGTGTAGTTATTCAGAAAGTTTAGTAGTAATAATATTCGTCCAATAAGACAGTCGAAGGTATTAATCCATACAGCCAATTCTGAAGTTGTCAATATAGTTAGTTTTCTTCTACGTCCAAGTTAATGTAAAGGTATAAGCGCCGAATCCTCTACATAATATAACGTAATTTTTTATCTTCTTAATCTTCAAGACCATAGAATTAATGCTTCGTGGTTTTATTTTTCATTCATTTCACTTATGCAAAATAAACGAACGATATTATATAATACGCAACCAATTTCTACACGATATAGAATCATGTAACACAATATTATGAAAAAAATATAAAATCCACTACATGACAGACTGAAATCCCGCCAAACACTCTTAAAAAACTCTATTCTACATTAGTTTTTTTGCCAATTTTTTATTTGTGATATATTACGTATTATAAAAGTAAAGTGAGTGTAATTTATATTAAAATAAAATATTTTTGGTGAATACAATCTGTGATGCTACAAACATCAACATTTTTTAACTCTGTCGATATGTCTGTTTTTTTATTTGTTCTGGGTAATCTCCGAAACGACTGGACCTATTTGAATGTTCTTTTTTTTCCTAGAAATGACTACGCTTAACAGCTTCACCGGACTACAAGTAATATTTGAACGGGAATTTGACGGGCAAATAAGTAACTAATTAGCTGTTTTATTGTTCGATAATGTGTAGCTTCATATTTTCATTATTTTCTTATATAATGTGAGCACTGAGAGTCATATATAGTTTAAAATTCCAGTTATGTGGCTGATCATAATCCCATCCCATTCGATACACTATTAGTATTCACATACATAATGTACACGTTACCTGTTACAGTAGATGATATGCGTGTGATACAAATATTTTTGAAATAGTATTATTGTAATTTACACTAGATGTGTAATCACAATTTTAAATTTATTTAATATATTTTAAAAAACGCGTGCGAAGCCGCGGGTAACAGCTAGTCTTTAATAAACATGTGAATCCACTGATATAATTATTATTCTCTTTGGTGTGTTGAATGTCAAAATGAATTATCTTCGAATTTCGGCTACTAAGGGGTCACTAGTTTTAATAAATAAATAGATTTAGTCATCCTCGCTGAATGGATAAAACAATTTGTCTATTTTTTTAATATTCGTAATTGTATGACTCATTTTATTACAGTAAAAAAAATTGAAAAATGTGATTGAAAAATCAACAAATGCAAAAAAGGTTTCATTTTATTTTCTATGAATTCAAAAGCATAATCCACGATTCGAATAATGAATATACGTTTTTTTTTCGTTTAATAAAATATGGCAAAAATCCTAATTTGTATATTCACTCTTAATTATAATAGACGGCAGAGACGATTTATTAGGTTTGACTGACTGTTTTTTGCTTGTTATGCTATCAAAACGAAAATAACTTAATGGAATGTTATCAATTAAAAAGGAAAATGCATATTCTGAAGAAAAATAGACAAAGAACAAATGTATGCCAAATCGGCGAATTTTGACCACAATTTTTTAATTTTACTCAAATTTTCTTATATTTTACATATTTGTTAAATTGAAATATTTCCCTGCAATACAATAGTTTCACTTCTATCAAATGTCTTTACAACACGCTCTGGTTTTTTTGTTAGTAACAACTTTGCTTATCTCATTTTAATTTATAATTTGTATGGATCTTATATAGGTAAATGTATAAAAACTGAATAAATCAATATATCTTTTAGTAAATAATACAAATCCCTCTCAACTGATAATTGCTTGTTTCAATACTACTAATAATTGTGGTCTATAAAGATTACGGGCGTTATTGTCTACAAGCCAATGTTACTGATTGTGATACGTAATGAGGGTAATAATTACCTGTAAAAATGTACTGCCCTCGTCTCGATATAAGCCGAAAGGGACATCGTTATCGATGAGGTCACGTAGTGTAACCCATCCGGACGAAGACAGGTACTGTGCACTAGTCACCACACATACTGCATCTTCGACATCTGAAAACATACTTTTTAACGTTAATTGTATTCATGTTTTTAACTACGTTTGACACATCCGATATGGTCTAGTGGCTAGGATACCTGGCTCTCACCCAGGAGGCTCGGGTTCGATTCCCGGTATCGGAAATATTTTTATTTCTAACAATATAATTAAATATAGCACAGAATACATAAACATTATATATCGGTGTAAATAAAAAAAGAGCTATATTTTCATCATTCATACCTGTAAATATAATTTCTTTTGAAGGATAAATAATTTGTCCTTTTAAAGGTAAGAAGACGAACGGGATGTTATGTTTTGTCCCTTCTCGTCCGAAGGTAGCCATTAGACATTCTGAAAAAGAAACATGAATTCATTATTGGAAATACGACTAGTGAATGTCCTGTGTGAATATGTAAATACATATCAAGCAGTCGTAACACTACTAAGCTTTTCTAACCAGTTTTTTGATTATAATATCCTTATTTCTACCTACATTTTAGTAACACCCAAAGTAACATTTAATTTTCCTTCGTGCTGTTTCATTAAAATAAAAAAGTAATTAAGAAATTGCAATAGAAATATGAAGAATAACTTTTGACAATTCTGTAGAGATTTTAAGGTAAAAAGATTTCGAACGTTTTTTATAGAATCATATTAATCTCTTGTAATATTTTATAATGTTAAAACGAAAACACTAAAATATTTAAAATGGTGACATCTAGTGACAAAGTATAAAAACATATTAATTTTGTCTTTTGTAGTCAACAATGTTAATAATCGATAACAAAAAGACAAAATTAATACGTTGTTATACTTTGTCATTGTTAATAATCGACTACAAAAGACAAAATTAATATGTTGTTATACTTTGTCACTAGATGTCACTATTTTAAATATTTTAGAGTTTTCGTAAATTGTATCTCCCAAAATATTATTATTTTTATTATGAATTGTTAATAATTATATACATATGAAAGCTAGAAGAAAATGACATACTATTTAACAACGGAAATTACACATAACAATGAGATAAGTTGCTAAATTGCTTATATTTATTTAAATTGAGTTCAATACCTTAACCTTTAGAATTGTATGTTATTGACATCGCAGGCTAGAAAGGATTTGATGTATAATTTATGATATACATGGTGGGAATGCTAATTAACTAACACCTTATTTCTGTTACGATGTGTTACTTTTCTAGTGGTTGTTTCAAAATATTGTATTTATAATATTGTGAGTATCTAAAGTAAAAAGTAAAAAAATGACTTAACAGCCTTAACTTAAAGATGGTAACATATAAGTATATTTTACCCTATATAAAAAATAGGGTGATGTAGACTATTAGAACTCTTTTATAAATTGCGTCCTGGTAGTACATAAAAATATAGTATAAAAATGTAAGGTGGCTTGGTAACCAGTTGTTATTACGGATTCATTACATGAAGTTACGAGCAGATTTAATTACTATTATTTATTTTGTAATCCAAAGACCCGACAATACACTGGCGACGAGGATAAGCAAAGGAGCATACAGCAGCGTATAATATAGACGTGGGATCGCATTTCGACCCGTACGTAGACGTGAGGAGAAATAACACAAGATGGCGTATCTGGGTCCGAAATTTTAATTATTATATTGAAGGACAAGTAGAACCAGTTCCAAATCAAAAATTAGCAAGACTGCTTTACCAAGTAGGACCTTCGGTACAAGACATATACGAAACGCTTGGTATCGAAACTAATGAAAAAGATGATTTATACGAAGTCGCGGTAAAGAAACTAATACAACTAGTGGGCGCCCAGTGGTCGACATTCAACCACAGTTATTTGTTTTTTTTAAGTTTGAACTTTATTAGGGTTCTTTTGTCAAAGGGTATGCTTCTATAATCAAAGGTTTTCATCATGGCTACTCAGTTATTTGCCATGATCTTTAATTATATAAACATTAAAAAAAATCTATGTATAAATGAAAATTGAAATTAATTATAAATTTAAAACAAAAATCACGTGGTAAAGCTCTCAAATTCTAAGTAAATATAACTTTACGAAAACAAAGATTTTACGAAAACGAAAGAAAGAAACGAAAGAATTTATCGCAACCCATGACACAATTTTCAATTAATTTTACACGACACCATGGGTCAGTGGTATTTCTGGGTGATATTGAATTAAATGTAGTCTGTTCATTATGAGAAATAGTGATATGCCCAGTATCATTGATTGGAAAAGTAATGGATCCACAATACAATTAAATGGTGAATCCTAGACAAAGATGTTTTAATACTACCATTAGCTTTTGAAAATAAATTCTTTTTTGTTGTTACATCAGGTTGAATTACAACATTGTAACCGCGGAGGTCTAAGTCATGGATTACTTTTATGAACAAAATTCTTATTTTGATTATACAAAGGATTATTTGGTTAGTTTTTTATTAAATCATCATTTGAAGTGAGTTCATCATAAAAAATAATAAACATTAAAATAATAGTTATATTTTATAATATCATTGTTGAACGTAGGATGAAAAATGGTAATTAGAACGTAAGAGTTAAAAAATACATACAGTCGAACATAGCAACCTCATTCACAACCTTTTTTGAAGTTCGTAATTATTGACGGCTGTCAAAATGTCTTTTTTATTTACATCTGTGTATATTTTGTGTAAAATTCAAGAAGCTGTGCATATTTTAATTAATTTAATGTACTTCAATGTATCTTATATGAAATAAACAGCTTTCTGCACTTCTTTAACAATGCCAAATTTCAAGTTCACCCGTTCACGGAAAATAGGTTAAAAAGGGGTACAGTTTTTTTGCTTCACGTATTAATATATAGATATTTTGTTCCAAAAATAATTATCTAATACCTTTAAACGAGCAATTTTTGTATATTTTTATATTTGTATATATTCAGGATCTCGGAAACGGCGTCATCTATTTCCGTGAAAATTGGTATGTAGATAGTCTCGGGGAATCGATCTAGCTAGATTTCATTCATAAAAAACTTATTTGACTGAGTTTTCAGCCAATGAAAAAATATAGCTAGAATATAAAGGTAAATTTCGCCGCCGCTGTCAAAACAAAAATAACTCAGATGGAAATCCATGGCTTCGAAAATCCGTGTAACCCCAGTTTGAATCCGAGTGACAACAAAAAGATATCTTTTTTATTTTATTTTTTTGTAAAAGAAATGCTAAATCTATTTTAATTTTATAGCATTTTTTAAAGAACCGAACTAGGCTCGGTCGCCCAGATACTATAATTTATGAGACACTATTATTCAGAAACATGGATATGTTGATGGATGAAACTGTACTGCAATATGTGTTACGGTTAAGGAACGCTGGAAAGTATTGTGCGTTTAAATCTGGTCAGAAAATGGATTAGAGTAGGAAGTGAGCTGACACTCGAGGAAGCCGTAAATATGGCAAGAATTTTTGAATTGGATATAGACATAGAAAAAGGCTCTATAATAAAGGGAAAAGAAGTTGTAAAGGGAGAAGGAGAAATGATAGGTAGAATTTTTAAGCCTTTACTGTTAGATAATGAATGTGTTGTAAAGTTTATTATTGACTCTGGTGGTGGTATAAATATAATAGACAAACATCAGTATAAAAGATTATTAAATAAAGGTTTAGAAATTAAAATAGTAAAACAGTGTGTTCAAAAATATAGTGCATACGGTGGCGGAATGTTGCCGAGCATAGGTACTTTAAAGGTGACTCTATTTTCACCACAAACTAAGATAGAGGTTAAAAACGTTAATATATTTGTGTATAATGGAAATGGGCCATCATTATTGAGTAGAACAACTTCTGAGATGTTATAGTTATTAGTTACTGATTTTGAATTGAGATTTTATTACTGTTATTTATTTTGTAATCCAAAGACCCGACAGGTGGGTCGTAACGACACACGATAGAAGTGAAGCTATTGTGTTATAAGGAAGCATTTTAGTTAGGGTAAAACAACAAAAGACAACGTTACGTGGCGTTTCCAGACGGTCATCTATCCAACTTCGGAGATCGGACGAAAACCCGTGTTTTCAACACTCTACTCGACACAGTGTTTAGCCCCAACACTTTTCATTCCACAATTATTGTTACATTGTAAACGTAAGTAAAAACTTACGACTCTATTAATAATTATGTTAATTATAACCTTGTAGGATTGTATCAATTTACACCCCTTAAGGCCCTTAACAAAATTATGTAAATTTTTGTACTAGCCCATCTACTTACGTCCATCTAGATTTTGTTATTCGATTTGCTCGATAGACCTTTTTTTGTATGAATCGGTTAAGGCGTGAAAGCGTAGCAAATAAAACCAAAAGAAAACATTTTTTTTTTTTTTTCGAAATGACTACGCTATTGACCCAGCAAGGTCTTAACAGCTTCACCGAACTATTAAGGCGAGCGCTTAAGGCACTCAGCCGATTTTATTTTGGCAACCAGCTCAAGGGTGCACGGCACACCTCGGCTTGGCTGTTGCCTGTTGCATGCAAAATCGCGACCTATCTTAGCTAACCTAGCTAACTATTCATATATATATGAGTTGTTGAAACGTATATGTGTACCAAGCATACATACCTCAACAACTCCTCCATATATTTATTATCGGAAAATTGAGAGTTTTTCAGTTCGATAAGGGGAAAAAAAGTAAACCCTTCCACTTTCGTGTGTAAGCGTGTAGCATGCACGTGTGTGGGGGCGATCGTGTAGTGTTGTAGCAGTGATGTATATTTGTGTGTCACCGTATCGCGCAAGCAACGCACTCAAGGGCTCCCTGCCGAGGGATCGAACCTAGGCTTGAGCCATTGCCGTGGGAGGCCTAATCGGGTGTGCGGGAGCGAAATTAACCCCCAGACCACGGCGGCGTGATCTGTGGTTACGCGGGCGTGGGCGTGAACACGCTCTGTTTCGAGGGACAGGCTGGTACTGATCGTTCGCTGACGTGATTGAATCAGGAGGGTCGGTAAAAATGTGTCGCGGACGTCTTTTATAACGCGCAGCGTTGGGTACGGGTTCATAGTTTGCGGCAGATACCACTAACGGACTGGTATGATTCGCGGCTTTTTCAAAATAGCTAATCGTAAGGGATTTTACGTACGCCCAGATAGGAGGGATCTCTAGGTCTCTATGAAGATCGACTCTCCGGATGTACCACGGGGCACCGGTCACTTTACGTAAAACACGATTTTGGAGAACCTGCAGCTTATGAAAGTTATCTTTGGACATATGCGCAAAAATGGGGCAGCTATATGTCATCACGGGACGGATACACGTCTTATACAAAGTGAGCTTGTGTCTGAGGGACATCTTACTCTTTTGACAAAGCAACGGATGGAGGCGACCCAAGACCATAGCGGCTTTGTTTCGCACTCTGTCTATATGTGAATTGAACTTTAAATGTCTGTCTAATGTAACACCGAGATATTTGACCTCTTCTACCCAAGGGATATCGATTCCGGATAGCCTGATGGGCTCAAAGTTATTTGCGCGTTTTGTGGGATCGAAGAGTATTGCGGCACTCTTATCGGGATTAATTTCTATGCGCCATCGACGAAACCATTCACCGAGAGTATGAACGGCTTTTTCGATGCGCTTCCTAAGAAAGTCCGACCGCCAGCCGGAAGTGTAAATAACGGTATCGTCAGCGTAACAACCTACCTCGACCGCCCGAGACCGAGGTAGGTCACTGATGAACAGATTGAAGAGCATGGGCGCGAGTATAGAGCCCTGTGGCACACCTGAACGTATCGGATGGTGCGATGATAGTTCACTGTCCACTCTAAAACGGAAGGTTCTATCGGTAAGATAATCGCGAATGATGTGAATTAACCTATCGGGTATACAAGTTAAACGTAACTTGTATACGAGCCCTTCGTGCCAAACCTTATCGAAGGCCTTGGAAATATCGAAAAAGACAGCTATTGTACGTTTCGGTTTAGTTTTTATCGTGTCCGGGTTCGGGTCCGGATTCCGATCAGCGTTAAAATTAGAAAAAATGTACTCCGTGAGGCGGAGTACTTGATCTGTACAAGAATGTTTGGCGCGAAATCCAAACTGCTCAGACGGTATTAAATTGAGATCTGTAATCGTGGCCTGGAGACGGTTCAGAAGGAGCCGCTCGTAAAGTTTACCTAAAGTATCTAGTAAACTAATGGGGCGATAGCTAGCGGGAAGCGTAGCTTCCTTGCCGGGCTTGTGAATACCTATCACTACGGCCTTTTTCCAGACGGCTGGAAAGTGACCCTGAGACATGGCCGCATTGAAGATGCAGACCAATAGAGCTATGATGCGATTAGGAAGGAGTTTCAGAACCTCGTTCCTGATCCCATCGGTACCTGGGGACTTCCTAGGCTTGAGAAGCTTGATAGCGGCTAAAACTTCATCGAAAGTGATCGAGGTTAGGGTATCCGACGGAGGAGACGCGAGTGCATGCTCCGCAGCTAATTCAATTAAACCGATATGGGAAGGGTCAGTGTTATCAGTGTTAGGCGAACACTGTTTCTCTAGGCTCGCGGCAAGACATTCCGCTTTATCTCTGCTATCGAACGCGGGAGGCAACCCGGGGCCTCTGTCGAGAGGAGGCATTGGAGTGACCAAATCTGATTTTATGGTTCGCGCAAGAGTCCAGTACGACAGGTGAGACGGCTGGAGGCCCTCCAGGAGTCTATCCCACCTGTCGCCCCGAATCTCAGAGATACGAGGCTTGACTGTTTTACGTAACGAACGTAACCGATCACGATTCTGTACAGACGGGTAAGCATCGTAAGCTCGAGTCGCAGCGTTCTTTTCCGTGATCAATGCTCTCACGTCGTCTGGAAGTATGAAACGGCGATCGTTCGCCGCTTGTACCTCTTTCGAGGTCTCTCTGACGGCGGTCTGGAGATAATCAACCAGGGAACCGATGGCCCAAAAGAAAACAGACATTCGCATTCATAATACTAGCGGGCCGGGCGGACGTTGTCCTGCCTTGATAATAATAAACAAAAAAATTAACCGCAGTGCCACCTACCGGGTCCAAACCAAATCTAAACCATTCTTGGATTCAATGGAATGGACCAAATTTTAACGAAATCGGTTGAGCCGTTCAGGAGGAGTTCAGTGACATACACACGTACAGAAGAAATTTATATATAGAATTATTACGTTATAATTTGGGCTTTTACCGTCGATATGATTGACACACACACGCTGATCCTCGCGGAAAGTAGGAGTGTCACGGCGACATCGACATATGCACGTGGAACTATCTCCACCCATAGCTGATAACGCTGTACCATGGGAAATTTCCATGCAACGTGTCGGTCCACAGTCTGACCCTGAAGCAGAAAAATACATTTTGTGAAGTTTATTTCAATTAAAAGTCATCAAATGTAAAGTAACGTGGCTTTCAAAGGTCAAAATCAAAAATAATTATTTTCACCATCATTTCAAAAATACCAGGTGATATTGTCTACATTTTCTTAACTATTTTATAAATAAATTACTCAAGCTCTATGTTTAAAGTTCCTATATTATTTATTATATTCTTTGGTTTAAAGTAACTTTATAATATTGTAAAGCATAAATACACAAATATCTAAAAACACTACGAACTATGCAATGCGGCCATCTGTTAAATCTTTAGCGAAGTTTCTGTAGACTATATTATCATATTGTACATAAGTAATACTCTGCAGTTAAAGCGTTGTTATATTATATTCAATATCCTGATATTACTGTAAATACTAATCCTGTTGTTAAACAACAGATAATTTATGTTTCGATTTTACCCTATATTCTACGATTGAACAAGCAAGAAAAACTTGGAGTCGAATATTTACCTAAAAGAGAGAATATATCGCCCGTAGCAAGTCGCGTGACGTTTTCTAGCGTCATCTCTCCAACCTGGTTCAGCGATACAGCTGAGCTTATACCGATAATAAAAATTATTATCCGCGCCATCTTGTATCTGCATTTAGAAACCGTTTCTCGTTTATCGACCATCATTGTCGTTTAAATAATTTCGTCCAGATGGCAGCACTTTGTATAATCTTTTACATTCCATCCTTTGGTTAAACATGACAACATAAGCTATCTCAGCACCTGGAAAAGGACAATTATTATCACTAATTAAGGTAAGCTACAAATAAATACAACGATTTTAAACTTAATAGTTCCACTTTGGGAGTTATGAGGTCATGGTGTTATATTCAGACATGAAGATATTATTATCTGTATATATGTAATGACTGTTGCAAAGTAGACACCTAGATATTTTTTACAGGATGTTTTTGTTCCATCCACTATAACACACCACTAGGTGGCGCTAAGTTATATTCTATGGTTACTAAGTTTTATATTGTAATTTAACGCGGACGAAGTCACAGGTCGTCTCTAATAAGCCTCTAAAATATAATATTATTTTATCATTTAAAAATGTCTCAATCACTGTCTACAACTAGCACAAACTTATTATTTTACCATGTTCATATCTCGCCTTGAAAATTTTTTCGTATTTTATTATATCATTTTTAACTAATTTCCTGATAAATTAGATAGGTTGTAATTTAGAATACAACCCAGGATTCATTAACTATTCGAAAATAAGAGAAGTAAGAAAGATAATGATATCTGTTGTGTTCAACAGAAACAAAACTAAAAAACAGAAAATTATGATTTCAGGTCGTTTTAAAAACGCGTAATATCAATATTTAAATATAAATTTTGAAATAATGTCAGACAATAAACAAACGTTTAACATAAAAAATATGTAATATGAAAAAAAAAATGTATAAAAAATCAACTACATTTATCTAATAGCTATCAAATTCTTTATTTATCAACCTTATTATTGTTAGTTACTTAACCTGGTCAAGAACAACTTGTAAAAAAAGAACTACTCGAATTAATTATTGTATATAACTTTTATAAGAACAAACTTTGTCCCACATAAATAATTAAAAGGTTAACAGTATGTATATGCATACGATGCAAATAAATATGAAGAATATAATAAAATATTATTAAAAATATGCAAAACACTGATATATAGATGAGAGTGAAAATATCATGGCCACATTTTAACTTTCGAAATCACTCTTTATAGTGAGCCATCAAGTTTAGCGAAATTTGATCAAAATTTATCATCGAAATTTAGAACAGATTTTTAAGAGCAATTTTGTTAATTGAAAAGTTTACTTTATTAACGACTAGCCCTTGCCCGCGACTTCGTTCGCGTGGAATAGTTACTGTGGGCTAACGCTAACACGCAGCGGAAGCCTTCAAAAGAAAAAACACGATTTTGAAACATTCTTCATTGATGCTACGCTCCTATTGGTATTGTCGTGACGATGTATAGCCTATAACCTTCCTCGATAAATTATCTATTATTTAAAATCGGATCAGTAGACATTACTGTAGCCGAACCTGAGGGGATAGGTCGGGGGCCCCATCTCCTCGTTGTACGGGTGAGGCTGACGAGGGGAGACTACTGGTCGTGTACATAGTTTTTCAGGCTTGAGAGCAAGCTCAATCCCTGGCTACCCCTGCAATGCGGCGGAGGGTACACCGCGGGGTTTTAGTCCGTGAGAGTCTGACATAGCCTACTCTCTCCTCCGGGAGGGTGGCGTATCCATAAAGGATTTCTCCACGTTAGTAAAAAAAAGATTACTCCCTACAACGTCACAAACTCACAAATTTTACCTCTTTATAATATTAGTATAGACTAGTTAGTATACATAAAAAATTGCAGATCAAAACAATATCTAAAAGACACATTCCTGTCATTTGTACTTTATGTATTTATTTTATATTTGGTAACCAATCTTCCAGATTAAAATGCCATTGTCCAGTAATATTAAGTGTCTAGCGATAATATAATTGTTGTGAATAAATTATAAAATCCAATATATGACAGGCTGAGATGCTGCAAAAAACTCCGTGTACTTTCTTATTTATAACACAGTTATAGAAAATGACATTGGCTGAATTTCGGCTATAACTACCAATAATATTAAAAGAAAACAAGGAAAAAATATTCAGTGATTAACGACTTAATTTAAATTCGGGAGTTTTTGGCGGGATTTTAGTCTGTCATGTAGTGGATTTTATATTTTATTCATAATCTTGTTTTATTTGACTCTATATTGTGTAAATTTGGCGGTGTTTTACACAATATAGTTATTTTATTGTGCATAAGTGACGTGAATGGAAAATAATACCACGGAGCATGAAATTCTGAGATGCCACAAAAACTCCCTGGAAGGTTCTAGCAAGGGATCCACCATCTTGTTGGAATATTGATTCACACGATGCTTAATATTGAGATGATCTCACGACGCTTGTGATATTATTGACTACGTGACAATGGCAGTAATAATCGGATTGATCGCCAAAAATAAAGTTTTAAAAAATCATCTTCTACAATATATCCCATCAGAGATATTATTCGAAAATAATGCAATTTCCAAGAAACACAATTTTTTTATTTAGGTGTATACCTAAGAGTTTAAAAGGCAACTTTCTCGGGTCATATTAATTAACTCGTAATTATATTTCTTTTAATTTCAAAAGACTTTTACCGATCGAGAAATGTGAATTCTTAAAATGTAGTCTGACAATAAATTCACTGGGTGAATTCAATTTTTGTATAACGATGGTAAGCGGTCCTTGTAGTTAATGGATCAGTATATAATGCTGACCCTTTAGAAACATTCACTTCATTTTTGAAAAATTACACACTATATTCCCCGGGAAACTCTGTACCTAGGCAATTCCTTCCACAATTGAAGCGTTCGTGGTAGGAAACTCCTTTCTAGCATTTTAGGTTCTAGGATTAAGTGCATGTGAAGGACAATTCTCTGCCGGAGTACAGAGGAGCGAAGAAAAGTAGCTGTATCATATTGAATAGCTCTTCAGGGCATAATCCATTGTATGAACGAGGACATACATATAAGTAGGCGAAGTCCCTTAAAGGTTCGATATCGCTTATGAGTTGGAGATCGTCAGTTGTCATAACTAGTGTTTATTATTCAAGTACCATTGCCCAGAAATGCTTAGTTAGACTGTAATTTTTTTAGGTTGTGCGCCTACAAAAAATAGATTGATAAGTTTAATAGAAGATTGTCAATAGTTTCTTTTTTCTCGAACTGACTACGCTATTGACCTAGCAAGGTCTTAATAGCTTCACCGGACTACTAAGGTGAGCGCTTAAGGCACTCAGCCGATTTTATTTTTGGCAACTAGCTCAAGGGTGCACGGCACACCTCGGCTTGGCTGTTGCCTGTTGCATGCAAAATCGCGTCCTATCTTAGTTAACCTAGCTAACTATTCATATATCTATGAGTTGTTGAAACGTATATGTGTACCAAGCATACACCCCTCAACAACTCCTTCATATATTTATTATCGGAAATTTGGAGTTTTTTCAGTTCGATAAGAGAAAAAAAGTAAACCCTTCAACTTTCATCTGTAAGCGTGTAGGCGTGCACGTGTGTGGGGTGATCGTGTAGTGTTGTAGCAGTGATGTATATTTTGTGTTACCGTATCGTGCAAACAATGCACTCAAGGGCTCCCTACCGAGGGATCGAACCTAGGTTTGAGCCGCTGCTGAGAGAGGCCTAATCGGATATTATCAATAGGTAATTGTTCAAATGTTCAGTTTCAATTAGTTAGTATGCTCAGTTTGTATGTGTCACATAAGGCAGAATTAGGTTTAAAACGAAATTATTTATAACTATTAATATTCGTTAATTGAGTGTCTTAAATTGTAATTAATTTGTCAGACAATTAAACATTCGTACCGATTTGATATACGTGAAACTGAATTCTGTCTATTTGTTATCTTTTCACGAATAAGTTTCTTAACTGATTGCAATTAAATTTGGCTTAGAGGTAGCCTGAGGTCTAAACAAAATTGTTTCATTTTTGATATTACGAAAAATATGCAGGCGAAGTTATAAGAACATCTTAATTAATAAAAATCAGTCGTAACTACAGTCAAATGGAAATAAATTGGCATCCAATTTACATAATTAAGTCACAGTGTTGTTACGTCTTGATACTTCTTCTGTTGATTGATTGTAACAGTCGATTACATAAAATGCATCATGATTATCTCAAACGGTAAATTAATTTAAACGGAGAAATCTCGATTCTAGGATACCTAATAGAAAACGATGTATGATTATATTCAAACGTAGACATAAAAATATACTTTATTAGTATTGCATTATTTCCAATCAACTTATCGAAAAACCTATGTCGCCTATCTGTTTAACAGTAATGATGCTACATTTAATTGTTTCCTGTTTCCAAGTATACCTTTTGCAGCTTGTAGGGAAACAGGTAAACCAGTGTTTCTCAACTCTCCACCACAGTATTATGTAAATAATATATTGACTAAACATAAAAATAAGCTTATATAAGGCAATGCGACATATATATCACTAGCCTCTGCTCGCGACTTCGTTCGCGTGGAATATTTATTTTGGGTTAACGATAACATGCAGCGGAAGCTCTCAACAGGAAAAAGGAACCCAATTTTGAAACATTCTCCATTGGTGCTTCACTCCTATTGATCTTAGCGTCTTAGCCTATAACTTTCTCCGATAAATAATCTATATAACACTAAAATAATTTTCAAATCGGACCAGTACTTCCAAAGATTACTCCCTACAACGTCACAAACTCGCATACTTTACCTTTTTATAATATTAGTATAGAAGTATAGATTATTGTAACATAAACGTCATACAAATAACATAATGGGATTTTAAGGCTACCCCATACTTTTGTGTATCACCATGAATTTTATCTATAGTCGTAATAAGCGCAGTGTAGGAAAACATTACGATAGACGCAGCATTACTCATATATCTGAGTACTATATATAATAACGAAACTGTAATATTAGCATAATTCAATTGCGAAGGCATCACTCATTTGTCTCACAAAGAAGGAGTACTCGTGGTATTTAATATAGTTGGAGGATATATAAGCAAACAACATTCAGAATACACCAGACGCTACAACTTGCTTGCATTTGTACCAATATATCGCCAAAGAAACTTAGATGCATTAGGCACAGGACAATAAAATAGAATAAATTCTACCAGTATTCATAAAGTCATAGTGCTTTGTACAAACAAAGTAATAACAACATTATTTAAAAGGAGAAGTCCACAAGGGAAACGTCCTTGAAGCCGCCATCAAAAGGTAATTTAGTGATTACCCCACTTTTGATTTGGCATGTCGACGAGAAGTTCGTTTTTGTATAGTGTCGTCTTTGTTCATCACAGTCATTTTGCCATATAATATAGAGATCGCATTACTAAAACCATAGTAAGTAAATTTTCTTCCCGACGCGCTAAATCAAAAGCCAGCTACTGTGCCTGATGCATATCAAAATATTTCACAAGCTTCGAAACGTCACTTTGAGATGCGCTGTCTTTGGAAAGTAATTTGCGATAGAATCATTGGCACATTAATTTAAAGCCAACGTGATTTATAACTTTTACCTATCTAGTGACAAGGTCGTAGGTCGTAACCATTGAGAATTTATAATTTATACTTTCTGTTTTATTCAATGAAACAACAACACGATCGTAGGGATTAAAATGCATGCAGAATATACTTCTATGTGGGTTTAAATGTTAAACTATTGAAATATTTCGCAAACCTGATTTTATGTGTTACACAACTAGGTACATAGGAGTTTTTGGCGGGATCACAGTCTGTCATGTAGTGGATTTTATATTTTATTCATAATCTTGTGTTATTTGACTCTGTATTTTGTAAATTTGGTGGTGTTTTGCGTAATATAGTTAGTTTATTGTGTATAAGTGAAGTGAATGGAAAATAATACCACGGAGCATGAAATTCTGAGATGACACAAAAACTCCCTGGAAGGTTCTAACAAGGGATTCACCATCTTGTTAGAATATTGAAATGGTCACACGAGGCTTGTAATATTATTGTACTATAACGTCCATTGAAACAAAACATTGACACTGGCAAGTGCTTCTGCGGAGCCAAAACAAGAAAAAGAAGAACTACATAGAAGGATAAAGTTTCTCGCAAACAGACAGACCTGAGGACTTCGTTTGATAATATATAGTGATATTTAAAAAATGCTGTACAAATGATACGTTGTGTAGGTAAGTTTTATTATTTAAGAAAAAGTCACAAACAACAGTATGGGGTTAACGCAAGCACATATGTAGTTATTTTATGATTCAAGTTATGTACAGTCCGCTCGTAACGTTCGCTTAACGTAACAGTTGATGTGATTATCGCAGCAATTGATATAACACTACTCCCAGTTCTTTTATTATCACATAACACGTGTATTACTGCATTCCTCGGCGTTTTGTTAAGGTATATTTGTAGATATTTTTTTAGAAAGTAGCCTTTACTAGTTAGATTACTGTTATGACTAAGAACATGCGATAGCTTGTCGTGTATCGTAGTTAGTTTATTGATTACTAGCCTCTGCCCGCGACTTGAACGTGGAACGTGGAACGTGGAATAGTTGGGCTAATGCTAACACACAGCGGAAGCTCTGAAGAGGAAACATAATCCCGATTTTGAAACATTCTCCATCGATGCTCCACTCCTATTGGGTTATATAGCCTATAACCATCCTCGATAAATGAGCTATATAGCACTGAAAGAATTTTTCAAATAGGACCAGTAGTTACTGAGATTACCCCCTACAACGTCACGAACTCAAAACGTCACCATCCTTACCTCTTTATAATATTAGTATAGATTGGTGCAATTGTTGTTATCTTATACCAGAACCATATACATATTTAGGAATACGGTATATTTATATATTTTTGTCTTTTTATTGATAAAATGACAATGGTCTGCCGTTGTCCGTGCATCACGTAAAAACTATTGTATAGATTGAAGTCAAAAGCTCTTTATCTGTGTTGTGTGATTTCTTTGAGGGGAAAACTTATGGGTTCGCGTCACCCATGCACTCAACACGCTCGTAACGTGCACATGGACTAGCGACGTGTAGAATAGCGGCCTGTGTAGATGTAATATTGATATTTTGTACTGAGTTTGTACACTGCCCTTCATATGTTGGATTAAGTAGTGAATTGTACAAAAATGTAAATAATTATTACCCGAGAGTTTTTGGCGGGATTTTATTCTGTCGTGTAGTGGATTTTATATTTGATTCATAATCTTGTGTTATTTGACTCTATATTTAATAAATTTGGTGGTGTTATACGTAATATAGCTAGTTTATTGTGCATAAGTGAAGTGGATGGAAAATAATACCACGGAGTATAAAATTCTGAGGTGCCAGAAAAACTTACTGGAAAGTGCCAACAACGTAGCCACCATCTTGTTAGAATATTGATCACTTGAACATTAATCACACGACGCTTGTAATATCATTAACTACACGACAATGGCTGTAATAATCTGAAAGATCGGTTGCCAACAATAAAGATAAAAAAAATATTACCCGGAATGGCAATAGATGTGAAGATCAGACTAATGTAAATTTATATAATTGAGACTATAATTGATTTAAAATCCAATAAGAACAATGTCATTCTACTGCTTTAAGTTTTTAAGTCTGTCGTCAGTCCTTAAGATTGCATCAACGTTTTTTTTTTTTTTTTTACTTCTTAGACTACTAGTCGTTATCTAAAACAATACAACACAAACGAAGTTGCGGGTATTAGATACTAATATTATAAAACAAACTCACTGCTTTTTTTTTCGACATGTCTACGCTATTGACCCAGCAAGGTCTTAACAGCTTCACCGGACTACAAAACTCACTGTTCTTATCTGTGTGTTCCTTTAGTACTTCTAAAGTACGAAACGGATTTTGATACAGTCTTCACTATCATTTAAAGATTGTTTTCCAAAATGTTTGTATGTATAATACTGGTGTATTATATTTGTATAAGATAGAGAAAAGTTGACGTATTCGAACTGAACGTAATCTCTGTACCTATTTAAGTTTAGTTTAAGCCCTCTAAACTAAACAACTTAAATTCCAATGAAATAATTTACATGTTTTTTATATTTCCGTTATTATGAATGCGAATGTAACGAGAAACTTTAATGACAAATTACCGAAATCAAAACATGGCCCTTAAACTTTCGCTTCGTTCAAGAATAGTATCAATGAGCATAAAAGGTCTACCAATTACACTAAAGAGGTATTGAAAGTAGTTTTGTTTCGGTAAAATCAGTGGTAAGAGGTTTAACTACGTATGAGTTTTTGGCGGGATCACAGTCTGACATGTAGTGGATTTTATATTTTATTCATAATCTTGTGTTATTAGACCCTATAATTTGTAAATTTGGTGGTGTTTTGCGTAATATAGTTAGTTTATTGTGCATAAGTGAAGTGAATGGAAAATAATACCACGGAGCATGAAATTTTGAGATGCCACAAAAACTCCCTGGAAGGTTCTAACAAGGGAGCCCCCATCTTGTTAGAATATTGACTGACACGACGCTTATTATTGAAGTGATTGCACGATGCTTATAATATTATTGACTATGTGACAATGGCAGTAATAATCTGAATGATTGATTGCCAAAAATAGAGATAAAAAAAAACTACGTACCTATGAGTTTTGTTAATTAATCGTTATCAAATTCTACATCTTATATATATATGTATAAATCAATTGACGAATGTGTGTAAGTGTTATTTGAGAACAGCTACACCTATTTGTATAATTTATGGACAAGTTTTGTATAAAATAAAATGTTTGATAAATCGTACGGATACGTCAATAATGCTGGTTAAAAATCTCCAGATAAAAAAGTTTGTGATAAAAACAGTAAAAAGGTCTTACAAAATATTAACAGATTTGACAGTTGCTCGGTGGCCATTTTTATTTATTACGTGCCGTTTTGTAAATAGGCGATATAGTTTCATTTTTTTTCATTAGTACACCCACGAAAAGTCGGTTCGATTTTATTATACATCGGATTTTTCATTGAGATTATTGCCTTTATGGCCTTATTCTTATATTTTACAGGCATTTTTAAATTATAATCCACAATGTCCTGGAGCGTCCTCAGCGCGAAGAATGAACCTACTAATTGCGTCGTCATTCACATTGGTATAGAAGGTACAGGTATTAGTGTGTCTTGATATTGCTACTATAGCACGTGAAACGCTATCGTGGATTTGTATCGTTCTGCCCTTTGTTTGCAGGATTATCACCGATTTTAAAGTCAATCCCTGGGATTCATCGACTGCCAGAATGCACGATCCTAATCCTATCCTGTAACCCTTATTTATCAAGGCTTTATTCTTTTCTTGTGTGTGTACCACGAAGATAATGTCGGGGGTGAGTGAAGGATATTTGTTTGCCGATAGTCTTTGGTGCTTAAAAATTAGGAGCTCATATTTAGCGGCATTTTTTATATGTTTTGAGCATTATTTCGTCAATAGAGCGAGAGAAAAAAAATCCCCTTAAACGAAGCATCCTAATGTATATACCCTTGTATGCCCTTGTATTGACTCAATGCGTAGACTAAATTCATCAGGGTTCTGTATATGCAGGGGAGCTGTTGCTCAATATCGGCAACTAACTAAATTAACAGCTGGTTAAAGGATAAAATTAACCCAGAAATAATTTAGATGTTATTTTTAATTCCCTTAAAAGTATAAAACTATTTTCACAAGAACGATATTGAAGATACAAACTGGTATAAAAACAAACGTATGTTTGTATTATTATTTATATCTATTCTGTAGGTGATTGTACAAAAGACCTCGACCTCGATTAGGTACGCCTATTCTTGGGTCAAGCGTAGGGTTCACTGTGATTACTGGTTGAAAGTGAAAATTATATAGAAATACCTTTTCTCGTAACCATGTGTTTGAGATTAACATAAAAGTTTGTATAAAAAATTATCATCCTTAGTAATGCGACAGTCTAAACAATTCATGATAATTTGTGTACGAAAGAGCTTCGTTTTTAAAGTTGTAAAATAAAAAGATTACTCTAGGTCGATAATAAATTTATATGAATAAGAATGAAGTGTCCGTTTTTCGTCTGGGGTTTTCTTAGAGACGGCTGATACGATTTTGACAAAACCTTTACAGGCAGACAGAGGACATATCAAAATATTATATGGACTGCATTGCATTATCATATTCCATGTGGACTTCTTGTATTGAATATATTTAGAAGAAAAACATAAAGTAGTTTATGCTACAGAGAATTTGCAATAAAATATAAAAGAATATGTATATATATATATTTGGCCTAGCCTTTTTTTTTGATAAAATAAACAATTGACCATAAAGTAAAGGATTTTATATTACTTTTTTTTGGACTTTTTAGATTTGGTGAATAACGCGATTATATACACAACACTGTTTGACTATACGCACTTATACGTAACCTATAGTAATTAACATTAGCGTTTTGGCTTATATGAATTACTAGCCTCTGCCCGCGACTTCGTTCGCGTGGAATAGATACACTAACACCAACACTAACACACAGCAGTTCTCAAAAGGAAAAAACATCCCGATTTTGAAACATTTTTCATCTGTGCTTCGCTCCTATTGATCTTAGCGTGATGATATATAGCCTATAACCATTCTCGATGAATGAGCTATATAGCATTGAAAGAATTATTCAAATCAGACCAGTAGTTCCTGAGATTACTCCCTACAACGCCACAACATCACAAACTCACAAACTTTACCTCTTTATAATATTAGTATGGACTAATATAGATTACAAATATAATTTTAAGTGAAACCTTAATGAAAGAATTTTGAAATTCTCATCGGCAACCTTTTTGTATAACGAAAAGTGTTAGGCGTAAACACTGTGTAGGATAGAGTATAAAAACCCAGTTCTTATCTGATCACTGAAATTAAGCAACATAGAGTTCGGTCAGCACTTGAGCGGGCGCTCTCCTGGGAATATCGCGTGAAGTTGGCGTCTTGTTGTATTTTTTTTTTATCAAAATATTTTATCGTGATACGAAAGTTTCACTTCTATTATGTGTATGACGCACTTGGTTTTTTTATCAAAAATCTTCAAAATATCAAAAAGATTTAGTATATCTAATAAGCAGTAAAATATGCTAAAGCTTATCTATTTCCTTTTAATCCATTTAAAATATTAATTAACATTCAACTTTCGAACTGTAACTTATTGATGAAGAGAAACTTCAAAGAATTTTCTTTTTAAATTCTCTACAGTTTCGTATATAGTTATTTGATATGATAACAAATAACAATTAATCAACATTCAAAGAAAGTAAATATGTAAATGAAACATTATAATCGATATAACAACGTTGACCCACTGCCATCTCACAGTGACCCCCGCTCCATTGTATTACTATTCCGATGTTTATAGTTTGGAAAAAGTTTGAACATTCAATTAATATTCTCAATTCTTTTAATTGTTATACATTATAACTAGTTTCGGCCGCAGCTCAACAGCGTTTAACACACAATAATTATTTTCTTTTTGTAATTATTATAAATTATCAATTTAATAAATAAAGATATATTTATATATACATACATACATATCGTTATAATAAGTTTAGAATAAACAATATTTTTTCTAGATCTCTTACAAATCTCATAGCCTTAAGGAACAATGTATAAATCAGCCATGACGTTCGTAAATAAAATGGAAGAAGAAAGTTATTTCTCAATGTTATATTCGTTCCCTTTATAAATTTATATTAATATAGATGTCTAATAATATACATATATCAAGTGATCAATTCATTAGTAGAACAAAAGGTACATTTTTAGAAGTTTTATCAAATTTTACAAAAAGTATTGGTTAAAATTTTATTTCATTATTAATTACTTTATTATACTTTAATCATGGTTGTTACATAGAAGTACATTATAGTTTATTTAGTTTTTTTTCTACAAAAGAGAATTAAGCTAACACTGTGATGAAAACTCCGTAGGGGCCGTACATAGAGAACTGCGACCAAAGTAGTCAAACCGGACCTAAGAGTCAAAGGGTCGCCCCGCATATTAGCACCAAGTCGGCACCCTTTTGATCTTTTTACTATTATATCTAAATTAACTCTGATAATTGTTACAGACCTCTTTTATTACAACCTGGTCTCTAGTAAGCGTTTGTCATTTTAAGTTGTTCTCGAAGACATGCTTTATGATTTTATTGGTGTGGTGTTATTATGAAGCCAGTACTTCAGCAGTGATGCGTGTTCATACAAATAGACAGACAATCAGACAGACAGACACAAATTTCTAAAAATGATTGTAATGTATTTAATTACTTATTCCTAGACACCGATTTTTTTCACCAAAAATTTACATTCTTATCATACATATGTATAGAAAGATCTTGTGCTTTATGGCTGTATATTTCGTAATATTGGTGGTGTTCTACGTAATATAGTTTGGTTATTATACTCAAGTGAAGCGGATGGGATATAATACAGACCATGAGAGAGCTTGCTGTCTAGTTACTTTTTTTTCCTCGAACTGACTACTGTGGTCTTAACAGCTTCACCGGACTACTAAGACGAGCGCTTAGGGCACTCACCCGATTTTATTTGACAACTAGATCAAGGGTGCATGGCACAACTCGGCTTGGGTTGTTGCCCGATACGTGCAATTCACGACCTATCTATGCTGACCTAAGCTAACTATACATATATGAGCTGTTGGATAATATATGTGTACCAAGTAGAAACGAAAAAGGGCTGATCGCAATTTGATACGATTCAGTACTCACTCCTTTGACGTGTTGCATGAGCATAATGTTAAGTCACCAAGATTTGTTAGTCTTGATAAAGCTATATACAAGTCAGAATAAAGCCGTGGTTATTTCAAAATTATTTAGATTCAGCTAAGAGAGTCGTGGTAATCAAAGTCCGTTGAATGTCTTAAGATTAGCAATCACATGCTTGACAAAATTATCGAACGATTCGAATATAGACTCCTTTTGCATCAAGCTCAAAAGATCGTCTATCACAGGTACAAAAAAGAATATTTTATAAATCCACATTAACGCGGGTGAAGTTGCGATCAAAAGCTAGTAGAGTATAAAAACAAACAAAATAACAAAAAGAAAGAATATAACAAAGTTATAAATAATTGATAGTGTACAAATGATATGTAGATAAATTTTATTATCAGGTATAAAGTGTAGGCGTTACGAAGATGTAAACAAAACTGGTATTAAAATTAGTTAATTTATATACGCCAAGTAAATTAATTGCAACTCCAAAACTAAGAATTCTACAACTTTTTTTTTTCTAAAAGATAGTCTGACATGATTTTAACATAAAGCATTTATTTCGGTCAAAAATAGAGTTTGAAAATATATATATACCGCATAAAAAAGTATGAATTACTTTTCTCTTTTAAATTTATCCATGTGTATACATTATCAAACCTGTACAATTAATATTGTTTCCAAATTCTCTGACAGATGTCTATACTTAATATTATAAAGTTTGTAAGGTTGTAGGGGGTAATCTTAGAAACTGCTAGTCCGATTTGAAAAATTCTTACAGTGTTATATAGCTCATTTATCGATAATGGTTATAGGCACCAACCTGAACGTGACGATTCACTTTCATTTACTGTTCAATGCGTTCAAGAATTTTTCACTTTAGTTCTTTCACTTTAGCTCACAATTAATAAAAGAATTACGAAGACGTTTTCTCAAAACGAAATCCTGAACACTGTTATAATGAGAAGTCCTTAGTCAAAAGCAGTTAATTATTTTGAATTTACATTATCCATCGATCTTTACACTAACTACTGAACAGATTACGCAAATATGTGTATACTATCCCACCCGGCCAATGACTGTTATGACTCAGTTATTACAAATTGTATTCAAATTATGATAAATTATTTTCAAAATTAAAACATCCGCCATCTATGATATATATAACTGTCAGTCCTACAGTTCTCTGTTAATATTCTGATTTAAAGCGCCATCTGTTCGAGACTGATAAAACAATTAGTAAGAATAATAAACATTGACAATCATTTAATTTGTAATTGAAAAATATTGAGGCCATTAATCGAAATATTGATATCCTGTCTCTAAGTTGAACCAAATTATTATTTATTTACGGTAGGTTTATATTTATGTATGTGCAATTTTTCACTTAGATGATAGCCATGTGTGTTTGTGTTTAGTTATTAATACTGCGTAAATTGTATGGTGTTTATATATATACCTATGTTTTACATTCTATTAATTTCATTTATCCAAAAGTTAGCCACTGACGGCACCAACAGTTTATAAATTTTGTAACGTAGTTCTGAATTATTACCCGCGACACAGGATTCAGTTCCTAGTGTGGAATCAACAGTTATTTTTATGATATATAATATAATTTGTTAAATAAATACTTTTTTATTTAATTTACTATACATAAATGTCAACTTCCATGAAGATCGACATCATGACACTGGATTTTTTTATATATTAATAAGAAGATATTGCAATTTACAAAGGAGTTAAGTTTTAATATCTTTGTTTGCGTGCCGTATGTTTGCAGCTTATACGGTATTGTTGAATTTCTAAGATGATAATCTAACTGAATCTACGAAATAACACCTGTTTAGCCGGTTTCACGAGATGTTATAATAACTGTTTCATTCGGTCACTTGTTTCTGTGGAAAATAGTTAAACGGTTGCATAAAGATGCAATCAGATTGCACGGACTAAAAAACTTTTCGAGTTATAAAGTCCCAGTTATAAATGACTTGTTTTTGCTCATGGGTTTGCTCGCATTTATGAGGAATTTACATATCCCTCGAAAGTAGCATTTTTTGTGGATGTTTTTTTGATGTGAAACGCAATACTCAATACTCAGAAACATTTGCAACCCTATCTGTATAACCATAAGATTAAAATAGTTTTTATTTTATATTAAAATATAGTACCTGGGCGACGGAGCCTATCTCGGTTCTTTATAAAACATTTCTAAGTTAAAATAAACTGTTAGGTTTGCTTTATAAAATTAACATTAAAAAATATATATGTCTCTTCTGTTGTCACTCGGATACGAACTGGGGTTACACGGATTTACAAAGCAATCGATTTCCATCTGAGCTACTTTTGTTTTGACAGCGGCGGCGAAATTTACCTTCATATTTTAGCTATATATTTTCATTGCCTGAAATCTCAGTTAAAAAAGTTTTCTATGAATAAAATCTAACTAGATCGATTTATCGTCCCCGAAACTACCTACATACTAATTTTCACGGAAATACATGACGTCGTTTCCAAGATCCTGAATATATGCAAATATAAAAATATACAAGAATTGCTCGTTTAAAGGTATTGGATAGATAGATAGATATACTATTATAAATATACAAATAAACTGATCGAAATCTGTTCTACGTATATCCAAAAATATGGGATAAATTTCAATTATACGTTTTTTTTTTACTTCATAAACACTTGGTTCTTATCTAAAGTAAGTATCTTGAGCTAATACATTTTAAGAAACTACAGTTTGTATAAGCACTACGCGTTATGCAATGCCTGGAATGGAGCAAGCGGTATGGTATGCATACGCATGAGAGTGGAAATAAATAGATTGTACTGTTTACCAAGTTTTTTTTCACGCAAAATCAATTTTTTTGATGTGAAACATCTATAGACGTGGATAAACCTGATTGTTGGCGTGGCGACGCGATATCATGCGCAAGCGACTGCACAATCTCTTACCGCACTGAGCTCGCGTACCTATAGTGTAATTTGAGAATTCGAGAATTTCAGATTCGTTCAATTCGAATAATTTCGATGTTTCACATCTGTGAGGCGTCCCGTGTCGGCTCAATTCTTTTTTCTTTCTTTGTAATCTAGATAATGTGTATGCAAATTTTATGATGACCAAAACATACACGTACAGTCTGAATTATAGACATTAAAAATTTAAATTATTGAGAAACATAAGCTATATTTATATAAATCCACTCTGTAGTTGCATCAACATAAGTTATGTTACCAATTCATTTCAAAACACTAAATAGACGTTAGGAGTTCCAAGATTATTTGTTAATATTGATATAAAATTTAGAATGTCTAAAAAAGTCGTTCAACTTTTGAAGATTATATTACATCGAAATTAAATATGCAAATTAATTAATAGATCTGTCATAATTATAAAGCGATGTTAATTAAAATTTTAAATGGTTTGCACAAGGTTTGACTACGTAATCATCACCGCCCTACCTATTTCTGCCATACAGTGGTACTACCGCGTTCCGATCTGAAGAATGTAAATGACACGTATTGGTTGCAGTAGTACTTTGTCGTAAAAACTTAAGTAGAAACTCGGGCAACATTTACTCAATAGTATTCCTCTCTTTTAAAACTCTACAATGAAAGTGCATCAAATATTTTTGTACCATACTATTTATATTTATCTTTGTCATATTACTAATTCGGTGAAGCTGTATAATGTTACTAGGTCAATAGTGTAGTCAGATTGAGCAAAAAAAATGTCATGTTACTATATTTCATTTTTTTCCATAGATTATAACCCTACAAATACTGGGAGCCATTAAAAGTACTAAAATCTACCAGTTATATCACTGTTTGAAGACGTTCAACAAACAAATTTGAGCGGTATATATAAAAGAAAAACATACAAAGATAATCAAAGATCTTAATTGGCTTAAAAAAGGAATCAAAATCGGTTCTGTTTCGACTTGGGATTACAAAACAACGGTTTCTACTATTCTGCATAAGCAAAATCAGTCCAAACTGCAGTTAATCCTTTTACGATGTATTTGACAGTACCAACAGAGTGTGATAGAAGTAAACCCCAATAAATATATATTCTACTAACCTCTGCCCGCGACTTCGTTCGCGTGGAATAATTACTTTAGGCTAACGCTAACACGCAGCGGAAGCTCTCAAGAGGAAAAAAAAACCCCTGATTCTTAAACATTCTTCATTGGTGCTCCGCTCCTATTGGTCTTAGCGTGATGATATATATACCTATGCCTATAAGCATATATACCATATATATATATATATATATATATATATATATATATCCATTCTCGATAAATGGGCTATATGACATTGAAAGAACTATTCAAATCGGAGCAGTAGTTCCTGAGATTATTCCCTACAACGTCACAAACTCATAAATTTTACCTCTTTATAATATTAGTACCTATAGATATATTATATGTCTTGCAGACTGCGTGTCTTCTTAATTGGATGTTTTTAACTTTGGTTATACAATATACCACAGTGACTGTCTAGTTTTAAGTGATCCGCAAACCCATTTTAATAAACAATTTTATATTAATAATTGCTCAGGACGAACTACATTATGATTGAATATATTTTCTGAATCGTGCATGGAAATATTATCATTATTTTCAAAAAAAGAACACCCGAAGTATCTAATTTACGGACAAAGGAAATCAAATTCATTGCAGGAGAGTTTTTTGAATTTGGAATATTACATCGTTCCAGCAATGTTGTATGAAACGGCTTGCTGAGGTTATTAAATACTTACTCTTTGATTGGATCTCTTTTATCATTCTTGGTATACCAAAGTAAGTCTCTTAGTACAATTTGTGCTACGTGGCTTAGAAACAAAATAAACTTATTAAGATAAGGTAAAATGATATTGGTGATCAGACCGGTTTCTAAGAGAATCGAGACCACAGGGTCTCGTGTTTGCGCTCTTAAATCCGATAAAGGATTATTTCTTACGTAATGAACAATTTTAGTGGAGTAATATTTTGATTATTTTTATTTTTAAGTTTCAGTTGTCCTACTCAGAACTGACAAATTAATTTAAAATCATTAGATCTTGTCAGACGTGAAAAATTTATTGCTTTTGTTGAAGGTCAATCGATTCCATTCCAGTTTGAGCATCATTTGTGTGACCTTTATATGGAGCAGTTTTAAATTAACCTTTGATTAATTTATCAATTCGATATATTTTTGAATACACAGTGCAGGAAATAATAATGATATCTTCTACTAGTTCGCTTTAATATCAAATTTTTTTTTTGCTTCATGGATGAACTAGTTGTCTTGTCGTGTATTTATAATAAGTATATAGCGACTACTGTAAAGTAATGCTGATAATATTAAATACAAGCTTTTGTTCTAATTGCCCTTTACGGATATGAATTATATTTAACATACTTCTAGGAATTTTTGGCGGGATTTCAGTCTGTCATGTAGTGGATTTTATATTTTGTTCATAATCTTGTGTTATTTGCCTCTATATTGTATAAATTTGGTGGTGTTTTACGTAATATAGTTTGTTGTGCATAAGTGAAGCGTGAATGGAAAATAATACCACGGAGCATGAAATTCTAAGATGCCACAAAAACTCCCTGGATGGTTCTAGCAAGGGATCCACCATCTTGTTAGAATATTGATTCACACAATGCTTAACATTGAAATGATCGCACGACACTTGTGATATTATTGAATACGTGACAATGGCAATAATAATCGGAAAGATTGATTGCCAAAAATAAAGTTAAAAAAAAAACATACTTCTAACAGTTAGTGACTATTAATATTTTGAAAATGTTGACTATAACTGCGTCATAAATGAATCTATGTTCTTCTTCTATATATTATGCGTATAATAAGCATGTAAATTTAACGTGTGTATACTTTTTCGATATTCGTGAAAAAAATTGTACGTGTCTAGCAATAAGCAATAAAATACTTTCAATCAGTTTTAGAAATGTCTGACTGTCTGTCTATTTGTATGGACACACATCACTGCTGAAGTACTGTAAAGTACGTTCACATAAAGTATATGTTCGAGAATAACTTAGTCTTTGTTTCATTAAAATCGGTCCACTCTATCATAAGTTATTGTAATTTGAATGACGGCTCGAGTTAAGTACGAGAAAAGGAGCAGTAATCTATACTAATATTATACAACTGGAGGGTTTGTTTGTTTGGTTGAAGGTATAGATCAAGAACCACTAGTTTTATTTGAATCACTATTTCAATGTTAATTCATTTATCCAGGAACGTTATAGGCTATATATTTTCACGCTAATGCTAATACGAGCGGAGCGCCAATGAAGAATGTTTAAAAATCGTTTTCTTTTGAGAGCTTTCGGTGCGTCTTAGCCCAAACTAACTATTTAACGGGAATGACGTCGCGAGCAGAAGCTAGTTTACAATAAAATGTTAATCTCTGTTTCCTTGCATTATCTTTATGCTACTACATTTATACTGAGTTTTTTTTTTATATCATAGGAGGCACACGAACCGGCGGTTCACCTGATGTTAAGTGATCACTGCCGTCCATAGACACTAGCAACACTAAGAGAGTCGCAAGTACGCTGCCAACCTGTGTCAAAGGGGGGGAGGTGATGGGAGGGGAGGGGAAGTGGGTCTCCGGCGCTCTCACTGACCGAACGAAACGCAACAATTAAAGCACTGTTACTTCACGTCGGTTTTCTGTGAGGTTGTAGTACTACCCCGGACGAGCCGACCCATTCATGCTGAAACCAGTAATAACTTCAGCGTGGCTCTACCACCTACAAACCTACTATTATATTCGGTAGGGTTCTTTCTAAGCTCGCCTGCCTAGCTACCGCACTCGAGTTGAGACTCTGTCATCAATGACCTTAAGGCATAATTTGGCAGTTGCCCTTGAGTACCAGTCCCTCTCTAGGTTTAACTAATATTTATCATCTTAGAGTATATCATCGTTTAACATTAGGTGAGATTCAGATCAAACGCTAAAACAATATCGATATTATTACAAAAAAGTAAAATACGTATTGAATACTTGCTTTAAAGAGGTTACGTTTTAAATGTACCGCGTTCGCTGAATGCGCGCTGAATCTTGCGCTTTTGTCTCGCTTTGGTTGCGTTAGACTTGCGAAAAAAGGATAACGCGAGCTTGGCTCGGGCGAGCGCGGTTCATTTTGTACGATTCTTTTTTAAAGCAAGTATTTAATACGTATTTAACTTTTTTGTAATAACACTGTATGTAGTATAAAAATATGTCTACTTCAAAATATTTATAAATAGTTTAATCACGGTTTATTATATTATAAAGCATTATTCATACCTAAAGTAAAATCGTCTTTTGCAAAAAGATTTATTTGCTTTCTCCAGCCATTTCTATTCAGTAAAGCAGACATATACAGTAACATCCAGAACTGTAGCCTATGGGAAGAAAGACACCAGGTTCATTCATGTCTTCAAACTTTAACTTATAATAACATTGAAGAGCTTTTAAAAGTGATCATATGACACAAACAGATATTCACGTAACCATACACAATCGGACACACCGACGAAAACACACGAGCGCGGTTAAAACGCTGTTAATCGAATAACCAGTGGATTGCAACCTAAAAATGGCCATAAAGAATAGAAATGCAAGCGCTATAAAAACAACAATGTCATACCAAAAATAGTTAATAATAATTGAACAGTTCATATTTAATAAATTACTAATAATAAAAAAATATATATATGCTCACGGATACGATTTTTACGTATACAAAATACTACATGTAAGCAAAAAAAAAAGGTGCGGACCAAGAGTCTGCAGAATAGAACAAACTAAAAAAAAAACCGACTAACCAATTCAATCCAGAAGTAGAAATCCACAAGACAGTCCTCGAGCCTAATGTGGAGATCAATGTATAATTTATAACATACTTAGAAAAAAACTTTGTTATGTTATCTATATATGTAACTCTACTATAAGTGGTTTGGCAATAAATATTTTATTTATTTATTAATAATAACCTATATAAGCAACATCTTCGTCCTTTATTGTAATCTCTCTTCGAGTAACCGGGATGTACGCATTACTATCCAGCGTACTTATTGCTTCTTACGTATTATTACCCTTATCCCACCTAAGTTAGTAGACACAACATGTTTTCCTCTTCCACTATGCTCTGTCGGAGGTCATCTCAGTATTCACCTCTTAATTTTCTCACAGTCTATCCATACTCTTTTACGGTCTTCCTCTACACTTATATTCATCCATAATCGTAATTATAACTTTTCTAGCTACATAAGCTAGCACTATTCACGATAAGGCGCTACCGGAGCTAACCTCTTACTTCTCAGTTTCTCTGTCGCTGGTGCTATTTTCAGAGTTTTTCTGATATACTATTTCTTAATCTTATCCCTTCAAGTTAGGCTACACATCCATCTTAACATTCCTATCTCTGCCACATGTAATCTTCTCTCATCCGTCTATTTCGTAGCCCAGCACACGTAAAAGTAAAAACAGTACATGTTTCTCACAAGCATTATATTTACTAGTGATTGTGCAACGGTAATTAATTGTTTATGTTTAAATATTACTGAAAAAACGAAATTTCTCCGAATTTTTTACTGGCAACACTAAAGCTTGTCTATGGCTACCAAACAGAAAATAAAGAGAATCGGTGAAAGATATATTAAATTGTTTCGTTTCTACCTATTTGTATATCTTTTATATAATAATCTTTTATATAATTATATACATATAATTTTTTTCTGTACGTGTGTATGTCACTGAACTCCTCCTAAACGTGTGGACCGATTTTGATAAAATTTTATGTACGTGTTCCAGTGGATCCCAGAATTGTTTAAATTCACAATTGGACCCGGTAGGTGGTGTTGCGATTGACTCTAGGAATCTCTTTATTATCAAGGCAGGACAACGTCCGCGCGGCCAGCTAGTAGATCAATAAATTACCTTGTTTCGTAATCCAAAAACTACCAAGGTAAACTTGTGCATATCGCATATATAACAAAATGTAGTTATGTATAACTAAATATAGTGTAAATCTTCGAATGACAAGTGTGAATACACTTACTAAAATTTAGATGTTTGGGAAAAACCACAACAAATATTTATTTAGCACGATTAAATATAAGACATACAACATATTTTAAAGCCAAAAAACACATTTCAGTTAAACTCCGTGACATAAAAATCATGTGATCGGTAAATATTAGGATCTGTAATATAAAGTATGCTGCGAACTAGAGTAAGTGCATAGCCTGTCTTATATGTTTTTTTATATCATAAGAGGCTAACGAACAGGTGGGTCACCTGATATTAAGTGATCACCACCGTCCATAGACACTTGCAACACCAGGGGAATCGAAAGCGCGTTGTCAGCATGTGTTGGGAGATGGAAGAGGTGGGCCTCCGGCGTTCTCACTGACCGAACGAAACGCAACAATGCAATCACGGTTACTTCAAGTCGGTTTTCTGTGAAAGGGTGGTACTACCCCGGACGAGCCGACCCAGTCATACTGAAGCTAGTAATAGCTTCAGCGTGACTCTACCACCTACAATGAAATGTGTATAATCATTTTTGTTTTATTGTTCTTGAATTAAATTAAACTTAATCGATGTTATCACAAAAAAGTTAAATACGTATTGAATACTTGCTTCAAAAAGGTTACGTTATAAATGCACCGCGCACGCTGAATATTCGCCATCTTGCTCTTTTGTCTCGCTTTGGTTAGGTTAGACTTGCGAAAAAAGGCTAACGCGAACTTGCTTCGAGCGAGCGCGGTGCATTTAATATGAAACTTATATAAAGCAAGTATTTAATACGTATTTAACTCTTTTGTAATAACACCGGATAAGTCTTTCCTTTTCAATTTTTCTAAAAGACCCACGTGATGTGTATATCAATAGAAGAACTATTTCATTTAAATCAATTATTTTTATATAAATAACTCTCGAAAATGTATAGTTTTGGAGCTATTACAATATTTTTTAATAGTTGGTTAGTTCGAAATCAAAATTTAACACAATATAGCACTATAACATTCCGAAAAGATGAGATTTTTCTATCTATCGGACGATCACCAATTTACGAACGTTCAAGCTATAATGCCTCTAATCAGTTTTAAATGTTCGTAATTTGCATATAAAATACTTTATATTTTGATTTATATACTAAACATCCGCGTAAAGTATGTCAAGCGATATGTGACGTGAAATATTGTAAAAAGTGTGACAGAATTTACATTAACGACTAGTTAGTTTCTATATTTTACATAAAAAGTTATTTAACTCTCGAATGTCAAAAATTTACATTGAGTTACATAGTTAGTTATATGTCGTAACTATAAGAATTCTGACAGTTTTGCTGACACTTTATAAATAATAGATTTTTCTAACATTTTAATGTGTTAAAGTAGGTACGTATCTGAAATACAAAATTTATTTATCCATATACCAGGTGAAATGTTAGAAACTCGCAATATTCTAGGATATGTTACTTCATGGTTACATTTAAGATATAGAATAATATTAAAACAAATACTAATAAATAACCAAGAAAACCTAAGTTAAAGTTTGTCCTAATACTTTCAAAAGTATAAGTACAAACGTGTAAATAAATAATAAACCTAAGTGGAGTCAATAACTTTTTATAATAAAACGGGCAATAAGCCCTTTGGTTTTGTTCATTACGTTCCCACTTTTCCTTTTAAATGAAAGTGAAATCACCCGACGGTCATTGGCACTGTTCTTTAACATACAAGCGTAGAAGATTTGGCCTGGTGAAGCTGTGAAGACCTTGCTAGGTCAATAGCGTAGTCAGTCAACTTCTTCAATCAAATAGTCATTTAAAAAAAATCGTAGAAGATTGTGTATAATTTTTATATTTTTCCAAATAATTAAGTAAAATATTAAGTATCTATTTTTTAATGATTTAGAACGAGAATCTAGTGTAGAGTGTCATTCATGAATATTGCTACAGTCTAAACAGTCACCTGGTATAGTTCATAATCATATTAATCACACTTGTTTTGGTTTATATTTGTGCTCTATTCACCTAATTACACCGGCCTTTCCCGTAATTACTATGATTATGAACTATGGTGTCGATGTATCAATAGTCCGGTGAAGCTGTTAAGACCTTGCTGGGTCAATAGCGTAGTCATTTCGAGAAAAAAAGTCGATGTACCACTTCCGACAAGTAAGTATAAAAACTTTTTAATTTCTGTAGGACATAAAATAGTTGCCACCTCTAAAATCTGCCGCCCTAAGCACCAGCCTACTCAGCCTACTAATAAATCGGCCACTGATCTTATCTATTCATTACATCAGTAGTAGTACATCAATAGTGACGTCATTACTCTAAAAATTACCAGGAAATTTTGTTATTTATTATTTAAAGAAAACATCTCTCTGCACAAAGGTAATAAATATATGAGTAACGAAGAACATCGCTTACGGTACTGTCGAGTAGAGAGACAAGTTTCATATCTAAGCATTATTGATTACAAGGTACGAGAAATGCAAAATTTAGGTTGTGTTCCTAAGTGTACATTGTTGTTCGAAATTGCAACCTGTTCTATCTAGGTCAGTTGGTTACATAAATGATGATTTTAAATAAGTAGTTCTCTGTTATTTCTAGTTTCGTTTATTAAAAATACTATACTGAAGTAAAATCTTTTATGGATGGGCTTTGAAATTCTGATCCGCAGCCATTTTGTGTGATAAAAAATGGTGGAGGTAAACACTGTGTTAGGCAGAGTGTTAAAAACATCGCTTCTCGTTCGATCACCAAAGTTAGCAACATCGGGTACGGTCAGTTCTTAAATGGAAGCATTGTCTGGGAATACCGCGTGACGTTGTATTTCTGTTGTATTTTTTACATTATGTTTCGTTGTAAGACACAATTTTCACTTTTATCGTGTGTATTTACGATACACCCTGTTTTTTGTTATCAATATTATATAATTAAATATAGCCTATATTTTGCTTCAAGCATCACATAAATTACATTTAGAATTCTTATGAAAATTCATTAAATCAGTTTAGATTGTTGCGTTATCAAACAAATATACGACGTCTTTAAAAATTACGTTATATTTTTGTACACTTCCTAAATCATCCAGAAATAGGCCTCTACCTCTACAGTTCTAATGTTCTACAGTTTTACTATTCGTAGTCCAGTGAAGCTGTAAAGACCTTGCCAGGTCAATAGCGTAGTCAGTTCGAGAAATAAAAAAAAACAGTTTTACTATAGAATACATTAATAGTAATCGTGCGAACATTCGGTTTGGTCGAAAATATTATAAACTAAACTACATTTGGACATAAGTTATGGATATAAGCTATAAAATTCAAACTGTATACAACATTTAACTTTCCAAACAGAATAAGCTCAAGATAAGAATAAGATATACTTTATTTGGATAATTTTTTTTTCCATTCTACATCTTTCGTATGCAATTTAATTACATATAAGGTATAAGCTTAATAGAATTTATACATACCCATTCAAAATTGTAGTATCTACTTTTCATATCAAAATAACAGTTTTTGCTAAACGGAAATGAAAGTATAGACGGTAGTTATAACAAAAAAATCAATTATTAAATGTTTTGTTTGTCTGTTGGTCTATCAAGGATGTAGCTTGATTGTGTTTGATTGATGTAATTGTAGGTAGTAGAGCCACGCTGAAGCTATTATTGGTTTCAACATGAATGGATCGGCTCGCCCGGGGTAGTACCACATCCTCACGGAAACACCGACGTGAAGTTCAGTCAATGATAGCGCCGGAGGCCCACCTTCCCTCCCCACTCCGCTCCCCTTCCCTCTTTCCCCTATTCCTTCCAAATACAGGCAACGCACTTGCGACTCTCCTGGTAATGCTAGTGACTATGGACGGCGGTGATCACTTAACATCAGGAGACCCGCCTATTCGTTAGCCTCCTATGGTTTAAAAAAAGGCTGTCCGCATTGGTTACATTTAGGGCGGAAGTAACAAAAGTGTCATACTTGATCTACCCTCGAAGCACGGGTTCTTAAATCAATCACCATGTATGTATATTACTGACCTCCAAATCATATAGCGCTACAAATTTTTATCTCAAGCTATGAGCGAAAAATTTATTTGCACCTATTTATCTTAGTTTACGCTATTTTTAAGATAGGGCATTATGATTTCAAGGTGAGGCATTGTTGAACAATGCCTCCCCTAACTACAACCGTGTGGTCTATTCCAGCTATTCTTCGAAACGGTTGGGCCTTTTTTGACGATCTTCATTACTGGTAGACAGCTAGTGTTATAGAGAGTCACTTAGACTACTTTCATTGAAAAAAAAAAAATTGAATTCCGCACAAATAAAATAAAGACACAGTGTCCAGAACAGCATGTGCCTGATGAGCCACTTAAGACTGTACAAACATATTTGGCTATATTCCACGCGGTCGTATTTGCGGATAAGAGTTAGTAAGTCACATGAATTATTCTTATAAGAATCATTTGAACATAATCTTTCGTCCCACATACGTGTATAGCAAATCTTGCAATATGACAACGTTACTTAACAGTAAGCAATAAAATATACCATGCCAAATTACTATTATATTATTTTCTTAACACACTATCTCAAATCTTTAAAGTAAAACGCGAAATCCCTAGGTGCTTCTACTGAATTATTATTATTTCATTTTCACTAGACTGTGTAAAAGGAGGGTAATGCTTTTCGAATGTGTTCTATTTATTTGGCACGCTTTATAGTTTAAATGTTTTTATGAATTTTGAAATACACAAACTCTTTTTAGTTATAGGAGTGACATAGTCTTTGATAATAAGTATGTTCTATGTAAAAAATGACAGGGGCAATAAAATTAATAATTTGTTTACCAATATTGGACGCAGCAGTCATTCATTAATATTAATAAAATTTCAATATTATAACCGGTGGAATATAACCGTGACCGGTGGAATATTATTTCGATGTCCATAGGTTCGAATTCCGGGGTGAACTAACATTTTTTTCTGAATTCGCGTACATCTACTAATTTAAATTGGTAACACTATCTTTTTTTTTTCAAAATGACTACGCTATTCACCCAGCAAGGTCTTAACAGCTTCACCGGACTACGATACGGTAACACTATCGACTGACGGCAAAAATAAAACGTTGTGAGGAAACCTGAACCTGAAAAATGTTCTTTTATTTCTACTGTATGTGGGGAAAATGTAGCACTGTGGATTTCTCAGTTTGAAATCGCCAGTATGTCGTGGATTGGCGTGGTGATTACACTCATAGCTTCCTTCGGGAAGAGACTTATGGCCCTACAGTGGATCTTTTACAGGCTGATGATCATAGCAGTCTTTTTTTTATTATTAGTAATCTTACTTGTAATTTTATGTATCGTATATTAAATGATTGAATTCATACATCTTTACAAGAATTCAAATTATTTTGTGATATGTTGGAATTACTCCGATAACTCTCTATACCTATATTATGCAATAAAGTATTGATACTCGAAAGCTTCCCAAATTAATCAAATAGCTAACCTAACGTATGGAATGCGAAACATCATAACAGTTTTTAAGAAAAACCTGTAAAATCTGCTGAGTAATTTGACGTAACCAAAATTTATTATTTTCTTCGTATAAATATACATATCGAGGTATAATCTGGATTTTTATTTTTCCTGTAATAGTAATTTCTGTCTGCGACTTCAATCTCATGTGAATGTTTTCTCTGCTTCATTGGAAATCATATGTTTAATCTGAATTAATTAAAGGCATTCTTTATATCATAGGAGGCAAAAGAAGAGGAGGGTCACCTGATGTTAAGTGATCACCAACGTCCATAGACACCCGCAACACCAGGGGAGTCGCAAGTGCGTTGCCAGACTGTGTTAGGGGAGTGGAAGAAGGGAAGAGGAGAGGGGGAAAGTGAGGAAAGGTAAACCTCCGGCGCTCTCACTGACCGAACGAAACGCAACAATGTAAACACGGTTACTTCAGGTCGATTTTCTATAACCTCGGGTGAGCCGACCTATTCATGCTGAAGCCAGTAATATCTTCAGCGTGACTCTGCCACATACCTAGTGTTACCTAATTATTGTTACATTTTTTATCAATTTGTATAATACTTTTATCACGAATGCATAGCCCCTATTAAATAATAACCTACACAATGCTTTGAGAAGTGTCCTGCCAGTTAAAGTGTCGTCACAATCAGCTTAGCTATTTCGGAGATTAGTCATATTACAACAGACACAATTTGATTTATTTATAATATGTATAAATTATGCAGATACTAATTTGTTAATATAGAGTATAAGCAGTCTGTAAAGTTTCTTATTCTGAAAATGCTTTCACTAATTCGGATCTTCGTAATCTCTCAAGTATTGTAGTATATTTATTTAATTTTTTTATAATTAACGCGTACGAATACGCGGGCGTTGTTAGTTTTCTAAAACGAATGCTCGAAATTCAACCATAATTAATAACATTTTCAAATTTCAATGTTAAAGAGAAAATATGAATTTCAATTTTTTTTTTTTGATAACACTAAATCTAGTCAATAAATGCAAAAAGACAAAAATATAAAAACATCAGTTGAGAACAATGATATTATTACTAAAAAGCTGTATATACGTTACCTAGGTATTTTGACAAAACAAATGGCACGCACACATACGTAAAGTAATATTGTAACGCCACACTGTCTTAGATAAAATATGTAAGTAAGACGCCATAATCTCAATATCGCTGGTGAAACAGAATTAGTTATATGTTGCTTAGATACGCGAAGATGCGTTTTTGTATCCAACCAAACTTTAACAAGGCGCTGTCAAAGAGCTTGTGACGTATTACAGTTTCTGATGTGAAACATCTATAGGCGGAGGGTAAACCTGATTGTTGACGTGGCGACGCAAACCACGAACATTGCACTATTAACAAAATACTCAAAAATATTTGCAACCCTATCTTGTAGGCCACTTGTTCTACTAGTGTTACGTGACACTTTCCGACGACCTAGCGCCCTTTGATAAAAGCCGCCAAGTACACCGCGCCAACGCCTATTTCAATTTTTGTGTTTTGTATTTAATAAACATGAATATTTATTATTCATTTATCATATAAAATAAATAAACAGTCATTATTTTATGGAACTGATTTGTATTTGTTTTAGCTTTATTTTTTCATTATGCCATAACTGATTCCTGTCGTAATCTGTTCTTTTATGCATATAACTTATACAAAACAATTGTGATGTTACACAACTACCAGGCGTCCCGCGACGGCTCAATTTTTTAGTTATAATATCGTTGGTTGAGAATCAGTGAAGGAATATGTACTTGACTGTTTTATTTCTGCCTATCTGTATATATTTATAGTAAGCTTGTGTTAATAGTTGCAACAATTGAAATTGTTATAATTAGATCTATAACATAACTATTAAAATACAGAATAACCAAATTAAAGAGTAACAAATAAGTTATTTGCATTGAAAATATATTCAGTAGAATAACATTGGATATGAAAACAAACCTCACCATAATATATGAGATAGGTTTGCATATATTATAAAGCATATTTAACTAAATTTATGGGCAAGATATCAAGCAGTTAATTGTGAATGAGTGGATCTGTCGAGGTCAATATAACCTATTATATATTGCATATACTTTTACATATATCAAATAATCATTGAGAATTTTATACATTCTTAAAGTGTTAATCTCACAAGTTTATTTTAAAGCATTATCGAGGTGTTTTTTTATATCATAGGAGGCAAACGAACAGGTGTGTCACCTGATGATAAGTGATCTCTACCGTCCATAAAATAAACCAGAGGAGTCGCAAGTGCTTTGCCAGCCTGTGTTGCTGGGGAATGGGGAGCGGAAGAAGAAGGGAGGGGAGGAAACGGGAGAAGCGGGCCTCCAGCGTTCTCACTGACCGAACGAAACGCAACAATGCAAGTACTGTTACTTCACGTCGGTTTTCTGTGAGAGGATGGTACTACCCCTGACGAGCCAACCCATTCATGCTGAAGTCAGTTATAGCTTCAGCGTGGCTCTACCACCTATACCGGTTTGGGATATTTGACCACTGGAATATATACGAGTACATTCGATGGCTGCAGGTTCGAATATTACGTACTAGTGTTTTAAATTACTAATGTCAGCGAAGCAAAACATAACGAGAAAGCCTGAACCTGCGAAATGTTCTTGTAAGTGGCAACGTATGTGTAAAAAATATAGATCTACTAGCCTCTTTCCGCGGATTCGTCCGCATGAAGCAGTTACTTTGGGCTGACGCTAACACGCAGCGGAATCTCTTAAGTGGTAAAGAAATCCCTCTTTTAAAATATTCTTCATTGGTGCTCCGCTCCTATTGGTCTTAGAGTGATGATATATACTTAATATATATATGTAAAAAAATATGTTGTATTTATATATTACTTATTATTCGTATATACAAACATACTACACTGGATATATTGATTACATTTTCAATATTTTTCATTGCAATAGTAAGTTTGTATACGGAAAAATTAATATTATAATTTACGTCTGAACCAAATAAATTGTAAAGTTGTAGTTAGATGTATAAAAAACGTGATAATCATATTTTTTAAAAGTAATTTCAGTTTTATTGTTAGGTTATTGCGTGTCATGCAAAAGCTTCTAAAGTTACGGCTTGAATCGTACACAATGGAATAACGGCGGCTGAGTGATGGAACATACATTTTTCTACGCATCATAAAATTAGAGCGCATAATCAAATACAAATTATTCTTAATGTTTCTATTAAATAAAATGTAGGGCAGTTAATAAAAAATGTAAAATAAATTATTCGTCAAATAAAAAGAAAGTATTTTAAGATTTGTTGAAGAAACGACAAAAAAAAGTAAGTAACTGCATGATAGAAGTGAAAACTTGTAAATAAATATATGCACATTAATTTTATACAGATTTATCAATGAAAATTATTAACAGTAATGCTTAACACCGAATATCGCATAACATATTCAAATACTATAAAAACTACACGGATTCTATACAAATAGTAAAATTTTATGTATATACTGACTTCGTACTTCCTGCTGTTTTTTCAACAGATATTCTATATTATTTGTTAAGTGTTATCAATTAAAAAAAAATTGGAAATAAATCATTTTTTCCTTTATTTCTCTATTCCTCATACTTCATGATCAATAATATTTGTACGATACAGATAATGTTAACATGTGAGGAAAAAGTATATACCCCTTGTTATGGTCGATTTTTAACCACGCCGCTAGTTGTTATAACAAGTAATTTAAAGTATAGATATTACTTACACTCTTTGTCAAACAATAAACATGGATGCGAGTACGCGATCCTGTGCGTAACGAACCCGAGCGCATATGATTCAAATGGAACCGATTAAACCCGATTGAGCGTTAGCGACACGAACAGTTATTCATTTCAATATATACAGGTAACAAAAAAAAGACATCCTCCTTACTAATTTTATAAATGGTAATTTGTGTTTGTTTCTTGCGCTTTCACACCGTAACTATTCAATCGGTTAAGATTGAATTTTGCATACATGACGTCACAGGAATACTGAAGAGTACACAGAATAACTTACATCCAAAAAAGTACTATTTATTAATGCGAGCGAAACCGTGAGCAAAACGTAGTAAATTATGATTTGTAGGTATTGAATATGTATGGAATCGATATATTTAATTAAATATAGCTGTTTAAAAAACGCCGAAGTCATTTATATAACTTATTCAAATCAATTAATTAAGTTCGAAAATATATTGGAAATAATTAAATAGCTAATATGAATCACAGTCGCGATCCGTGTCTATGTGCTCGCTTAGTTCTTCTAAACACAATGGATATTGACATGATTCTCACTATCATATGCAGAATGTCATAAGTACTACACAGTACTACATTTAAAACTCGATCTACATTAATTAAATCGCAAAATATTTTTCAAGCACTTTATGTCTTAAAAAGGCCTATAGAAAATTCTACAACATTTTTATCTTCCATCATTCTGACAAACCGTAAGCATTTCGATCTATAACATTTAATAAAAACTAATGGATCATTTCGGAAGGCATTTCAATCTATATTATAATATTAATCCTGATCTAATTAAGTATGATTTTCACTTTGTAAATTTAGTGTGGGTTAGGATTGCCTATATGAAAGGATATTTTAGAAGATTTTACAAATTATAAATTACATGCAGCAAAAAATAGTTGTGTGACGAAAGTAACAATTTTTTTTTACTTTGATGAACTTTAAATATCAAAGTGCGAAAAAATAGATTGCATATCGCCTGTCTAAATCAATTCGCTTAGACGCCTTTAGTGTCACATTAGTAAATTGCACCGTGCGATGCTGAGACCGGTCACTACTTATTAATTCCAGTGAGAGAATCTAAGTTTGCCTTTATGTTATTGCTAACTAGCATTGTCTGCTATTTCAGTCACCTTTTAATAGAGATTTGATATATCCTTCGGGACCACTAGTGTTTTTTCTGAATGAAATGTCCTGTACCCCTAACAATGTAGTACCTAGTAGTTACGCCGTGAAATCGTAACATGCAATGTCACATTTGCATTTACAATAAGATAATACTGTTTGAACAATTTTTTAAATACTTAAAAAAGTATATCCAAAGTTAATTAAATTCAGTACTTAAGTTGCCAACAAACCCGTTATTTTTAAATTAAAAAAATTAAGTATCTCTATAAGTCTATTTAAAGACACCGTATCTGTTATATTACTAAAACTCAAATAAACATAATGACGAAGCAAAAATCCATTCAGAGATTGACACTCCCGTACAATAAAATAATATAAGAAAGAAATTAATCGCCTATTATTTAAGCAAAAGTAAAAAAAACATACACACAGGTAACAATAGAGAAGTCATGGTATGGAATTACAGTCGGAAAAGACTAGCCGGTTGTACACAATAAGCAAAATAATGATTGGCAGAATGAGGTAAGAAATCAACATATATGTATATTTTTTACCGTTGCACTATAAAGTTTTATTCAGGTTTTTTTATTTTAACTTTTTCGTATGAAACAAGTTTTAAAGAATATTATGCAATTGAGAAACTTGATTGAACAAAATTGTCTCCAACTAATGAAAATAACAATAATCTGTAACATATATTACCTAGTATTCAATTTTAAAATAAATGGGTATATTATTTAGTAATTTATTTTCAAACAATCTTTGTATGTTAAAAAAATTATTTATAAAAAAAGTAATACTTGTTAAAGATATAAAAAATAACAAGAAACTAATAACTCACCCACACAAATATGTATTGCAAATTAAGTTTATCCAAATCAGTAAAAAAAATCCAATACAATAGTAGCAGCTGTCATATAATCCAAACACAAGTTTAGTTTGATTCACAAAAAAAAATAACACGTTATTTTTATACAGTGCGTAGTTTTTCAAAATATCCGCGCGAATCCGCGATCGTCCGCGCCGCTCATCGCAATGACGGTCAATAGGCAAATGTAGCCAACGCTTTTCTGCAAAATCGACTTGACCTGTAGAAACATCAGCATATCTCTCGATTTCGTATCGTGCCAATCAATACACAGAAAACAGGTTCAGGAATATTTTTCAACACTATCGAAAATCGTGGGATAATAAAGTATAATCACGCGGTTGGAAATTATATTTTTCTTTTTATATCGTCGCTTTATTCTAAAACTGTTTCGTTTAAGATTCCCAAACGTTTATGACCTTACTATACATCACTGTTAATCATGATATTTACCCGTCGATTGATTTTTCCAGACATCTTTTTTTTCGATCTGACTACCTTATTGACCTAGCAAGGTCTTGACAGCTTCACCGGACTGCTTAGGCAAGGGCACTAAGCCGATTTTATTTGGACAGACTTAGATCTCAAAATGGCAGATCATGTTTTTAAATAGCTAACATTTTTTAAAGTTTTTATTTAACATTGTATAATTAATTATTTCGTTTTTTCAAACATTACAATAAATAGGGTATTTTTTAACTTATTCTACCAACATCATAAGGTCTACATTTGTTTGCGTGGAACTTGAAACTTAAACCCATAACGTTTTTTGTCTCGAACTGACTACGCTATTGACCTAGCAAGTTCTTAACAACTTCACCGGACTACCAGACTAAACCATTAACGTTTTGAACAGTTCCTCTGTAAATTAAATAAATAAAATGTGTATAATTGCAAAAAAGGCATCAGCGACTGAGGCTTAAATCGATGACAGATTTTTAATTTTACTGTGATTATGTTTGAATATTCTTTTACTGAAAATGCTAAAGGTAACTTTACCTTAGTGGATATGACCCTATAAGTTGTTATTATATTCCTAAGTTCCTTATATTAAGTTGAGACAGGCCTCGCGAATCATTAAAGACTAAGATTCCGGAAATCGGTATTTTAACTCTGTCTTCATAATATATTCTTGAGAATTTTGATATACGTTCGCAAAAACTTAGATAATCTAGAATTAGTGAAAGATCGACGTAATGTAAATACTAGAAATATCTAATAATAAACTAGTCACTCCATGTTTCAGGCTGATGCAGACCAGTAACAGTTTTTTAGGTAATGGTATTAGATTTTATAACAAAGTCCCGAAACACATTACCGATTTGCCAGATTATAAGTTCAAGTGTTATGTCAAGCGATTCTTAATACATAAAAATGACAGGGTGGTTCAATATGTGAACGATGGAGCCGTCTGAAAATGAGGCCACTCTCTGTGCATTCACCAAAAACGTATGTAACCTTAAATGTCTATTATGTTGTGATTATTAAAATAATATATTATATGCGCATAACTTTTTAAATATATGATAGGAGGCAAAGGAAACAGGTAGGTCACCTGATGTTTAGTAATCACCACCGTCCATAGAGACATTAGCAACACCAGAGGAGTCACAAGTGCGTTGCCAGCCTCTATTGGTGGGGAGGGGTTGGGGAGCATAGAGAGAGAAGGAATGTAGAGGGAGGGAGATGTGTCTCCGGCGCTTTCACTGACCGAACGAAACGCAACAATGTAAGCACTGTTACTTCACGTCGGTTTTCTGTGAGAAAGTAGTAGTTTCCAGCACAAACCAACCCATTCATGCTGAATCCAGTTATAGCTTCAGCGTGGCTCTACCACTCCAGAATATAATATAGCTATGAATAAGTTACTTTCGATAACTTAAGATAACACATGATCATTAATTCATTCAACTTAGGTACGACATTAATCATTTGAGAATTAGACATGTATTTAACGTCAGCGTCGGATGTATATTTGACAAATGGAACTCAAACCGGCTACGTATTAAAAACTTGCTTCATTACTAGAAGTCGTATTCTATTACATTAACATTCAATTGTATTGATAAGCTGTGAAGTCATAAAGTAAATTATGACAAGGGAATACAGCTATATCATTGTATATGTATAGATTTACTTGTAACATAAAAATACCCTACAGTGAGTAAAAAAATTGTCTATAAGATCCACAATGTTATTTTTAGCATTTTATTGAAACTGAAGTCTTTTAGGGGACAACATATTTTTTATGGGAACACAATAAAATGAGGAAAGATTTATGGACTATTTAGATTCTTAAGAAAATTAATTCATAAGTTATATTACAAAATAATCGTTTTTAATAACGAATGTGAATTAAAAAAAAATTGCGTTACTAATCACGTTCTTGAAAACGTTCACGTTTTTTGAACTTGATCTAACATTATCTTTATATGGAATTTAGTTCTCGATAGAATGATAGATAACATTGATTCCATTGTGATTGATATGTTATTGTGCATAATACGGCAAAATGATGAAATAAATGTATATTTTTTTAAATTTCGAAATTGCGACCGAAAAATTATGACAAAGTGCTACGATTTGGTAATATTCTTTATTTTTAACAAACAACGTCATTTTCACGTGAGATCTAAAAATAAAATTGACATCTATTTGACTCAATCGTCAACTTAAATATCAATAAAATGTCTTTAATAAAAAGTAAATATTTTTTTATAAGCTAGGAATACAGTCGACCACGAAGTTAGTAGTTCCAAACATTACTTCGTAAAACTCACAAACAGAACTAGTGTATTTACAATCTTAATCTTAAATCTTATTAAGTTTATTAATAAATAACATAAGCACACTGAGTTGAACAATGGTGTAGCTTCAACGAATAGAGCATTAATATTCGAGTATTTGTCGTTCAAGGTAATTTTATTTTTTCCTAGTTTCCTAGTATGGAAATCTTATATTCATTTACACTTACGGCCGATATGATTTAAATAGAAATAGTGTCTACATCATTCAAATAAAACATGTCAATCAAATTATTTTATTTATGTGGTTTGGTGTGGTGTTTAGTAATAGTCTTGTTGATGAATAATAATGAATACATTTCACATTTTTTATCATTAGAAAGTTAATCAATCGGGTTATAGGGCCGAAATTCCAGATTCATTAAAAAGGCATAAAATCAACATCGTAAAATGTATATCGTAAACAAGTATAGTTTCTTTAGAACCGAACACATTTTTCTGACTTCTGGCAGTTGAAATAATATAGAGAAACATGTTATTTATCTTAAGAATGTTATTTCTAGTTCGACTTTGTCATTTTTTTACCCTCATCCCACGTAAGTAGCGACGACAGAATATGTTTCCTCTTCCACTCTGCTCTGTCATATATAATTTCAGTATTCACAACTTTTATACACATCATTTTTACACAATTCTGTAGTTGGCAGAGCCACGTTGAAGTTATTACTGGTTTCAGCATGAATGGGTCGGCTCGCCCGGGATAGTACCATTCTCTCACAGAAAACCGACGTGAAGTAACAGTGCTTGCATTGTTGCGTTTCGTTCGTTTAATGAGAGCGCCGGAGGCCCTCCTCCTTCCCCTTCCCCCTCCTCCTTCTCCTCCCTTTCTTACTTCTTCCGCTCCCCCTTCCCCATCAACACAGGCTGGTAACGCACCTACGACTCCTCTGATGTTGCTGCTGTCTATGGACGGAGGCGATCACTTATAATCAGGTGACCTACCTGTTTGTTTACTTCCTATGATATAAAAAGAAGCAATCCATCCACACATTTTTCAAACATCCTCTACTCCTATATCCGTCTACTTCCATACTCAAAACATTAGTGTTACATGGCTTTCAACTGTTTTCATAATATGCCCTGTAGCGTCCTTGCTTATTGTTCTTCAATTTCACTATCAGTGACGCTATTTTCATACTTGCTCTTATATACTCATTCTTAATTTTATTCATTCTGGTTACAGTTACAGAGAGAGTTGTAGGTGGTAGAGCCACACTGAAGCTATTAATGGTTTCATCATGTATGGGTCGGCTCGCCCGGGGTAGTACCATCTTTTCACAGAAAACAGACGTGAAGTAGCAGTACTTGCATTGTTGCTTTTCGTTCGGTCAGTGAGAGCGCCAGAGGACCATCTCCCTTTCCCTCCATCCCGTTCCCTCTTCCCCTCCCTCCAACACAAAGTAGCAATGCACTTGCGACACTCCCGATGTTGCAAATGTCTATGGACGCCGGTGATCACTTAGCATCATTTAACCAGCTTTGTTCATTTGCCTTCTATGATTCAACACTCGGATTCATATAACATTGTATTGCTGTGTAAATAATTCAATACAAAATAATCTACAGCTTGTCATTCCTGCAAATACACTGATTGTAAGCATAATTGTTTAGATCATGGGTCCGGATTACAAAAATACGTCCCGTAATATGTTTTTCTTAATGCAGTCTGATATCGAATACTAGGTATTAATTAATTGCTTCCTACGTATACAGTTTCTCCTGTCATTCAAGATAAAGCGTATTGAAATCCGGCCCTAATTAGGAACTTTTCAATGTCGATGACTTTCTCCCGTTCAGGACACTAATTACTCTACTGAGAAAAGCTGTGAATACTGTAATGGGAGTAGGGATGAGAGTTTTCAAATATAACGATATATTTTTTTATAGCTTAAAGGTTTTTGTGTTAGTATTTGATCACTACTTCATCCAATGTTAAGTGACTATGTTGCCAAATCTTGCTAAATCTAGAAGAGAAGTGGCTCTCAAATGCAGCAGCTGGAATACACCCATGTGTGTTAGGCGGACACATTTTCAACTTGAAGGTGAGATTAGAAAAAGACCTACCATGTTTTCTTTCACATATAATTTCGGTTTATTCGCAAGGATTGGAACCTAGATTGATAGACGCATTGTCTGAACATGCTAATCTCTGGCCCCCATCATCGCTTCAATAGCGTAATCTATATCCAAGATACGAAAATTTCGATTAGCGAATTATTTAACGTCTTCACTGGATATTTTTAGTATTTATCAATATACCAAAATTTATTAAAAAAAAATAATAGTATCATTTATCTAAAAAAAAGAATTGGTTGTCTGTAAAGTCGGTTTACGGAATATAATTTTACGTGATAACGGTCATAAGAAAAAACGCATCGGCCGATTGAATGAAAGAGAGATAGATGCGTGCGTCACAAGACAAATTAGACCGATCGCTTCTTCCGTGCTCTCACTTGCACGCTCGGCTCGAGCGGAACGTGACGATGAGTCATGCTTTTAAGCGCGTGCAACCGGCGTTAATCAATTTATAAGACGTTATCACGTCAAATTTAATTAATGACGTATGGTTACTAGAGCCTAAAAACAATATCCTGGGCAATAATTGCTCTTGTAACCTATTCTGGTACAGTGTGACATAATCGTTTCGACTTTTGAAAGCAGACACGTTCGGCTGGAACTGACTCCATCTTATCACTGTTTTATATGAGGTCTGTAACTAGTTTCGAGCATAATTGAAACCGAAGCTTATGAATAATTTTAAAGTTCATGGTATTTTTCAATATTCAATATCTTTCAACATTATCGGATTTTCAATTTTATGATATCGATAATGTTCTGTCGATATTACCGGGTCTTTAGATACATTGTTGCAAGCAAAAGTAAGGGTCATGTTTTTATACATTAATACGTGCAATATGGGCTTACGATTTAGCCCGCAGTCTCATGTAATAATTCGCTTTTTTGATGTTTGATATTCTTTTATTATATCCATGTATCAATGTAATATCTAATACCTTTAAACAAGCAATTCTTGTATATTTTTATATATTCAGGATCTCGGAAACGGCGTCAACGATTTCCGTGAAACTTGAGAAGTGGTTTCGGGGACGATAAATCGATCTAGCTAAATTTCATTCATTTTTTTTCATCTGAGATAACTGGTAATGAAATAATATAGCTACAATATAAAGGTAAATGTCGTCACCGCTGTCAAACCAAAAATAGCTCAGATGGATATCGGCTGCTTCGTATCTCAGTCTACCCCAGTTCGAATCCGAGTGACAGCAAAAGAGATATCTTTTTTAATGTTATTTATTGGGTAAAAATATGCTATTTTTGTTAGGCAAATAGGGTTAGGTTTATTTTAATTTTAAAATGTTTTTAAAGAACCGAGCTACTGGTACTATGTTTTTACATTTGTAATAGTCGGTGGGTTATAGACAGCAGCATTAAGTTAGTGACCTTATTTGACTTAAAATATATGTTTACAAAAAACTTAGCAACATATGAGCGTTGACAATATTTGCTAACCTTACCACATTTTTAAAAATATGATTTAATCATTAGTTTACGCTGTGTGAATAATAAAAATCAAGACCTATCCCGCAGATCTCTGGTTCGAAAAAAGTAGAGTTCGAGTGTTTGGAATGGCTAATTTGAAGCTTCTCATCAATTTTACAGTCGCACATTTTACTAAAATGCCTTTAAGAAGTTTAAATAGCGAAAATATGTAATTCCAATGGTAACATATTATTACTTAGTATAAAACAAAGTCTCCTACCGCGTCTGTCTGTCTGTTCGCGGTAAACACAAAAATTACTGACCGGATTTTCATGTGCTTTTGACAAGTGGATAAAATGGGGAAGGTTTTGGATTTGTCAAGGATTTTTTATAATCAGGGTGTTACATCTGCCAGATCCGCTAGTTACAACTAAAACAAACCATCACCGTTATAAAAAAAAAACTATCAATACATCGAAATAAAAGAATTTAAAATAAAGTGTAAGTAATGTTTTATAAAATGATTTAGTAACCATAATAACATAATATGTAGTTAACTCCCTTAAAAATGTTTTTTAGGATTGGAACTGTAAGAATGAACTTTTAAATTTCGCTTCTTATGTGTGAAAATAATTTAAATATTATATAACTTTAATATTCATTTTACATTTATAAGAAATATATATCTGTAGTCTTATAGGTGTCCATATATAGCACTAAATGTATGGTTCTAGTCGTCTTTTATTTTTTTTTAACTTTATTATTGGCAATCAATCTTTCAGATTATTACTGCCATTGTCGAGTAATCAATAATATTACAAGCGTCGTATGATCATTATAATATCAAGCGTCGTGTCAATCAATATTCTAACAAGATGGTGGGTCTCTTGTTAGAACCCTCCAGGGAGTTTTTGTGGCACCTCAGAATTTCATGCTCCGTGGTATTATTTTCCATTCACTTCACTTATGCACAATAAACTAACCATATTACATAAAAAACCACCAACTTTACACAATATAGAGTCAAGTAACACAAGATTATGAATAAAATATAAGATCCACTACATGACAGACTGAAATCCCGCCAAAAACTGAAGTCGTCTTTATCATTATACTAGTGGGAGCCCAGTGGTCGACATTCGACCATAGTTATTTGATATTTTAAAGTTTGAACTTTTTTTTTATATCAAAGGAGGCAAACGAACTGGTGGGTCACGTGATGTTAAGTGATCACCACCGTCCATAGACACTAGCGACATCATAGACGTCGCAAGTGCGTTGCCAGCCTGTATATGGGAGAAGGGGGAGGGGAACGAAAGGGAAAGAAGGAAAGAGGAAGGGACGTGGGCCTCTAGTTCTCTCATTGACTGAACGAAACACAACAATGCAAGCACTGCTATTTCACGTCGGTTATCTGTGAGAGGGGTGGTACTACCTCGGAGGAGCCGACCCATTCATGCTGAAACCAAAAATAGCTTCAGGGGGGCTCTACCACCTACAAAACAACATTATTAGGGTTCTTTTGTCAAACGGTATACCCCTATAATCAAAGGTTTTCATCATGGCTACTCAGTTATTTGCCATGATATTTAATTATGTAAACATTTAAAAAAATCTATGTGTAAATGAAATGAACATTAATTATAAAATTGAGACAAAAATCATGTGGTAAAGCTCTCAAATATTAAGCAAACATAACTTTACGAAAATAAAGAAATTTATCGCAACCCATGACACAATTTTCATTTAATTTTACATGACACCATGGGTGGGTGGTAATTTTGGGTGACATTGAATTAAATGTAATCTGTTCATTATGTGAAATAGTGATATGCCCAGTATCATCGTTTGGAAAAGTAATGGATCCACAATAAAATCAAATGGTGAATCCTAGACAAAGATGTTTTTAATACTATCATTAGCTTTTGAAAATAAATTCTTTTTTGTTGCTACATGAGGTTGAATTGCAACATTGTAACCGCGGAGGTCTAAGTCATGGAATATTTTTATGAACCAAATTCTTGCTTTGATTATACAATGTATTATTTGGCTTATTTTTTTATTAAATCATCATTTGAAGTGAGTTCACCATAAAAAATAATAAACATTACAATAATAGTTATATTTTATAATATCATTGTTGAATGTAGGATGAAAAATGGTAATTGGAACGTAAGAGTTAAAAAATACATATAGTCGAGCATAGCAACCTCCTTCACAACCTCTTTTGAACTTCGTAATTATTGACGGCTGGCAAAATGTCTTTTTTATTTACATGTTGGGTAAAATTCAAGCAGTAGTGTGAGTAATGCATATTTTAATAAATTTAATGTACTTCTAATGCATTTTTTATAAAATAAAGTAAATTTTCAAAAAAAAGAATTAACCGACTTCAATATTAATCAGAGGCATAAAAATAAGGCATAAAAATAATAAATATGTTTCATTAAATTTGGTTAATTTGATAAACTATTTATTTTCCGGTTTTCAGTGCCTTATTTTTATGCCTCTGATTAATATTGAAGTCGGTTAATTCTTTTTTTTGAAAATTTACTTTATTTTTCCATTTTTAGTGAACATAATTTTTTTTTTCTATAACATGTGGGTCACCTGATGGTAAGTGATCACCGTCGCCCATGGATACCTGCAACACGAGAGGAATCACAGATGCGTTGCCGGCCCTTAAGAAAGGAGTAGACTTGTTTCTTGAAAGTTGTGTTACTTTGTCAGGGATCCCATAATCAGAACCTAACCAAACTCTCATCAAACTACCCTTGAAGAACACCCTTTACAATAAAAAAGGAATCATCGAAATTGGTTGGCATGATATTGAGTTATTCGTCTATTTGTCGTATACACACCAAATGCAAATTTAACACTTATACGGTTTTGCACTGGATGCCGTTGACAGAACTGGACCAAAAAAAAATGGGACCACACGGGAAGCACTAGCTTTCAAATAAAAAAAGAATCTTCAAAATCGGTTCAGCCAGTCCAAAGTTATGAGGTAACAAACAAAAAAAAAAAAAACATACAGTCGAATTGATAACCTCCTCCTTTTTTTGAAGTCGGTTAATAAACAGCTTTCTGCACTTCTCCGCTATATAAACTTTAACTATGCCAAATTTCAAGTTCATCCGTCCACGGCAAGTAGGTTAAAAAGGGGTACAATTTTTTTGCTTCACGTATTAATATCATTAATATTAATCAATAATAATAATAATAATAATTTAATGTTCAAAGTCAATGTATACATAATTTACAGTTATATTGTTATCTGCACTGGTTATAAACCGTATCGCAGATATCACAATTTCATATATTGAGAAGTAAGACAGTGTTAACATGTAATAAATAAAAACTTAGTTTGACTTAAACAAATATAAATAAATAAATATTATACAAGTATGAGAAACCCAATGCAGAACTATAGCCATGTATCTAAAAAAAAGGTTAAGATAGTTAAGATAGTTTTAAAGCTTTTTGGCTGTTTCGGTAAGTATCTGCACCAAATAGCCGGGAGGGAAGTGACACCGAAATCATCATCATTATGACGCGTGCGACCTGGACTCTCCAATCCACACCCTGAAGGAATGCCCAGCAAGGGCTGATCAGCGAAGCGAGCTGGCGGCAGTGGTAGACTGTGATCTCTTCCTGCCGAACTTGGTGCAAGCTATGGTCGACAGCGAGAGGTCATGGTGCGCTGTCGTCTCATTTTGTGAGAATGTCTTCCGGCAGAAGGAGGAGGCCGAAAGAGAACGGGAGTTGAACCCTGAGGCTCCTGTGGTACGCCGTAGGAGGACAGGCCGTCGAAGGAGGGGAGGTGGCCATTTCCACCTAATGCCTCCATAACACGCCTTCTGGCGGCGGATGCGGGGGCGTCCGTCGCCGTGAAGAGAAGGCCCGAGACGTGAAGCACGGTCTCAGCCGCCGCTTCAACAGTGCATCCTGGGGAGAGACATCTCTCTTCCCGAGAGTAGGGTCCCGTATCACCATCTTGCGATCTTGCGGGTACCCAAGCGCGTGGCCAGAATAGTGGAGGAATGCTAGTCGTGCACCCACATCCTGGTCCACACTTACGCGCTGAGCGGCAGGGGGGTTTTTAGTGAGTAAGAGTCTCACATCACCCTCGCACTATCCCCCTGCAGTGCGAGGGTATCCACGATGGATTTTCCCCCCTTTAACAAAAAACAAAAAAAAAAGTTTTAAAGCTTTTAAATGTTCTGAAACATGAAAAGGTGAACATAAAAAAAATTAAAATTACTATAGCAATGTATCGAAAAGAAGGTGTATTTGGTAGATAGTTTTAAAAAGTTTAAATGTTCTAAAACATGAAAAAGCAAACATAAAATATATACTCTAATATCACTATGTATACAGAGCTATGTTTACGTTTGTTTGTTTCATTTCGATTTAAAACTTTCACGAATTTCAATACGACACAAATAAAAATAAATTAAGGTAACAGAAAATTATTAATTGATTCAGATTTTTACTAGTTTTTTATAGTTGTTCAGCTATAAAGAATGCATCTAATATTTAGCATAAAATTATTATATCCAATAAAAATAACTGTTCTTAATAAGCTTTTGATTACATTACTGATCAAATGGAACTAGAAATTCGTTATTGAACTAGTAAGCTCTTATCCTTATTTTTTGTAAATATCTTATCTTTCTATTGAATTATTACTAGGCTTTTCTTAAAATATAAAGTTTTGAAACTTGGCAAGTATTGTATTGTGATTTGATTTAATGCACAATTAATTCCTTGTGTGTTAAATGGAATATTATTTCTGATATAAATTGAATTTATTAAGAACTGAAGAGTATCGTTAGACGAGACTTGCTACTGAATGAAATCGTCAGAATAATTCATTTGTTTTTAAAAGTTAATAGCAAACGACTCAATTATAAGGTTGAGTTTTTGGCGGGATTTCAGTCTGTCATGTAGTGGATTTTATATTTTATTCATAATCTTGTGGTACTTGACTCTATATTGTATAAAGTTGGTGGTGTTTTATGTAATATGGTTAGTTTATTATGCATAAATGAAGTGAATGAAAAGTAATACCATGGATCATGCAATACTAAGATGCCACAAAAACTCCATGGAAGGTTCTAACAAGGGAGCCACCATCCTGTTAGAATGTTGATTCACACGTCGCTTGATATTGAAATGATCGTTCTACGCTTGTAATATTATTGACTACGTGACAATGGCAGTAATAATCTGAACGGTTGATTACCAAAAATAAAGTTAATAAGGTTAAGTTTACAGATTCGACGAACTTCATGTTGGTTCAATAAAAATAAGAGTCTGTCTGAAGCACAAATCTGTATTGTTTTGAATACCATGCCGTGCCTAAGAGACAAATATTTATAATCAAATCATAAGCAACGACTTAATGCTAAACGTGGTACCACCTTGTACAAAACAGAATCGTTCACAATCTTTTTTTTTTCGAACTAACTACGCTTTTGTCCTTGCAAGTCCTTTACAGCTTTACAGGACTACCTCGTTTACAATCGTGAATAAAGGATGTGTCTAAGTAAAATTTTTAATGTTCACTTTTATATACATTTAAGTATTTTATTATATAGTTTACCTGATTTTTTAAATATATATGTTTAAATAATACACTACATTCTACGAGAACGAAGTTGCGAGCACAACTAATAAATACATAACGAACGTAGCACAAGAACGGTAAACCTTTTTTTGAAAATGTTTTTATTTATTTAAGTTACTTAATTTTTATTATTTTAACCATTTACAGTATTATATATGATAGCGATCATAATCAATTTTTAAGAAAGTGAAAAAATAAACAACATTCAATTTTAGATATAGCAATGGTACAGGTCTGCAAACAATTTTTTCTTCAATCCTTATAGCTTTCATCTATGATTATATTGTATCTGATATTGTAGAATATTCCTTTAAAAAATAACAATTGCCAGATAAACTTCGCTAATATTTATTTTCTAGTAAAAGTTAATTTTATATACAAACAGCTGACCCGTACAACTTTTTTTTTTTAAATGACTACGCTATTGATCCAGCAAAATCTTAACAGTTTCACCGGACTACTAAGGCGAGCGCTTAAGGCACTCAGCCGATTTTACCTTGGCAACCAGCTCAAGGGTGCACGGCACACCTCGGCTTGACTGTTGCCTGTTGCATGCAAAATCGCGACCTATCTTAGCTAACCTAGCTAACTATTCATATATGTATGAGTTGTGGAAACGTATATGTGTACCAAGCATACACGCCTCAAAAACTCCTCCATATATTTAATATTGAAAAATTGAGTGTTTTTCAGTTCGATAAGGGAAAAAAAGTAAACCCTTCCACCTTCATGTGTAAGCGTGTAGACGTGCACGTGTGTGGGGGTGATCGTGTAGTGTTGTAACGGTGATGTATATTTGTGTGTCACCGTATCGTGCAAGCAACACACTCAAGGGCTCCCTACCGAGGGATCGAACCTAGGCTTGAGCCGCTGCCGTGGGAGGCCTATTCGGGTGTGCGGAAGCGAAATTAACCCCCAGACCACGGTGGCGTGATCTGTGGTTACGCGGGCGTGGGCGTGAACACGCTGTTTCGAGGGACAGGCTAGTACTGATCGTTCGCTGACGTGATTGAATCAGGAGGGTCGGTAAAAATGTGTTGCGGACGTCTTTTATAACGCGCAGCGTTAGGTACGGATTCATAGTTCGCGGCGGATACCACTAACGGACTGGGATGATTCGCGGCTTTTTCAAAATAACTAATCGTAAGTGATTTTACGTACGCCCAGATAGAAGGGATCTCTAGGTCTCTATGGAGATCGACTCTCCGGATGTACCACGGAGCACCGGTCACTTTACGTAAAACACGGTTTTGGAGAACCTGCACCTTATCAAAGTTATCTTTGGACATATGTGCAAAAACGGGGCAGCTATATGTCATCACGGGACGAATACACGTCTTTTACAAAGTGCAGTTGCATATTAAACTGGTCTAAATTGAAATCCTCTTTCAAAAAATAGATATGATTATGAAGATTATGTATATGTTGAGTCTGTTCCCATTTTCCGTTTTTTGGTGTCACACTTGGATTTTATAAACTTTCAGCGCCAAGTGAAAATTTCGTACGCCACAAATATGGCGTAATGTTAATGAAAATTAAGAAATGGCATAAAAAGGGCTTGAAAGAAAGACATATATAACTGTATATATTAAAAATTCATTTCGCAAATACGAACAAAAATTATATCATAAAACCCAATGTGTGAAAGAACAGAAAATGGGTGCAGATTCAGCATATAAATAATCTTCATAATCATATTTATTTTTCCAAAGAGGATGTCATCTCATAGATACCATATTTAACGCAGACAATGAAAAATAGCGAAAGCAAAAATAAGGTGCGGACCAAGAGTCTGCACAACAGAAGAAAAAAAAGAGGATTTCATTGCAGACCAGTCGAATATGCAACGTATTGTGTAACTAAGAGGAATAAAAACTCAATGTTTGTATATTTGTAACAAACTATCTTTTTCTCGCGGCTTCTTTCGAGCTATTGTAGATTTGCCCTATTCATCGAAAACAGTACTTCATTATAAATGAAATGTACCCTATGTATTTTTATACCCCTACCAACGAGTATGCAATTTCATGATGCTTAGTTTAATAATTAAGTTGTGAAAACATAACAGATAAACAAAGGTGTATGTGGTAGAGCCACGCTGAGGCTATAACTGTTTTCAGCATGAATGAGTCGGCTCGCCCGGGGTAGTACCACCCTCTCTCAGAAAACCGACGTAAAGTGACAGTGCTTGCATTGTTGCGTTTCGTTCGGTCAGTGAGAGCACCGGAAGCCCACTTCCTCCTTCTCCTCCCACTCATCTTCCCCTACAACACAGGCTGGCAACGCACTTGCGACTTCTCTGGTATTGCTGATGTCTATGAACGGTGGTGATCACTTAACATCAGATGATCCACCTGTTCATTTGCCTCCTATGATATAAAAAAAACAAACAATCAATCACATATTTGCATGTAAAAAATTTTTTAGGCTTTTGTTTGTTGTACCTTACACATATTTAAAAAAATGCATAATTGTAAGTCCATTTCAGTGACGCTATTAAATTAATATATTATATTTGAGGTAGACATAACATACATCGCAACACAATCAGTCAGGAAACATTAATGAACTGTTTTAAAAGGTTGGTGCTTCGAGAACAATGAGACAATTCCAACGATCGAGTTACCAACAAGAGCAGTGATTCTCACTTCCCGGATAAATTAAAATTTTCTCACAATAGACACAACACCATTTCCTTGACAATTCATACTAATTCAAAACATTCCGACATTCAAATCCGATGCATGTAAAAACATAAATTATGTTTAACCATTTACGTCGACTGTATGTAACAACATTATTTTTTCTTTAATTAATGTGACGGAGATTGTAATATCTATATTTATGTACAATGAGTTCCACACATGCTTGCTTAGTCAAATGTCATAATAACACGTTATAATAATAATAATATAACTGTGTGGTAAGTAAGAATAACCGTTAATGGATAGTGATCAGCAGAATAATGACGTCTTCTGTAACTTACTACCGATTGCGTAAGAATAATGCGTTAATTTATTGAGTCCGATGAAGCTGTTCAGAACTTGCTAGGTCAATAGCGAAGTATAGTTCGAGAAAAAAGTTACTGAAACGCAGAATAACAATTTATAAGGTTTTTTTTTCGAGTAATTTATAATTATTCCATACTAAGTTTCGCCCGCAGCTTTACTTGTATTAATGTAGATTTTCCCTATGCTCGGAAAAAAAAGTATCGTTCCCATACTTATAAAAGTTTTAGAACAAACTTTAACTAAGGTTCTGTTTGTTGTTTATTAGTGTTTGTTTTGTTATTATTATTTTATTTATTAAATGTGATAATGAACTACCACAGGATTGAAGGATGTGAGACCCTTTAAACATTCACCTGGTATAAGGTGAAATGTAACCATCTGACTATGATTTATGAATATTTATAGTCGGATAATAAAATATTTGTAGCATATAAGTTTAAAAATATTTCTTGAAACCATCAAAAAAGCATCCGCTTATAAATAAGTGTTTTTTATAGATAAAATATTTCTAAGTATTTTGACATCAGAATATATAATATGATTAACCTATTTATGCACATTTTATACATTTTATTTCCAAATATTAGAATGCACAATATTTTTGTAACGAAACGCATATTTTATGAGTTTCTAACCTGCAAACTTATGTAGCCTTTGTTTTGACAGCTAATTGACCTCCAAAAAAGATTATGTTTATGTCCATTTTCCAATATTAAATCAAAAGCGAGAGAGAATTAAATAAACGTATGCCAAAACAACAGTTGACTGCTTGATTTTGAGTGTATGTGTGATTATGGATTTATGATATAAGGAAGAAACGACAAGAACAGTTTAGGTCAAAGATTTTTTTTTTTAATATCATAAGATGCAAACGAATAGGCGGGTCACCTGATGTTAAGTGATCACCGCCGTTCATAGACAATAGCAAAACCAAGAAAAGAGCATTGCCAGCCTGTGTTTGGGGGAATGGAAGGTGGGCTTCCGGCGCTCTCACTGACCAAACGAAACGCAACAATGCAAGCAATATTCCTTCACGCCGGTGTTTCTGTAAGAGGGTGATATTACCCCGGACGAGCCGACCCATTCATACTGAAACCAGTAATAACTTCAGCGTGACTCTACTACTTACAAGATTTATAAATAAAAAGAATGTTGTGAATTTCGTAATTATACAGATTACGCTATTTTGTTTATTACATTTTAATTATCTCATCCACGACACAGAGTTTCGAAACAAGCAAAATGTCAAATACATGATGTAATTAACTTCGCGACATCATAAGATTTATTTGACACTGTTGAAACTGATACGTTCAAATATTTGTAACTTTAATAATAAATAAATACCTTACACAACTGACTTTAAAATCTAAATAGAATGTCGTCTGTAGATTTCGTTATGGATGAGTTATTCGTAATAAAATGTAGGATTTAATTAATAGAAAGCGAATAAAATATTAATCAACTCAATTATCACATCCCATCTAGAAGAAATTTATGAAAGAATAGTACAGAAAGAGTAGAGATAGGAGAGAGAGAGAGAGAAGATGAGTAGGCAAGAAAGATTAAATAAAAGATCTACAGCCCTTTTTTTTCGAAATGACTACGCTATTGACCCAGCAAGGTCTTAACAGCTACACCGAACTATATCTACAATCCCACGGACAGCATTAACACTATTATCTATATATTAATACGTGAAGCAAAATTTTTGTACCCCTTTTTAACCGATTTCCCGTGAACGGGTGAACTTGAAATTTGGCATAGTTAAAGTTTATGGCGGAGAAGTGCAGAAAGTTGTTTATTTTATATAAAATGCATTAGAAGTACATTCAATTAATTAAAATATGTACTACTCACACTACTGCTTGAATTTTACACAACATATACACACATGTAAATAAAAGACATTTTGACAGCTGGTCAATAACGACTTAAAAAAAGGTTGCGAAGGAGGATGCTATGTTCTACAATATGTATTTTTTAACTCTTACGTTTCAATTACCATTTTCCATCCCATATTCAATAATTATATTATAACATATACCTATTATTTTAATGTTTATTATTCTTTATGGTGAACTCACTTCAAATGATGATTTAATAACAAATGAGCCAAATAATATTTTGTATAATCAAAATAAAAATTTTGTTCATAAAAGTTATCCATGACTTAGACCTCCGCGTTTACAATGCTGCAATTCAACCTCATGTAGCAACAAAAAAAAAAATTATTTTCAAAAGCTAATTGTAGTATTAAAAACATCTTTGTCTTGGATTCATTATTTGAGTGTATTGTGCATCCATTACTTTTCCAAACGATGATACTGGACATATCACTATTTCTCATAATAACCAGACTACATTTAATTCAATATCACCCAGAAATACCAACCCATGGTGTCGTGTAAAATTAATTGAAAATTGTGTCATGGGTTGCGATAAATTTCTTTATTTTCGTAAAGTTATGTTTGCTTAAAATTTGAGAGCTTTAAAGAAAGAAAACATGTTTATTGCAGCAAATAAACGGACAATATAATATTACAGAAATATAGTAAGAAAGATGTAAACATAGAATAAAGAAGTTGTACGTTAATATCTATTAAAATTGAAATTTAGCCACGGTTTTACTGCAATGGCGTACAAATTCAGCACATGCTGGCTGACACCTTTACAAGTGACCCTAGCGCTGATTTTCTATTGTGGCCAAGTGGGTTTAAATATATAATAATGATATAATAATAAAACTAAAAGGGTTAGATCACAATAACACTATAAATGTGAAGTATATTATGTATAAATAATTGAATATATATGTAAATATTCATATAATAACAAAGTATTAAACAGATGAGTTATATAAATAAATGAATAGGTAAGAGAATAAAAAAGGCAATGTAATTATATCGCCAAGACATCCAAATTCTAATTTTCGAAACACAACTGGGAGTCGAGTAAAAACATTCTTAATTTATTTTTAAACATAATTAAACTAGTCACAGATCTTATAGGCAGTGGTATATTGTTCCGGCACTTACTAGCATTATATCGAAAACTGCCTCTAAAGGCTGCTGTAAAGTGACGTGGAGTTAATATCTGTCTAGACATTATTCTACGCTCAAAAGCTCTATGACTACCTATCCAACTGATTTTATCATAGAGGTATTGCGGTTTTTCAGACCAAATTACCCCAAACAAAAGACATGCGAGATGTAATTTGCACCTTGCTTTAATTTTTAGAAGTATTTGCTTATTAATGGTAGGGGTGACTTGTGCTCTTGGCGGTATTGTGAAGCAGAAACGTGAACCAGCATTTTGGACCCTTTGTATAAGACGAGATATTCTAACGAGTAATCGAGGACCGTACACAACATCAGAAAACTTTAACTTTGAAAGAACTAATGTTTCTAGAAGTTGTAATCGTAGTTCTTCGCTCAGAAATGGTCTCATTTTATACAAAACTTTTAAACGATAAAAACAATTTCGAACGCCTTCAGTAATATGTATCTCATATCTTAACTTAGAATCCATAATTAAACCTAAGTTTCGTGCTTCTGAAACGTGTTCTATTGGCTCATCCATAACGATAACGTTTTTATTAACTGAGGAAAGGTGGCGAAGCTGATACCTAGTTTCTATTATCATATACTTGGTTTTAGAAGGGTTAAGTATAAGTGAATTACCCCTTTTCCAATTTAAAATTCTTATTATTTCTTCATTCATTATGCTAATAGCATTATCATAGTTTTGTGGTTTAAATGAAATATATAGTTGTAAATCATCTGCATAGATGTGATATTTACATTTTAATAAGGACTTAGTTATATCAGAGCTATATAGTGCGAATAAAATTGGTCCTAAGACAGAACCTTGCAGTACGCCTCTGTTGACAGAGCGAGGTGAGGACTGTATAACTGATCCATTAGGTAGATTTATTTCAACCATTTGAGTTCGTATAGTCAAATAGCTATAGAACCAGTTAACTGTAGTTCTGTCAAACCCGTAATAAGTTAATTTAGAGAGAAGTAAGGATGTATTTTTAACACGTGGTTTATGTTTCAAATTTATTATTAATTTCAATTTTCATTTACACATAGATTTTTTTTTATGTTTATATAATTAAAGTTCGGCAAATGGCAAATAACTGAGTAGCCATGGTAACAACCTTTGATTATAGAAGTACCCTTTGACAAAAGAACCCTAATAAAGTTCTAGCTTTAAAAAATAATTAACTATGGTCGAATGTCTACCACTAGGTGCTCACTAGTTTTATATTAATGTATAATATTTGAGAGACTTCGATATATACGTTACTAGACTCTACCCGCAATTTCGTCTGCGTGGAATAATTACTTTGGGCTAACGCTAACACGCAGCGGAAGCTCTCGAGAAGAAAATAAAACCGATTTTGTAACATTCTTCATTAGTGCTCCGCTTCTATTGGTCTTAGCGTGATGATATATGTCCTATAACCTTCTTCGATAAATGAGGTTTTGAAACCGAAAGTATTTTTCAAATCTGACCATTAGTTCCTGAGATTACCCCTACAACGTCACAAACTTTGCCCCTTTATATTATTACTATAGAAGTATAGGTAATATAAAACTTACTACTGCCTGTTCATTTGTTTTTACGTGATGATCAAGCCTCGGTAGATTTTTTGGCGGGATCTTGGAATGCCATATAGTTGTCTTTATACGTTATCAATAATGTTGTGTTATTTGGCTCTATATTGTGTAATGTTGGTGGTGCTTTACGTAATATAGTTTGGTTATTGTGCATTAGTGAAATAGATCGAAAATAATACCACGGAGCATGGATTCTGACTTGTAACAAAAACTCCCAGGAAAGTTCTAACAAGATGGCCACCATCTTGTTAGTTCATTGTAATTATATCAAGAAACTTGTAATACCGTTACTCACTTAACAATAGCAGTAATAGTCTACTAGAAGACTGATTGCCAAAATTAAAATAGAAGAAGATAAATATCGAAGGCGTCTTTATCTAGGTTTCGTAGTTTTTTTTTTTCGTACTGACTACACTATTGACCTTGCAAGGTCTTAACAGCTTCACCGAAATACTAAGGCGAGCGCTTAAGGCGCTCAACCGATTTTATTTGAGCAACTAGCTCAAGGGTGCACGGCACACCTCGGCTTGGCTGTTGCCTGTTACATGCAAACTCGCGACCTGACTTAGCTTTCCTAGCTAACTATTCATATATGTTTGAGTTGTTGAGACGCATATGTGTACCAAGCATACACGCCTCAACAACCCCTCCATTTATTTTTAATCGGAAAATTAGAGTTTTTTCAGTTCGATAAGGGAAAAAAATACAACCCTTCCACTTCCATGTGTAAGCGTATAGGCGTGCACGTGTGTGGGGGTGATCGTGTAGTGTTGTAGCAGTGATGTAAATTTTTGTGTCACTGTATCGCGCGAGCAGCGCACTCAAGGGCTCCACACCGAGGGAACGGACCTAGGCTTGAAGGTTTCGTAGTATTTAACGTATATTAAAGGTTAGCGCGAATTTAACTTTCAGGTAAATATAAAATCAATATAAATATACAAAGATAACGGAGTTCAGTACCATTGTCTCTTCTGTTTGTCAACTGATTTTCCTTTTTTCTAGAGCTTTTGTGGTCAAAACTAAGCTTCAGTGTTATTAATAAATAAATTGAATACAGTCGGTGATATTACAAAAAAATTAAATACGTATTAAATACTTGCATAAAAAAGGTTTCGTATTAAATAAACCGTCTTCGCCCGAGGCAATTTCGCGTTATCCTTTTTTAGCAAGTCTAACCTAACCAAAGCCGGACAAATGAGCAAGATGGCGAACATTCAGCGACTGCGGTCCATTTAAAACATAACCTCTTTAAAGCAAGTATTAAAATACGTATTTAACTTTTTTTTAATAACACCTTATTCGTTTTTCTCATTATCATCGATGAATCGAAACCTTAAATTATAAGTTTCTACGTGTTACACTTCACGATCTTTAATTTTAGTAATCTACATCTAAATTGCAAAAAAATGTCGTAGTAGCTATAAGGATTGCCGACAGAGGAAAAGCTTAAAGCAAGCAATAACCTGTGTTTTAATTTAATTTATAAATAAGTTATAGTCTAAATTATTTAAATTTCATAATTTATAAATTGAATTTATTAACATTCGTCTGGTTTTCACATCCATTAGCACTAGGAGAAATAATTATAAGATTTTAACAGATTTTTAATTCAAAAAACATATGTTTGGCTGTACAATCTCAATACAAAATATAAATATTACATGTTCATTATATATAGACCGCTTTACTACGCGTAGCTATTCTGGTCCAAGAGTAATACGTCACAAGGATATAGAGGTCAGCTAATCACCTTGGATTACCGCCCGAATGGTCCGCCCAGCGGATGTTGGCCGCCGGGCTTCAAGACATAGGGAAACAGACTGGGTACAGACTAACTACCTCCCCTACCGAAAATAAAGGAGTTTTGTCTTCAAAAATAATTTTGGCCAAATTTCGACGACAAGACGCTCATTAATTTATAGAAAATGACAGTGCAAGGCTAAAACTATATAAAATTGTTGACTATGAAATTAATTCATTTAAAAGCATCTATATAGGTCTTCCATAATAATTACATTTATAACTGTTTTACACTAGTCTGCATTTATCTATGTATTTAGATTATATCAAGTAATAATCTTTATAAATTCGTGAAAAAAGGATTCTGTAATAATTATTATCCTGTCAGTCTTCCGTCATTGCATATAATATTCCAAGTATAATTGATTTATATTATTAGGTCTTTACCTATGAAATTGCCATTTTGTATGAAAAAATTTAAACGAATTTTTTTCATGTATTTTTATTTGTATTAATCGAAGTAATCACCCATGCAATCAATGCATCTTTGCCAACGCAGTGGCAGTTTATTGATGCCCTTCTTAAGGAAATCAACTGGACGGGAGGCAACAAATTCTTCAAAGGCATTTTGTACTGCCTCTCGGGTATTGAATTTCTTTCTCGCTAAGGGGTTATCCAAATTATGAAAGAAGTAGTAGTCTATAGGCGCAGGGTCTGGAGAGTGGGCGGATAACGGAGAACGTACAACCCCAGTTCTTGCAACTTGGAGAGCGTCTGCTGTGCAGTATGAGGTCGTGCGTTGTCGTGCAGGAGCAGCTGAGATGAGCGATTGACCAATGCTGGTTGGAGATGTGTCAGCTTCCCCATCATTGTGTTCAGTTGTTCACAGATCATATCTGCAGTAATGCTCACCCCATTTGGTAAGAAGCTGTGATGAATTACACCGGCGCTAGACCACCAAACAGTGACCACCACGTTTAATTTCAGATTAGAATTCTTAGCCAAACAAAAATTATTTTGATTTCAAATGGCCAGTAGTGCAGAACGGCAATTTCATAGCATACAGAATAATAATTACAAAATATGTTAGGTTGATATTAAGTGATCACCGCCGTCTATAGACACTAACAACACCAGGGGAGTCGTAAGTGCGTTGCTAGCCTGTGTTTGAGGGGAGGATTGGGAATAGGAGAGGAAAGAGGAGGGGATAGGGAAGTGGGAAAGCAGAGGGAAAGGAGGAGAAGAGGCAGAGTAGGCCTTCGGCGCTCACTGACCGAACGAAACACAACAACGCAGGCACAGTTATTTCACGTCGGTGTTTTTGTATGACGGGTGGTACTACCCCGGACGAGCCAACCCATTCATACTGAATCCAATAATAACTTCGGCGTGACTCTACCGCTAAAAAATATTACTATTTATTAATTCGGTAAGATGAACAATTCTTTGTATTATTAACGGTAACCCAAATTCAACAAATAAGATACATATTTACAATAGAAAGCAAATAAAAATAAATGACATTGAATCTAAATTTAGGAAAAAAAGAAAGATTTTATACACATTTTTGATCAATATACCTAAGTCTTTCTAAATTTTAAATACTTTATTCAAGTTTATGCATACTATATTGCACATTCCATTATAATATTTAATTTTAACATTTTTTTTGGTTTTAGATCGTTCATCTGATAAATATAATAAATACGACAAATTTACCGTATATTTATTAGTTGTTTTCTTGATGAACATGATTGCCATATAGTAGTCCGGTGAAGCTGTTAAGACCTTGTTAGGTCAATACGAGAAAAATAAAATAGAAAAATGATTGCCATACCGCGTGGTCAATTTAATATTACAATTATGATTGTAAAATTTTTAATCTGTTTTTTTAAAGCTTTTCGCTACCTTTCAATGTTTGTAATTGTTTTACGTCAAAACTATCTAGCTTAGTAAGAGTCAGTTACTTTAGAAGTACCATTTTGCAATCTTGCATGTTTGTTCAGTCCTCGGGATATAGTACACGGAAATTAAATAAAATCAAATGGCTGCCATACACAGAAAAATATACGAGAAAATTGTTTGCGCCTACAATATTTATTAGTATACATTTTATTAGCGTTTGAACACAATCTCACGTGATGGTTAATTATTGTAATTAAATTTTTTCCCCCAAATCCATCTTTCGCAAAAGCAGAGCGATTGCAGAAATTTGCTAAGTAGGAGCTTTAAAATAGCAAATTTTTATTCGAAGTATATAGGGAGCCCTGTTGAATAAATCTATGGTGAAAATTTCAAATTTTAGTTTAGATTCCGGGTCGTAGCCAATTCAAAATTGCAACTTTGATACACCAACCTCTTATAGATGGTATGGTTGGCGATGAACACTTAACATCAGGTGACCCACCTGTTCGATTGCCACCTATGACGTAAAAAAAATCCATATGCAACCACGTTCGGCAGCACTTTGTTTTTGTGAAATTCGTAATTACGGAGTTGACATTCCGTTATGACTGAAAAAAAGTTCAATTAGTTCCGAGTCTTTTAATTGAAAACTTTGAAAACAAATAACGATGGGCTTTTTAAAACGGGGAAAAAATAATATCCTTATAATATTCATCGAAGAAATCTCTGTTTAATCGTTTCCTATTAATTCCAATAAAATCGTTCTAAAGAAGCATTGTAAATGCAAATTACAAAAAGTGGACAAATCGTGAATGACTATTAAATATGTAATTCATGTAAAAGGGGCATTCTTTCTGCGACTTTCAATATAATAATCATAACTAGTTTAATTTCACCTACAACCCATCGTAAATCGCATTTGTACACATTTTAATCAGAATTTCACATTATCAGTATCCGTGAGGTGATCTCTATACATTATTTTTTGTTTAAATAAAAAACGAACTTACGATGCTTTTTAAAGAGATTCTTAAGTTAAATTAAAGTAAATGAAGTACAGTGTAAATAGAAAAATGTTCTGAATTAACATCTAGAATATTGTTTAGAACGAACAAATAGTATGCGTGTTATTACAATAAAGTTAAATACGCATTGAATACTTGCTTTAAAAAAGTTTGTGTACTAAATAAATAGTCAATACGTATTTAACTTTATTATAATAACACGCATACTATTTGTTTTTGCTAAACAATATTCTAGATGTCAATTCAGAACATTTTTCTATTTATACTGTACTTCATTCACTTTAATTTAACTTAAGAATCTCTTTAAAAAACATCATAAATTTTTTTCCAAGTGCAATATATAAGTATATAACTAAACGTTATGAGTAAACCTTTATATAAATTGGAGTTTTTATTAAAATAGATAATCAGAAAAACACATTCTGTTCCGAATACATAATTTTCGGATACCTAGGCAAATTTTTATATTAAAAATAACCTCTAATTTACGAAAAAAGCCCGACTTTCTAAACTTTTCTAAAAATTTAGCGTTTAGTATATTAATTTTATTTTATTGCATATTTTATGTAACTAATTCATTTATTTATCTTGTCAGATATTTTTATGACTTTGTTAGATCTAATGTTTAAAGTGATACAGCGTTACATATCACTCTTAATTATGTATTATTTCTCTATGGAATCTGGCGTTTACGATATCTAAAGTGCAATAATGTTTCGATAATAATTAATAATGAACCAAAGTTGAGTATTTTTTTATATTTTCGAGAGTTCTTTCTTAAATAAAATCTGGATAAATGGAATTTACACTATACTTATATTATAATATCACCAAGAGTTCCAGGAATCTCTTAAGGTCTTGTCATAAAATGGAGTTTACACTATACTTATATTATAATATCAC
>JACEII010000052.1:540562-573882 GCA_014332785.1 Antheraea mylitta | reverse complement strand
AGTTTACACTATACTTATATCATAATATCACCAAGAGTTCCATTAATCTCTTAAGGTCTTGTCGTAACTTAAAGATAAAAAAATGTATTACTAAAATTTTAAACAAACCGTTGTACTTTCAAAAAATACTTAGGGCCGAACTAACTTAAAATGTTACATCATTTATTGCCATTGCGATCACACCGGTTAGCATATAACTCAAAAAATCTATTTCCAAAAAAGGAGAGGTATAAAAAATGCAGTTTAAATTACACCAATAAGTGGATAAAAAAGAACTTTTCTGATCTTTTGTAATCTCAAAATATAGAAAAAGGTGCACAATTAAGATAAATTTGAAAATGAATAACTGTAGATCAATACTAATAAACTTTAGTTACTTGTTTTATTTGGTTGTGTACGGATAATAAATATCCTTAAAAGTTATTACCTAAGTTTGTTTAATAGAATATTTCAAATGTTCAAACAAATGTAGTTCGATTAAAAGATATAATCATTTATTTGAAACAGTTATCTATTATTATCATAAAACATCATATTACGTCTAAACTGTCTAGATAATCGTGAGTTGTCAGGCCACTTTGATGTTTATCTAAAATTATTAGTAATTGGGGCTAGCTTAAAAATTATCATACATTTTTTATTGATTATTTGAGCTCCTGATTAAAATAAATTATGAATAAAATAGTTACGCTATAAATAATGTATCATGTGTTATATATAACCAATTTTTTACTCGCGCCAAATTAATATGACATATACACCGTGACTGTCTAAAGAGGAACAATCTTCAATCGTGTGATAGTTCATGATCACATTTAGAATAATAATATTAAAAAAATACTAATAAACAACGAAGAGAACCTAGGTTAAAGTTTGTTCTAAGACTCTCAAAAGTATGGGTATAAATTTAAAAAAATAAACGTTTTTTTTTTTCGAACTGACTTCGCTATTGATCTAGCAAGGTCTTAATAGCTTCACAGGACTCCTAAGACGAGCGCTTAAGGCACTCAGACGATTTTATTTTAATAACTACCTCAAGGGTGCACGGTGCACCTGGGCTTGGGCTGTTGCCTGATACATGCGATTCGCGGCCTGTCTTTTTTTTTTTATTTCTTTTAACGCGGGGAAATCCTTTATGGATACCTACCCTCCCGGGGGAAAAGTGAGGGCTATGTCCGAGTCCCACGGACTAAAACCCCACGGTGTACTGACTGACCGTTATTGTTGGAGCGCCAAGGGATCGAACAAGCTAATCAATCTTATAGAGCCACCCCAACAGTCCGTCCGGCGGAAGGTGGCCGCTTTGGTTAGGTCAGGTTAGGACTCGCGAATAAGGATAACACGAACTTGCTTCGGGTGAGCGCGGTGCATTTAATACGTAACCTTTTTAAATCAAGTATATAATACGTATTTAACTTTTTTGTAATAACACCACATATGTTCTTTTTAAATTTTTCATACTAATTATAGTGTGAATGACAATATTTAAATTTCAGAATTTGTTTATTGAAATTATTAACATTAGCGTGGTCTTCATATCTATTGGCATTCGGAGCAGTATTTATATACATTTTTATAAACTCTATTAATCAATCAAACGTACGATTTTTTTTATATCATAAGAGGCAAATGAACAGGTGGGCCATCTGATGTTAAGTGATCACCACCGTCTATAGAGATTAGTAATACCAGGGGAGTCGCAAGTGCGTTGCTAGCTTGTGTTTGTGGAAAGTAGGAACAGCGAAGAGGGGAAGGCGAGTGGAGTTGGGTATCCGGCGCCCTCACTGACCAAACTAAACGCAACATTTCAAGTACTGTTACTTCACGTTAGTGTTCCTGTGAGAGGGTGGTATTACTCCGGGCGAAGCCAAAAATAGCAATATGACATTTAGGCAGGTCGCTACACTACGCGTCGCAAGTTTGTCGCAAGACGCTTAATACGGCCGATGATTCTTACGTAGCATGTCATGAGGCGATATCAGTGCTGCATTTTAAAAAATTAAAAAATCTCCATACGTCATTTAAAAAATCGCTAGTGAAAAATTAAAAAATCCGCCACAAGTCGCTAAATGTTTCATAGTATTTCGTGGTAAAAAATATAGTGAAAATACTATATTGCGAATATTTCACTGTGATAAAACGAACAAAGGCTTTAGTTGGATTAGTTATAACAACTTTTAGTCATATAACTCTTCTTGCTGTTTTCATTCTGGTCGACACCGAGATCGAACGTCATTCTGATAGGGAAATTCCAAAAACAACGTCAACAATTTATGTTGTTACCAGTAATTACAAGTAAATTAGTACCAAAATACTTAAATATTTTCAATATTCAATTAGTCACTAGAAGTCGCATTTTTTTTTAAGTCGCTAGATTGAAAAAAAAAGTCGTTAAACATGTCTAAAATCCGCTAGATCTAGCGACAAAGTCGCTAAAACGGCAACAGTGCGCGAAATTATTAACTTATCTCCAGCCACAAACACTGCTCAGCGCGCCTAAAAAAGTTTTCACTTAAAAAAAAAGAAATTTCTTTTTATTACGACGTACATAAGAATTCAATCACCTCTAGTGGGAAACTATGAAAGTTTTTATTTAATTAAATTAATATAACCAATTACGCACGAATTACTGTAAATGGAATAGCTCTGCGATCTAATGTACAGATTTTTTACGTTAGAATACCGCTCGTCATATTTCTTTAGTATTTAGGCACAAAATGACATGTGTCAAGAAATCAAGTTTCAAAAACTAGTTCCTTGTAATGCCTTATCACGCATCTAGTAATTATTTTTTTTTTTTTTTACGAGCTAATTAAAACTCATTTCATAAGACATTCGTCAACACGATGCGAACACAATCTGTGGTCGGGTGTTAAAAAGCGTCAAGGAACATTAATAACATAAGTAATTTGCATAGACTTAGATAATATGGAGGAAATCGAATATGATTAATTCTTCAAAAATTGTGTGCCATAAACTTTCTCCCAAACTGACAATATGTCTTGAAAATTAATAAATAATTGAATAAAATTAATATAACAATAGTTTATTTAATAACTGAATAATTTGATTTAAAATAGAAATTTAATATCAGTACATATTATAAAACAAAGTCCTCTCTCACGTCTGTCTATCTGTTTTTTTTAATATCAGGCGGGGCAACGTTTATGTCCGTCGCCCTGGCTATGTCCGTCACCCTGGCTATGTCCGTCGCCCTGGCTATGTCCGTCACCCTGGCTATGTCCTTCGCCCTGGCAGTTTAAACTGCATAGGCCCATGTGGTGGAAGCGCATGGTGCCGATGCGACTCCCACAATTCGTCAAGGTTATCGAACACCCACTCTCTCTTTGAGGGGTCTACCATCTTTGACCCCTCAGACCGCAGACTCAGACTGTTGTAGTTAGACGTAGTAGTGGTCAATCAATTCCAGGAGGAAGTACAAAGTAGCATCCACCTTAGTATTCAGTGATGGATTCCGCAAAGTAACGCCTTCTTCAATCAACTTTATAGGATAAGGAAAAATAAGGGTAGATCTCTTTGTTGTTTATCTCTCTGAAAAAGAAAAACAGCGTGTAAACGTGTAGGCGAGCACGTGTATAGGTGATGTGTGTGATGTTGCAGCAGTGATGTAAGGTTTTGTCACTGTACCGCGTGAGCAGCGTATACAAGGGCTCTACGCCAAGGGATCGAACCTAGGCTTGAGCCGCTGCCGAGGAGGACCTAATCTGGCGCATGTAAGTAAAGGAACAAATAGATAATTTTAATAATTACTATTTTTATACATTATGTTTGTTTTTGCTGTGTGGTGCCGGCAGAGTAGAATAGCACCACCACATATCTTCCCGTGGGTATCGTAAAAGGCGATTAAGGGAGTGTGAGATAGTACTGACCCCTTGTATTTTCTCACCGGGATACTGCACCATCTGTACAGAGTCCTTCTCTGGTCGTAACGGTCTCCGTTCTACTGGGTCCAGAAGAACAAGGACGAGTATGTGCACCTATGTTTGCGCGTACACTTGTGCACCTTAATATATCCTGCGTATCTGACCGCTTCTACTACTGGACTCCGAGTATAGGTAGATAGGTAAAGGTAGAGAGGTCTAGCCTGATGCAAGCTAGACTTTGTCTGATACCTGCACACAGGTGGTCCCGGGAGTGTGAGTACACGCCGTGGTCGCTTCCGCGCTGCAAATTTGGGGCGACGGCGCGGACTCGGCAGCACTCGGGATGACAAAGCAGTCCTGTTTAGGGAGGCACTGCTTTCCCCGCTCAGCCGGGGAGGGGGCTAGAAAAGTTGCCCTAAAAAAATGCTCGTCCCAACTTGTCAGATGGTAGTAACCGCGGCTATCATCGCATCATCCAAATCGTGGTCGACGTCGCAAGTATGATTTTAAAAGAACACCTGTTATGACGTTCGGTGCGTGGAACGTGCGAACGCTTCTCGATCGAGATGGAAACGCCTACCCTGAACGTAAAACCGCCATAGTAGCTCGGGAACTTCATCGCTATAACGTGGATGTGGCAGCTCTCAGCGAAACACACCTTCCCGATGAAGGAGAGCTGGTGGAAGTAGGTGGCGGCTACACTTTCTTCTGGAAAGGTACCGCTAACTCCGAAACTCAACGATCAGGTGTGGGTTTCGCCATCAAAAATCACTTAGTAAGCGTTTAGAGGAGTACCCTGTACACATCTCGGACCGTGTTACCACACTGCGCCTTCACCTGAACAAAGACAACTACCTTAATGTCATCAGTGTCTATGTTCCAACGCTAGACAAGTCTGATGACATCAAGGATAAGTTCTATGAGGAAATGACTTATTGTCTCGATAGCATAAACACCAGAGAGTAGATTTTATTGCTAGGCGATTTCAATGCCAGGGTTGGACGGGACTATGAGGCTTGGCCTGGAGTTCTGGGTAGACATGGAGTTGGCAACATGAACAGCAATGTTCAGTTGCTGCTCAGTCTTTGTGCTCAATACGGTCTGGCAATTACGAACACTATGTTTAGACTTGCCGCCAAGTACAAGACAACATGGATGCACCCAAGATCCAAGCATTGGCATTTGATTGACTAAGCAATCGTAAAGCAAAATGACTTCAGCCAAGTGCAAGTCACCCGCGTAATGCGTGGTGCGCATTGTTGGTCTGATCACAGACTTATTGTCACTAAGCTGCGAATCGGCCTCCGTCACCCGCGTATATTTCCTATAAGAAAGCTTGCGTCTTTGAACGTGGATAAGCTAAAAGATCTCTCGGTTAGGGTGAACTATGCTGAAGCCCTGTCTAAAAATCTGTTGCCAGCTAATGAGGTAGGTGATGTTGTTGCTGCCTGGAAAACTTTGTCATCTCATATCATGGATACCGCTCCAACTGCACTAGGTAAAAAAAATCTGTCTCAACGAAGATTGATTTGATGTAAATGATGATGTCCTGCGGGCAGCATTCGACAGACACCGAGATCTCCTGCGACAGCACAAAAGGCGAAGTGGAAGCGTTGTGGTCATAAAAGCTAGTGACCTCGAATTGCGCAAGCTGTCTCGAAATATGAAAGACAAGTGGTGGCAGGATAAAGCTAGACACATGCAATGGCTCACTGATACAAACCAGCTGGGAGAGTTCTACAGTGAGGTACGTAAGTTGATTGGTACAGCCTACCATGCAAGGGTGCCTTTAAGGTCTCTAGATGGTAGTCACCTGTTGACGAGCAAGGAGGATGTACTAAAACGCTGGGCTGAGCACTTCAATACTCTACTGAATGTGGATCGATCAGCTGGTCTACAAAGCATCAGTTTAATGCCTCAGCTCCCTTTTGCATTTGAGCTGGACGAGTCTCTATCGCATGACGAGGTTGCTACTGCCATCAGACAGCAACAAAACAAACGGGCGGTTGGCGTTGACCTTATACCGGGAGAGCTGATAAAATACGGAGGAGAGGAGTTGCACATATATGTGTGGGAACTATTTGTTCGCATGTGCATGTGGGAGGAGGAGCGCGTTTCGGATACATTTAAAGTATCGCGCATAAGTGCTCTCTACAAGAACAAAACAAGAACAAAGGTGACCGTTCTGACTGCAACTCATATCGCGGTATTTCGCTCCTTACTGCCCCCGGAAAGGTCTTTGCGAGAGTTCTCTTAAACCGCCTAAAGAACTTGTCCGAAAAGATTCTGCCAGAAACCCAGTTTGGCTTCCGACCGGATCGAGGCACATGTGAAGCTATATTCTCTGTGCGTCAACTGCAAGAAAAGAGCAGAGAACAGGATCGTCAGCTGTATCTTTGCTTTGTTGACCTGGAGAAGGCTTTCGATAGCGTGCCTCGGGAAGCTCTATGGTTGGTGCTAGGTAAGCTCGGGTGCACAGGAAAGTTTGAAACTTCTCAGACTCCAGCATGATAACATGCAATTCTGCGTTGCCGAAGACAGTGAACAGACAAACTTCTTCCCCGTTACCTGTGGAGTGAAGCAAGGATGCGTCTTAGCACCTACTCTGTTCGCCTTATACTTTGCGGTAGTAGTAAGAGAAATCTTAGCAACTGTTTCTCAAGGAGTTCGCATCCGCTTCCGCACAGACGGCAGTCTTTTCAACTTGGCTAGACTTAAGGCTTGCACTAAAGTCTCATACGCTCTGATCACTGAGATCATGTATGCTGATGACTTGTGCTTCTTAGCAGAATCCCCAGACGGCCTGCAGCAGCTGATGTCCGCATTTCACCAAGCCTGTCGTAAGCTTGGCCTGAAGATCAGTGTCAATAAGACGGAGGTGATGTCCCTTGACATACACGGTCACGAGACAGTGACCATATAACTTGGTGAGGATGTTCTGAAGCAGGTGGATAAATTTCGCTATCTGGGGAACACTGTAACATCTAAGTGTGACCTTGGTGCTGAGATCAATAGCAGGGTGGGTGCTGCAGCTGTGGCATTCGGTAAGCTATTTTCCAAGGTCTTCTGCTCGCATGATCTTAAGCTAGCCACGAAAATATCTGTTTACATAGCAATCGTGCTGCCAAACCTCCTATATTCCTCTGAGACGTGGTGTGTATACCGCCGCCACATTCGCACTCTGGATCGCTTCCACCTTAAATGCCTTCGTACCATCATGAAGATCAGAGGGTCCGACAAAGTGCGAAATACTGAAGTTTTGCGACGAGCCAATGCTGGTGGCATTGAAGCTTATTTAATACGTCGACAGCTTCGGTGGTGCGGTCATGTATCTCGTATGACGGAGGAGAGAGTGGCAAAGCGCATCTTCTATTCTGAACTGGAGGCGGGCAAGCGGAATCCCGATGGTCCCCTCCTCCGGTACAAGGATGTCCATAAGCGTCATATGAAGAGATGCAATATAGAGCCCTCTTGTTGGGAAAGTTTGGCAGCACAACAGCCAGAATGGTGCAGGATGGTAAACGGCCAAGTACGCGAGTTCGAGGCTCGGCGTAAAGCTTAGCTTGATACCAAACGCGACCAGTTAAAGGCTCGCCCTCCTGCTGCCATAACATATCATTTTGAGAACGGCGTACTCACGTGTCCTCAATGTTCACGAAGTTTCGCCACGAAGATAGGCTACATAAGTCATCTTCGAGCACACCAGCGCCGCATATAAGTTTAGGGGTCAAAGTGGTCGCCATGGCCGAAACCGGTCGGACCAATCATCATCACATTATGTTCCATGCAGGCGGAGTTGCGGGCACAGCTATACTTTATATAGGTGTAAAAACCTACTCCATATAACTACTCATTTAAACCTAATAACTTATAATGTCTTAAATTATTGATTCCCGAAGCCTTTTTAATATTTGAATAATTCAACTTGACTGTGAAAAATCTACAATCTATACTAATATATAAAGCTGAAGAGTTTGTTTGTTTGTTTGGTTGAACGCTATGATCTCAAGAACTACAGATCCGATTTCAAAGTTTCTTTTAGTGTTAGATAGCTCATTTATCGAGGATGGCTATAGGCTACATATCATCACGTTAAAACCAAAAGGAGCTGAGCACTAATGAAGAATGTCTCAAAATCGGGCTATTTTGGAAGCTTCCGCTGCGTATTAATGTCAGTATTATATGCGTTGCCATGGTAACGCGATAACATTCTATCAAAAATATTTTCATAGTTTATTTTGTATTCCTATTCAAAAAGTTTATTCTACGTTACTTTTGTTTTCGATTTTTAATTATACGTGTTACGTTTATATCGCAAACATTTCTTAAGTTTATTTTGTGTGGTTATTCAGAAAGTTTAGTAGTAATAATATTCGTCCAATAAGACAGTCGAAGGTATTAATCCATACAGCCAATTCTGAAGTTGTCAATATAGTTTTCTTCTATGTCCAAGTTAATGTAAAGGTATAAGCGCCGAATCCTCTACATAATATAACGTAATTTTTTATCTTCTTAATCTTCAAGACCATAGAATTAATGCTTCGTGGTTTTATTTTTCATTCATTTCACTTATGCAAAATAAACGAACGATATTATATAATACGCAAACAATTTCTACACGATATAGAATCATGTAACACAATATTATGAAAAAAATATAAAATCCACTACATGACAGACTGAAATCCCGCCAAACACTCTTAAAAAACTCTATTCTACATTTTTTTTTTGCCAATTTTTTATTTGTGATATATTACGTATTATAAAAGTAAAGTGAGTGTAATTTATATTAACACCTGTATTAGTGAAAAACCATAAAGATTTAAGCGCCATACAAACGAAAATAGACCTTATGATGCAAAGGTTAGCAAACAGTTTGGCAGTATAAGGTTTAAAAAAATACTGGATTTATTACAAGATTTGAATAATTATAAATGATGTAATGTATAATTCCAATTATTATGCAAAATGTATTATTACATTATTATTTAATTTTTAAGAACTATTTTTTGTACTAAACCACGAAATGTCCAACTTAGCTATTGTATTTATACTTTTAGGTTAGAAAAAATATTTTACATTAAATACTGAACTAAATATACATTAAACTACTACAATATGAATATATCAAATTAAATATTGAATAATTTAGACAAATGAATATGATAACAATAGTTTTCAGCCAATTAACTTTACTTATATTCTTTCTCCTTATTTCATATAAAACTTATTTCAAGAAAATATACAATATTTTATCGATCATAAGAAAAAAAAAAACGAAATATATTTTAAATTAGATATAATTTTTATGAAAATAATATCAAATACATGATAATATAAAAACCATATATAATCTGAATATAATTAAATATATTATTGTGACCATAGATTTATAGACTCATATGGTACATGTACTAAATGTCTTTGCCGATGGCGGGAAATTTAAATTTTTTTTAAAAAGTGCGCTGGGACCAATCTGTCCCAAAGCTAGTCTCCAGGTTAAAATAAAATATTTTTGGTGAATACAATCTGTGATGCTACAAACATCAACATTTTTTTAACTCTGTCGATATGTCTGTTTTTTTATTTGTTCCGGGTAATCTCCGAAACGACTGGACCTATTTGAATGTTTTTTTTTTTCTTAGAAATGACTACGCTTAACAGCTTCACCGGACTACTAGTAATATTTGAACGGGAATTTTACGGGCAAATAAGTAACTAATTAGCTGTTTTATTGTTCGATAATGTGTAGCTTCATATTTTCATTATTTTTTTTATATAGTGTGAGCACTGAGGGTGATATATAGTTTAAAATTCCAGTTATCTGATCATAATCCTATCCCATTCGATACACTATTAGTATTCACATACATAATGTACACGTTACCTGTTACAGTAGATGATGTGTGTGTGATACAAATATTTTTGAAATAGTATTATTGTAATGTACACTAGATGTGTAATCACAATTTTAAATTTATTTAATATATTTAAAAAAACGCGTGCGAAGCCGCGGGTAACAGCTAGTTAATGTATAAAATCACGTATTGCCTCTTTGACATATAATCAGTTATAATTTTATTGTATATACGTAAAGCTCACAATACAATAAAACATACGATACCATAATATGATATATAGAATATTTTATCATGCAAGATGCTAAAAAAAAACTGACAATTAATTCGTAAGCAATCAAGCAACGTTCTGAGGAACTAATAAGGTAAACTAACAATTAAGTCCGCAACAGGTATCCATAAAATCATTGTGATCGGATAAACTATTATTACAATTCTTAATATTTTTCTATTATTGCCTTGAAACATTTTTCTATATCTATAACTAATCTATACTAATATTATAAAGAGGTAAAGATTGTAAGTTTGTGACGTTGTAGAGGTAATCTCAGGAACTACTAATCCGATTTGAAAAATCCTTTCAGTGTTATATAGCTTATTCATCGAGAAAGGTTATACGCTATATAACATCACGCTAAGAACAATAGGAGCGGAGCACCAATGAAGAATGTTTCAAAATCTTTTTTTTTCCCCTTGAGAGCTTCCACTGCATGTTAGTATTACCCAAGGGTAACTATTCCACGCGAACGAAGTCGCGGGCAGAGGCTAGTCTATATATAAATAGACAAAAACAATTTTAACTTTATCTCATCTGCTTGTCAATTGAGTCGTTATTAAATTTTATTGTTGGAAAATGACTAAATAGTTAAAATTTCAATAACACTGTTTTGAAATCGCCGTTGGACAATTGTGGTCAGGTGAAGCTGTTAAGACCTTGCTGGGTCAATAGCGTAGTTAGTTCGAGAAAAAAAAAGCCTATTGGACAACTAACTTTATGTATAAATTATCATGAACTGCATGGTATTTTCGAATTTAAATTATTTTTTATATGATTTATTCATTTATTTGAGACGATTTACAATAATGATTATGAGTACATTACGAGCGGTAGAGAAATACTAGTTTTTATTATTCTCCATTTCCATCCAACTCTCGTACTTTTCAATGAATTAACATATCGTTTGAAATACGGATCGCCTTTAAATACGATAGAAAATATCAACTGTTATAGACAGCCGGATAAAACTTAAATAACCTATTTGACTTATGAAACCAGTAATAAATAATGGAACTTAATTTGGTGATAAAAAATTGACGATTTATTGATTTATGTTTGTTCTAACGTACTTGATCGATTTCTTTGATCATTTACGAAATTATTATTCCGTAATATTTTAGGATTCATGAACAACTAATTGAATATTAAAATCTTAATTCATAAAAAAATATTATTCATGATATGACGAAGTAGGTGGCTAATTTAAACCTTATATCCGCACGAAAAAAAAAATTTTTTTGCGGTTACTTTTTTGTAATACTATCCATATCATTACTATAATAATATTCGGAGTTTTAGTAAGATTTTGGAATGCCATGTAGTGGTCTTTATATTTGGCTCTATATTGTGTAATGTTGGTGGTGCTTTACGTAATATACTTCTTCCGATAATAAATGTATGGAGGAGTTGATGAGGCGTGTATGTTTGGTACACATATACGTTTAACAACTCATACATATATGAATAGTTAGCTAGGTTAGCTAAGATAGGTCGCGATTTTGCATGCAACAGGCAACAGCCAAGCCGAGGTGTGCCGTGCACCCTTGAGCTGGTTGCCAAAATAAAGTCGGCTGAGTGCCTTAAGCGCTCGCCTTAGTAGTCTGGTGAAGCTGTTAAGACCTTGCTGGGATAATAGCATAGACATTTCGAAAAAAAAAAATTACGTAATATACTTTGGTTATTGTGCACGAGTTAAGTGAATCGGAAATAATACCAAGGATCATTCTAAGATTCTGAGTTGCCACAAAAACTCCCAGGAAAATTCAAACAAGACGACCACCATCTTGTTAGTTCATTGAAATTATATCAAGAAACTTGTAATATCGTTACTCACTTGATAATGGCAGCAATAGTCTACTAGAAGACTGGTTGCTAAATATAAAATAGAACAAAAAGAAAATATTCGCTTATATTATGTTCTTAAAATGTTGCCATAAATCATTAAAGGCGACTTTTCTTCAATTTTTACTCTCAAAATGTAAAATCAAAACAATATTTTCGCTATCACTCTGTGATATGTGATTGTAGTTTCTTTTATGCCATAGCAGGCAAACGAACAGACGGGTCACTTAACGTTAAGTGATCACCGTCGTCCATAGACAGTTGCAACACTAGGGGAGTCGCAAGTGCGGTACCAGCCTTTTTCTGGAGGAAGGGGTATTGGGAGGGGAGGAGGGAGGGCGAAGGGAGGGCAGGTGGGCCTCCGGAGCTCTCACTGAACGAACGAAACGCAATAATGCAAGCACTGTTACTACACGTCTATTTTCTGTGAAAGGATGGTACTACCCCGGGTGAGCCGACCCATTTCTGCTGAAACCAGTTATAACTTCAACGTGGGTCTACCACCTATAATAGTTTATATTATGTTCGGTATTTTTAAACAATGATTTTACTATTGGAGCATAGTTTGCATAACCAATAATTACAGAGTAAGTACTAAATTAGATAAATTATGTTAAGCAGTAAAAGTATTTAGTAAAAGTTTGTCTATTTTGTTATTCATAATATTTTGGGTGTCTACAGCGTTTATGTAAATTAAAAGAAAATATGTCCGTTTGTTACTATTCGTTTATAAGTCAAGGTTCGTAATATAGTTTTTATTGCACTTTCACTAACATCGGTATTATGTTAAACAGATACTTTAAAATTGTATTATGTTAATGGATTTAATTGGCAATATATAGTGGATATTTATTCAAAACTGATTATTGGAATTTCTGTTATTTTAGCGTGCGAATTAAATATTAAAAATTAATTTAGGAAACCTGTTTTTAAAAGAAATTAGAGTTTCTGTTAATGACAGATATTAAAGAAGATTTTGTTACTTGAAAAGATACATTACATTAATAACGTTGTAAAATTTGACGCGAACAGAGATAGATACATTTTTTATTGTTGTTTCACTCAATAGCTTTTGTGGTGTTAATTATGATCACATAACATAAAAACTATTTATATATAACGAGAAGATAATACAATTAATATAATAAGAGTCTATATATTTTTTAAATTAAGTTATTTGGCTTGTTGAACCAATAAGATTTATAGCGCAATTACAACATTTTTGTCTTCTACAATAATTCATATATTTTAACTACTGTTACATATATGAATTTGCATTCTAGTAAAAAAAATAGTAAAAACATTTTGTTTCATACATATTTTTAAAATTTCATACTTGTTTCGTTGCACATAATCTGATATTCTAATTTCTAATCATGGGTATGACCCCAGACTTTATATCGAAATTTACTATTTCTATTTTTACAAAAACAAAATTATTCTAATGTGATTCAATGCTCTTGTAACTTGTCGCTACTGTAGAAAGTAAGCCCAAATGGGGAAAATAATGTTTAATTCATAAGATAAATTATTGCATATTTATTCTCTTTTTAATTGCTATTCACAACAGGTTATATTTATATGGTAAAATCTTGTACTATTATGCGAGTGTGTAAATATGATAAGTTAGGATATCCTTACAAGTGTTAAAATCTACACTTTACGGTGTTATTACAAAAAAGTTAAATACGTATTAAATTCTTCTTTTAAAAATGTTTCGTACTAAATGCACCGCGCTCGGTAGAGGCAAGTTAGCGTTATCCTTTTTTCGCAAGTCTAACGTAATCTAACCAAAGCGAGACAAAAGAGCAAGATGGCGAACATTCATCGAGCGCGGTGCATTCAAAACGTAACCTTTTTAAAGCAAGTACATTTATCTTTATTGCAATAACACCGTTAGATATTTATTATTTAACAACCTTTGAATTTTAGTTTATTATATTTGTACGTTACGCGTTAAAAGTAAGGTGTATGTATTTGTGCGTAGGTGTATGTATGGATAAGTGCCTGTCTGGGTCTAGTACTATGGAGTTCATGAGCATTCTTATCTTTGTATATGTGGTATATACTAGGGGATCCAGCTAAAAAAACCTTGTCATATTATATACCTAAACCTTCCTCATGAATCACTTTATCTAATGGTGAAAGCAACATGAAAATCCGTTTTGTAGGTTTTAAGTTTATCACAAACAAACAGACAGACGCGGTAGGAACTTTGCTTTATATTATGTAATGATTCATAGTGTTATGAGAGCGCTTTGATAAAAGTTGCAGAAATATACAACGAAATACAATATGGCTAAAAATATCATAATAATAAGTTGTATCAATACAAAATTGTAAAAAGAATAATAAAAAAAAATACTGTTATGAGAAATCTCATATAAAATTTTACAATGAAATAAACAGCACCAAGTGACTGTATTCACACGCTCTAAATTACATTGCATCACAATTATTATAACACTAACGAATCTTCGTATGCACGTCGTCGCGAAGTGAAAATATGACCTTGCATTAATTACATAAATATTACATTGAATTATTGAGAGATGCGACAAAACTGTGTCATATGTTATTACCGTCTAATATTTTTAACCGACTTGCAAAAAAAGCAGGTTTTCAATTCGGTTGTATTTTTAAAGTTTGTTATTTCAGAACTTCGTACAAAATAGGGACATTTAATGCAACAGATAATATCCACGTCTAACTGTAGAAATACTAAAATATTTGTAAACTCTCAATAACTTTATAGTATTTTCAGTTATGACATTTTTTTGTATCTTAACAAAAAAAACTTTAGTAAGTAGGTATATCAAATTACTAACTAGGTGTGTAAATTTTATTTTATTCCTTTTAAAACCGATCCAGAGTTTGGTGAAGTCCTACTAGACTCGTAGGATTACTGCATGGAGTTTGTCAAATTAGAACTCATTTTGGTATGTTTCCTTGTCTATTTTGGTAGATTACTTGAACTGTATTAGCAATAAGAGGATTTTTAATTGTATCTATGTTTATGTTTTGTAAAGCACTGATAATTAAAAAAAAAAGTGTATGAATGTCAATTATAAATAAACACACATTGTGTTCAGGAGCAACGTTTAATCGGAAAAAATATGAATACATAGAAAATAATGTATCTTTATCTTAATCCTGATAATTATCCATTCTACATGGTTATAGAAAAAATCTTATGTACTTCTCCAAGTCTCAGACTATGCTAAATTACATTGCGAACAGTTCAATGGTTTAATGCAGCAAAACTTGCAGACTAACAGACGTACTGAATTATGTTCGCGTTTATAATGAAACCAGAAACAATACATACTTTTCCTTCTTTATCTTATGCCTGATGTCTAAGAAATAATATTATGAAAATAATGTTTTATTAATACTCAAAGGATTATAAATAGATAAAACTACTGTTAACATCTAGTGTATGTAATATAAAACTTGTCTTAACCGTAATGCATAATTAGATAAAAAACGTTTGCTTGTTAAGATCAAATGACAAAATATTATAATCTGGTTCCTGTTTTTTTGCTTTCTAAATTTATATTCATGCGTTCGATTATTTAACTTTTCAATTGAACATAACAATAATTTATACTCAGGTTCTCTAATAAGATAAATGAGTGATGTGACGAGTTAGGAGAATTTATTGTAAAGCAGTTTTCCTCTAGTTCTTTCAGTGAAGGAAAACGCAATGAAGTCACCGTAATTGCAAGCCTTTTTTAATGTCCACTTACTCTAAGCTACCTTTCTAAATTGGAAATTCAGGCAAATACGTTTGAAAACATTTAAGCTTAGTGCGTTAATATTCACTTTACCACATTACCAGGACATAAAGATTAGTTGGTGACCGGAGCGTTAGATCTTTTTACAATTCTTTTATATCATATAGGAGGCAAACGGACATGCGGGTCACCTGTTGTTAAGCGATCACTGCCGTCCATAGATACTAGCAACCCCAGAAGAGTCGCAAGTGCGTTGCCAGCTTGTGTTTGGGGGGAATGGAGAGAAAGCAAAGGGAAAGGAGAGGGGAGGGGAGGGGAGATGGGTCTCCGGGGCTCTCACTGACCGAACGAAACGCAACAATGCAAGCACTGTTACTTCACTTCGGTTTTCTGTGAATTGCAAAAATTCGTTCGTGGCTTCCTTAAAGACACACGTGATCACGGCGGGTCGCAGCAGTCAAATTGTTAATAATTATTTTGGATAAACTTTATTTGTATCTTCAATAAAAATCAAATATACTTCTTTGTCTTGACATTGTTTTTTATTTATTCTTATGTTTAGAAAAACATGTAGTCTAAATGAAATTTCTTAGTTAAAATATTGTTAAGCCAACCTGACATTAGTGTGCCCCAAATGACCTTAAGAGTTCATCCATCGGGCCGTGAACGCTCCGGCGCGGGACATTGTGGATTATAACCTAAAAATGATCTGAAAGTGTCAAAATGAAACCGCCATAAAGGTAATAACATTATTAAAATAAATATATAAAATAATGATAAATAAATGAAGAACACCCAATAGTTGCTCACAGATACAATTTTAGACGTATACAATTTAAAAAAAAACGAAAGCAAATCAAGTGCGGACCAAGAGTATGCAGAACAGAAGAAGAAAAAAGACCTTAAGAACCAATCCTTGTCTAGGTTTAACATGCTAAGCATCTTAGACCATATAATCATTTGACATCGGACGAGATTGATTTTAAACGTTGTATCCCATAAAGTATAGAAAAGTAAAAAAAAAAAAAACACAAATTATTACAAATTATCTGTACCCAAGTTTTACAGCCTACTAGGCAAAATCTACTAAAACCTACTATCGTCAAATTTTGGCACCGCGCCCAAGACGACCGTGCAAATTTCGCGCTCCTAAATGAGGCATAGTAACTATCTTAGTTCACATACGTCTTTTTGAAGTTATAGTAGGTACTTCTTTTGACGCGTTAGGGAAAAATGATGAAAGTAAATTTTACGATGCGCGCGCACACCGTCAAGAGCAACCGACACCCTGAAGTTAGCCCTATAGTTTCTTTGTATTTGTTGTTTGTATTAAAACTTTCAATGTATTAAATACCTTTTTCCTATTGTTAGTGTCGTTTTTTCTCCAAACGTAGAATAAGGCGAAAGTTAAAATTTTTTTAAACATTTTTAACTTGTTACGCCAAAGAAGTATAACTTCTAACGTATGTACATGAGTACACACGCCCTTTTTTTTAACTGACTACGTTATTGACCTAGCAAGGACTTTAACAGCTTTATCGGACTACCGCACATACATTATTTAGCAAAAGTGTGTTATAACTAAACGGTAGTATTAAATTTAAATAGACCTGAAATGCGGATGTAGCCTGTGTCTTAGTCTAGTGCAAATAATATGAAACTAGCCTTGGCTGCAACGCGTCGGCGTAGATAATATAAAAAAGCTTGTTTGCTGAATAATATTATCTAGATCTAGTTTTTTTGCTTTCTAAATTCATATTCAGTGCCATGAACGATTATTTAAATTATTAGTTAATGTATTCTTAGTTTTAGAAACCGGATTGTTATGTTTTTAATATTGACATGAATATATTAAAGATTAACTAGCTCTAAATTTCTTTAAAATCTAAATATAATTATATACTATGGTATAATAGGTCTCGTTAAGCAGTGGGAGATAAGCTTTACTATTAAGCCAGAGTTTGTTGGTTATCGATTTAGTATGATATGCATAATTGTCAGTAATGTAAGTAATAGATATATACATATCAGCTATTTTGATATGACTAGTGGTTGAAATTCGACCATAATTCATTTTGATGTTTAATAAGTAAATTATTATAAATTTACAAATTATACTATTACAAAATTAACCTACAATTTGACCAGTTAATTTCATTTCATTTAATGTCCTTATATATGTATAAGGTATGGAACGTAGGTCATGTTAAAAATATTGAATGTTGGATGAATAACGTAATTGGAGCGTCAGAGTAAAATGACGGATGGCGAAACGTCATTTTCATTTACATGTGTATATATGTTGTGTGCTATTCAAGCAATAGTATTTGTAATGCATATTTTAATTAATTTAATGTGTTTCAATTGCATTTTATGTAAAAAATAGCTTTATACATTTTTCCTCCATTCACGCAATTTGCTTCAAAAGGGGTACAAAGTTTCACTTCACGAATTAATATATAGATAATATAAGTTATGCCTTGTTTGATATTTGTCTGTGTCGTGTAAAACATTATTATTAAAAACTAGCTTTTCCTCGACGCTTCACTTGTGTTAATGTAAAGTTGATGTAGCATTCGGCAACTGTATTTTTTTTCTGGATGAATAGTTCGCATGTTCTATTCTATAATTCCGACAATGCGTATGCAATATTTGATGATCGGTTGCGTAGTTAAGATGTGAAAGCGTAACAAACAAACAAACTAACTTTCCCATTAATAATATTAGTTACAACAACATAACTCTTCTAAATAGAGTAATCGTAATTTCACTTAATAAAGCCAGAAACAAACATAAAATCATAAATAATTTTTTGTTATTCGGAAATTCTTGTTATAGTTATGTTACTCGATAAAAATTATTAAATTTTATTTACAGATTAAATTATTAACAGTTTTGGAGTTAAAGAAATGCATTTTTTACATTAACATTTGTAGCTACAAAATAAGATGATGTAACAAAAAATTCGATGTGTGTACTGTTAAAAGAAACAAACTATTTTAAATTATTCAACTAGCCGATGCCCTTGACTTCATTCTAGTGTATTTTTTAATTCTTTATAAAAAAAGAAGAATTTATTAAACAAATTATATTACATGGCATAAAAATAACTATAGATTCCCGCACTAGGAACCAAATCTTGTGTCGCGGGTAATCATTTAAAACTTCGTTACAAAATTTATAAACTGTTGGTGCCGTCAGTGGCTTATTGTATACATGTATACATGTATAGATTATAGTGTTTATCAATAATCTGAATAAATAAAGAATGACGATATGTTGTTTTTCTCGAACAAACTACGCTATTTACTTAGCAAGGTCTTAACAGATTCACCGGATTACTACGATATGCTCTAAACTAGTTATAACACTAAAGCTAGAGGAGGACTCTTAACTCTCAAGTGCAGGCAGCTACAGGAACACACTTATGGCTGCTTTTCGACAGATTATCAACCAGAAGGTTGTAGGAAGCCTTGTCACCATATTTTCCGTAACCAAAAGTTCCGATTCATTCATAAAGATTCGAACATAGGTCGATTAACGAACGCTTAGAATTTTGTTTTTTTTTATATCATAGGAGGCAAACGAACAGGTGGGTCACCTGATCTTAAGTGATCATCACCGTCCATAGACACTTGCAAGACCAAGGGAGTCGCGAGTGTGTTGCCAGCCTGTGTTGGGGAATGTGGGGAAGGAAGGGAAGAGGAGAGCTGGGCCTCCGGCGTACTCACTGACCGAACGAAACGTAACAATGCAAGCACTGTTACTACATGTCAGTTTTAGAAATTGTTTTATTATTTTATGAAAACGAAGTGTTCAGTTTCACTTAATCGAAAACTACATTGATACATATTTCGTCATTGACACCTACTTAATTCGAACCATTCCCGATCCGATGAACCGATCAATATAATTTTACGTTTCTAAAATTGTATTATTACTGCTTAACACACAGAATAACGAAACCATATCTAGCTCACATAATTGAAAAGATCTTGATATGCCAATCAAAGTATTAACGAAATTTGTTCTGACATTTTGGAGATCAACCTGAACAAACAATAAACGATTCAATTATATTTATATGTATACTAACACTGAAATAATAACAAAAATCTGATCATAATAGAAGCCATATAATTGTAGAAAATAATTACTAGTATCCCCCGTCCCAATATTATTGAAACATTTACTACTTTCATTTACCGTAATAATATTAATCTATAATGTTATCTATATTTAAACTTATATAATTATGCTTTGTATATGTAAGTATATTCCCAATATATTGTTGTATATAATCTCCATAGCACTCATAACACAGTATCTATCCCTTTTTGCTGATTTATCTATTTTGACATGTTGCTATTTCAGATTATTCTACGCTGTATTGTCTTGTGAGGTTGTTAAGGCGGCTAGATCAATAGCGTGGTCATTGAGAAAAATTACGTTGTTACACTGAATATGTGGCATTAAGTTAAAAATGTGCATGTGTCACACTTGACATTGGCGAAATCGCATACATAGGCAGAGTCCATACCGAAAGAAAAAAGAAAAGTAGAAAATTAACAGTATGTCTACATTACTACTGACTAAATAATTTATTAATTACATATATGTATAACATATACGATAACGATAATATAAATTTCTTACGAAATAATTATACTAAAATAAATATTTACCAATTACCGGAATTGTCATCAATTTATCAAAACATTTCAATTAAAGAAATACAAATAATGAATTAATATTTACAATTTCTATACTTTCCATATTAACACCTGTATTAGTGAATAACCATAAAGATTTAAGCGCCATACAAACGAAAATAGACCTTATGATGCAAAGGTTAGCAAACAGTTTGGCAGTATAAGGTTTAAAAAAATACTGGATTTATTACAAGATTTGAATAATCATAAATGATGTAATGTAAAATTCCAATTATTATGCAAAATGTATTATTACATTATTATTTAATTTTTAAGAACTATTTTTTGTACTAAACCACGAAATATCCAACTTAGCTATTGTATTTATACTTTTAGGTTAGAAAAAATATTTTACATTAAATACTGAACTAAATATACATTAAACTATTACAATATGAATATATCAAACTAAATATTGAATAATTTAGACAAATGAATATGGTAACAATAGTTTTTAGCCAATTAACTTTACTATTATTCTCTCTCCTTATTTCATATAAAACTTATTTCAAGAAAATATACAATATTTTATCGATCATAAGAAAAAAAAACGAAATATACTTTAAATTAGATATAATTTTTATGAAAATAATATCAAATACATGATAATATAAAAACCATATATAATCTGAATATAATTAAATATATTATTGTGACCATAGATTTATAGACTCATATGGTACATGTACTAAATGTCTTTGCCGATGGCGGGAAATTTAAAAATTTTAAAAAAAGCGCGCTGGGACCAATCTGTCCCAAAGCTAGTATCCAGGTTAATTAGATTTGTTAATGAATATTTCGTTAGTTCCGTATACTTATCGTATTTATTTATACTAAAATATACTACTTACTAATATGCATATCTAGAGTAACATATTCACTCAGCTTAGGTATATGTATAATTATATAAATTAATGAAATAACTTAGATTCTTATTAGATCCTGGATTAAAGCGTGTCTAAATAAATTGGTGGTATAGTGTTTAAAGTTATTCTCTTTCCCTAAAAACACACACACAAACACAACACTGATCGTCCCAAGTTTCAAACTTAGCAAAACCAGTAATCGTTTTTTAGGTAACAGTGTTAGGTTCTATAATAAAGTCCCAAAGCATGTTAGCGATTTGTCGGACTGTCAATTTAAGCGCCACGTCAAGCTGGTTTTAGTGTCAAAAGGATATCATAGAGTGGATCAGTATGTGAACGATAGTGATGTTTGGAATTGTCTCCTCTCTGTACATCCACTAAAAGTTGTTGTATAATGTATTTTAAATATATATGTTAAAGATATGCACCCAATCGAGGTTTTTTGCCGGTTCTTCTCGATGACTGGGGGTTTTCCCAACCGGTGGTAGTTTTTGATGATCATAAGTTCCTTATTACAGCCTAAACCGAATAAAGTATTTTTGATTTTTTTTTTATTTTGAAATTTGTAATTTGTATAATTATTAGTGAGTGTATTAATTTTAGTCCGTTGCTGTCGCAAAAGGACGAAGGGCAGATATTTGTTTCAAGTGTGAGAGACATATTCTATTATTTAAAATTTGAATTGAATTGAATGAAAAACAAGATAAATATTAATATTGTGTAACTTGTGCTTTTTTCACTTTTTGTAATTGTTGTTATTTTGACAATATAGTTTTTTAATGAAATGGACATTGTATATAAAATGTATGCGCTGTATTTATTTGCATGTTAAATTCTGTGTTTAAAGCAGAAAACAATGGGATTTTTGCAGATTTATATAATTAGATTTTTTTTTATAAATCATAATAGGCAAACGGACAGGTAGGTCACTTGATGTTAAGTGATCACCACCCTCCATAGACACTTGCAACGCCAGTGTGTGACAAGCGCGTTGCCAGCTTGTGTTAGGGGAAGACGAGAATAAAGAAGGGGAGAGGGAGGAGAGGGGAGATTGTCTTCCGGCATTCTCACTGACCAAACGAAACGCAACAATGCAAGCACTTACTTCACGTCAGTTTTCTGTGTGTCGGGTGGTACTAACCCAGACGAGCCAACCCATTCATGCTGAAACCAGTAATAGCTTCAGCGTGGCTCTACCACCTATAAACTTATTACATTCTGATGTCCTTATTAGTATCAGTACTTGGGCGACCGAGCCTAGCTCGGATCTTTAAAAAACATTTTTAAATTAAAATAAACTGTTAGGGTTGCCTTATAAAATTGAATGGTTAATTTAAAAAAAAAAAAATATATCTCTTCTGCTGTCACTCGAATTCGAACTGGGGTTACACGGATTTTCGAAGCAACCGATTTCCATCTGAGCTATTTTGTTTTGACAGCGGCGGCGAAATTTACCTTTATACTCTAGATATATTATTTCATTGCCTGAAAACTCAGTGAAAAAAAATTTGTATGAATAAAATCTAGCTAGATCGATTTATCGTCCCAGAAACTACCTACATAGTAAGTTTCACGGAAATCGCTTACGCCGTTTCCGAGATCCTGAATATATACGAATATAAAAATATACAAGAATTGCTCGTTTAAAGGTATTAGATTTTGTACATCAGTTTCTACACGGATGAAGTAGCATGCACAGCTAGTATGTAAATAAATATTATTAAGTTAAAAAGATATGTTCAATAGTTAAATGAATGTTAACGAGGAATCGTACGCGTAATTGTTTGCCGACGATTACAGTCCGAACAAATCATAACATCCGACGGCGCCAATTAGACCGCAGTTAGGTACAACACGATGTTATGAAACTTTGAAACACACAAATGCGGTGAAAGTAATGATTTACCGTTTCAATGGAAGAATAGACGTAAATTATGCCCTATACGTAATGTTACAAAATTACATTTTAATAACATTTTATTGTCTTGTTTAAAATTTTTTTTCTTCGCGCAAGTACATGCTACCGGCATTATAATCTGTTTCGAATTTACCTACTTTATTTTTTTTTATGTTAAAACATTACCGTTTTAAAATGAAAAAGTAATTATGTCCTTCATCATAGTAAAGTTATTGCTAAGCAAGCAATGAAAAAAATTGTCTTTAGTCTGAATTTAAAATTAAATTTTATTATTTTGTCATAAGTTACCTACATGTACAATGGCTCTTTATTCATTTTCCCAGGAGGAGTTTATTTCAAACAGTAATTTATATTTTACTAACGGGCCCGGTGAACTTTGTTCCACCCAGATAATAAAATAAACCTCGACAAATTATAACGTAAACCTTCCTCCTGAATCACTTTATCTACCGGAAAAGAATGTGTGTGTACTTATGTTAGACTATATTTACTTCTTTGGCGAAACAAGATAAAAATCTTTTCAAAAATTTTATCTTTCGCCTTAAGCCAAAAAAAAACGACACTAACAGTAGGGAAAGGTATTTAATACATAGTTTTAATACAAAGAAACAAAATGTTGACTATAGCTAACGTCAGTGTGTCTGTTTTTCGTGAAGGTGTGCGTGCGCATCGTAATTTTTTTTTTCTCATCATTTTTCCCTAACGCGCCAAAAGAAGGATAGCTTCAAAAAACCGCATGAAAATCCGTTCAGTAGTTTTTGAGTTTATCGCGAGCAGTCAGACAGACAGACAACGTGGCAAAGCACCTTGTTTTGTATTATGTCATGATTTTATTTCTCCTTTTCTCACCTTATTAACAAAGGAAACGGTAATTTTTTCATCAGAGTTATACCAATTGACAATATAATCATAAATTGTGTTCTATGTTTTTATAAATTTGTATTTTAAAAATATAAAAATAAAACATTACATGAATAAACTATTTGTATTTGATGTATTTAAAATATTTGTTTTAATTTTGTTTTATTTATTTTAATATGTTTAAATCAGATTGAGTATTAAAATAATGTAGTTTTTTGTGTAATTAAATTGACATCTATAAAACAAGTAATTACTTTGTAAGTAGCAAAAATATATTTCATCAACAAATGCTATAATAGAGTCTCATTCATTTTATGCGTAACTTAAGATATCAAGAGTTATTCATTTTTGTTGTTATATAAACGAATGTAAACTATAAATAAGATTTAAATATCTTCAAAACGAATTAACCGATTTTGAATAAACTTTTAATGACAGAAGATTTCCCACATTATGTAGGCTAAATATCAATACCTGGACGACCGAGCCTAGCTCACCTAGCCTAAATTAAAATAAATTGTTAGGTTTGCCACACAAAATTAGCATTTTTTCAGCATAAAAGATATTTCTTAAGAAAATATACCTATTTTGATGTCACTTGGATTCGAACTGACGTTAGACGGATTTTAGAAGCAGCTGATTTTCATCTGAGCTATTTCTGTTTTGACGGCAGCAGCGAAATTTACCTTTGTGTTCTAGCTATATTTTTTTCATTGCCTGAAAACACTGATAAAAAAGTGTTCTATGAATGAAATCTAGATAGATCGATTTATAGCTCCCGAAACCACCTACATAGTAAGTTTCACGGAAATCGCTGACGCCGTTTCCGAGATCCTGGGGGCCTACCCAAGTTGCTTATCGACAATCTCTAACACAAATAGAAAACGAAAAAATGTATGCAGATGACATATATAATTATATCACGTGATATAGCGCTCAGATATGTAATCTCCATACATTTTGTCATTCTCTATTTACGTTAGTGATTGTCGATAAGCAACTTGGGTAGGCCCCCTGAATATATAATAATATAAAAATATACAAGAATTCCTCGTTTAAAGGCATTAGATTAGATAACACTTATTATAAATAGTAATGAGGTAGATGGTGATGAAGAAATTGACATTAAATAATAAAAGGCAAATAAAATTAAAATAAATAAATAAAATATAATTCCAGATAAAAATCCTATACCCCTTCCGGTATTTAAATTATTTCCAGACGAAGTTGTGAGCATCAGGTAGTAAATAAATATGTCAAAACGCTTTTTGAAACTTAACGATTTCAAAAAGTAATGCCTGTTTATTTGATGTATTTTTATTGAAAAAAAAAAACTAACAATACTAGAATAATTGAACAATAACATTTTACTATACATCAAATACAAATGACAAGTAATACATTAGAACGCTGTAAAACAAAAAAGCAATTTAAGAAAATTAACATCTAAACCTTTTTATTCAAACGATACAAAATGAGCCTTTTGTTACAACTGATGTGGTAATTTCAAACAAGAGAAATAAACTTGAACAAACGGTACAAATTAAAGTAAATTGTTGCATACAATTACGTAGTGAACAATATAAATAATAAACATGGTATATGAATACTCACGACGACGGAAAGTAAAGATCGATACAATCAAACGAGAATTTATGAAACACCGACAATATAAAACAATTAGTCAATATAAAACCAGGTCATTACAATAAAAAGTAAACAGTAATCAGTGAATTAAAGAATCCAATTTCCGAATAACACCTACATTATATTTTTTTGATTGATTTTTATTATACCAGGTTTTTTAAAGTTTTTTATGTCAATATAAGCGTTTGTCCGCGGCCACCCTCGCGTTAATAAACATTTGATATATATTTTGCGAACAGTATTACTTTTTTCTAGGTTTTTTTTTCGAACTGACTATTGGCTTAGCAAGGCCAACAGCTTCACCGGACTACTAAGGCAAATGCTTAAGGCACTCAGCCGATTTTTATTTTGACAACTAGCTCAAGGGTGCACGACACACCTCGACTTGGGCAGTTGTCTGTTTCATGCAATTCGCGACCTATCTGAGATAACCTAACCTAAGCTGCATATTCATACTAATATGAGTTGTTGAAACATATATGTGTACTAGGCATATATGCCTCGATAACTCCTATATGTATTTTGTATCGTATCCGATACTTTTCTTAACTATTTCAGTTCGATTAGGGAAAAAAAGTAAAACCCTTCCACTTTCATGTCTAAGTGTGTAGCTTGCACGTGTGTAGAGGTAACATGTGTAATGTTGTTGCAGTGATGTAAAATTTTGTGTCACTGTATCGCGCGAGCAACGTATTTAATAGCTCCACGCCGAGGGATTGGACCTACTTTTTTCTGGGTGAAAGGTACTCTATACCCCTTTATGTACCCCTGACACCATGAATAATATTATGATCGACGAATAATTAAGGCTCTCACGCTTTGGCGTAATAGATAAATAAATAAACGCACTCCTAGCGTTTATAATATTAGTTAGGACTAGTCGTTCTTATTGTCTTTTCATTACTTTATTAATGTAAATGATTAAGGGTTTAAAAGGATATGACATAGAAATGAAAGCCTATAGTGAAACCTACCCTACATTTTTTTCAACTGACTCAAGTTGTGGCCCTGCTGTACCTATACAGCTTCACTACGCTAGTGGGACGAGTGGTTAGAGCACTCAGCCACATGGCAATAAGCTCAAGGGTGCCAAAGAGGCAGACTACTGATTGATCTATAGCCCTCATTGCAATATCGTGAATTGAACTAAGCTAATTAATTAATTATTCCTGTATGCGTTACGTAAGTACATTGAATATGAGATTGAACTAAACTGACTAAACAAGTTCGCAAAATAAGGAAAAAAGAAACGCCTTGCACTGCATGTGTACCTACTGTGTGTACGTATGTCGTGTGATCTATGTGTGTTGAGTTAGTGCGTGCAGAGTCGCTGTATCGCATTAGCAACATGCTCGCGGGTTCCACTCCGAAGAAACGAGCTTAGGCTCGAGATGTTAGCCACTTATTTGGCCTGATGACTTAATTGCATAATCGCGGATTGAACTATATTAGCTAAATAATCATATCTATATACGTTAGTGAGTTTATACATTTTTGCATGTGTGCCACACGAATATATGTCGAATCTGCATGAAGTAAACTGGCTAAACAAGTTCGCAAAATAAGAGAAAAAAAAACCATTCCACTATAACTGTAACTACTGTGTGCATCTCTATTGTGTAGATTGTAAAACCTCGCTGAAGCTATTATTGGTTTCAGCATAAATGGATCGACTCGCTTAGAGTAGTACCACCCTCTCACAGACACCCGCCGCGCCGTGAAGTAACAGTGCTTGCAATAATTTTCGTTCGGTCAGTGAGAGCTCTGAGACTCTCCTCCTTTGCCTCCCCCTTTACCCTCTCTTCCACCTCCTTTACTCACAAACACAGGCTCGCAACGCGCTTGCAACCATACTGGTGTTGCTAGTGTCTATAGATGGCCATGATCACTTAACATCAGATGACCCACCTCTTCTTTGATGTGAGTACTGAGTCACTGTATCGCGCTAGCAACATGGTTGTGAACTCCACTCCGAGGGATCGAACCTCGGCTCGAGATGCTACTTGCTAGTATTAGCTGTTGTCTTGATTACAACATCGCGGTTTTTAAATCTGACTAATTTTACTTAGCTCAGATATTCATACATGTATGGGTTAGTGACATACACATGTGTATCAGCATTTGTGTCTCACGAAAACAAATATTATCACTCTCCCCTATAACTTTTATAGGAACGTGACAACTTCATTTCACTATTTTATAAACAATAGAAAGTATCAATTCGATTTTATCATAAACCGTTGTGCTGGTTAAATCACGTCCCAACTCCATCATTAGGCGCCTCGGGATGCTCTGATAACTATCCAGAACGGTTTGATCTCGCCTTCGCAAACTATAATGACTATTTACAGAATACGGTCGCAAACGTCAAGCGATTTATGGAACTGACTATCCGTGATTTTTATGGTTGATAAGTTTATATACTTAATAAAAATGTACAGCTCACTAACTCGTTAGGAGCAGTATGCAGAACATATGTTTTCTACGTCACAAACTATTTACAAAGTAGTTATTTGTATAAAAATCATGTTTTAGACATCCAATTTTTTATGTTCATTCACCAAAAATTGCAATAAGAATTTCTTTCAGATATAATATAGTAAGTTTGAGCATTTTTTCGTGTTATGCTTAATTCTGCTAATTGAATACGTTTTAAAACGTTCATCGTAATACAATGAACTGTCATTTTGGTTTAACCCCTCGAGTCCCTAGAACCATAATGGTTTAAGCTCCATACAAATTAATGTAGACTTTATAAGTCATAGACTAACATACAATCTGGCAGCATCAATCCTAAAACACTACGGAATTGATTAGGAAAATAGTATTATTTTTTAGAACGAACATAGCGTCCGTCGTTTTTAGATGTTAGTTTTAATTCTTAAGCCTTAAATCATGTTTATACTCAATCTACTGGCAATTTTTTTTTTTCGAAATGTCTATTGTCTACGTTATTGACCCAGCAAAGTCTTAACAGCTTCACAGGACTACTAAGGCGAGCGCTTAAGGCACTCAGCCGATTTCATTATGGCAACCAGCTCAAGGGGCTCCCTACCGAGGGATCGAACCTAGGCTTGAGCCGCTGCCGTGGGAGGCCTAATCGGGTGTGCGGGAGCGAAATTAACCCCCAGACCACGGCGGCGTGATCTATGGTTACGCGGGCGTGGGCGTGAGCACGCTCTGTTTCGAGGGACAGGCTGGTACTGATCGTTCGCTGACGTGATTAAATCAGAAGGGTCGGTAAAAATGCATCGCGGACGTCTTTTATGACGCGCAGCGTTAGGTACGGGCTCATAGTTTGCGGCGGATACCACTAAGGGATTGGAATGATTCGCGGCTTTTTCAAAATAACTAATCGTAAGTGATTTTACGTACGCCCAGATAGAAGGAATCTCTAGGTCTCTATGGAGATCGATTCTCCGAATGTACCACGGAGCACCGGTCACTTTACGTAAAACACGATTTTGGAGAACCTGCAGCTTATGAAAGTTATCTTTGGACATATGCGCAAAAACGGGGCAGCTATATGTCATCACGGGACGGATACACGTCTTATACAAAGTGAGCTTGTGTCTGAGGGACATCTTACTCTTATGACAAAGCAACGGATGGAGGCGACCCAAGACCATAGCGGCTTTGTTTCGCACTCTGTCTATATGTGAATTGAACTTTAAATGTTTATCTAATGTAACACCGAGATATTTGACCTCTTCGACCCAAGGGATATCTTTTCCGTCAATCTACTGGCAACTATAGACCATATTAAGGGAAGGAAATCTAGAGTAAACATTTCCTTGATATTTAAGAATCGGCTAATGTTTGCAAAATAGTTGTTTTATTTTTTACCTCACGGCAAGAAAAAACTTCGTATTTCCCAGTATTATACTAATAAATAGGGTTTTTTTACTTAATATCAAAATGGACGATTATACTAAGTTACGACGAAAATCATTTACTCAGTAATATGATATATGAATACAAAAAAAAACTAAACGTAATTTGAAAAAAGAAATAGGTATAGGCAATAATAAAGTAATGGATGAAACGTGGCTACTCGCTGTTTAACTTTATTATCAAAATAACACAGATATCTAAAAATAATAATCAGTTATTGTTTCTGAAATTACATATACAAATGTAGTCATTTTAAAATAGCATTGCCAATAAAAGAATTACTAATTCCTTATTGCAAAATTTCTTCGATATAATTGTAATGTATTTAACGTAATTATTGAGTGAAATGGGGCAGAACTTATTACTCGTTATACTTGTTTAAACAAGTACCATTTGCAAGATACACAAATACTGTAGTACATCTTCGAAATTCATGGATGTTCATATGATGTTCGAAATTCATATGATGGAGATTAATAAATACTAGTCGTCACCCAGGGGTATAGATTCGACCATAATTAATTTTCACATTCAATAACACCAAACAAAATACGAGTTATTTCAGTTTACTACTTAAATTATTTATCTATTAATAATTAATGTGTATTATGCATGTTTATTGAACGCTCTATTCGTTGTGATGAAACAGGATCCACTCCTATTGTTAATTAATCACACTCTTAACTATATCCTTTATATGCATATAACCAGGGCGTTTTTTTGTGGAGATACGCTTTCGAAAACATCGAAAAATTGCCACGAAAATTGAAAAAAATCATGGACTGCCTTCAAAAATAAAGTGACAAAAAAGGTCTGCATGTGACACATACATCTAACCCGATTATGTAATTCAGCTGTCACATATCTGAGGTTAACTACTGACGTGTTGCTATCTCTACGCATTTAATTTATGACGGTTCAAGTACCTATACAATAGTCAACGTGTAATTTTTACATCGCAGTACAGAACAAGCACTGCTCTTTTATAGCTCAAGCAGGATTGTAGCACTGTTTGTTTTTCGAAATGACTACGCTATTGACCTAGCAAGGTCTTAACAGCTTCGCCGGACTTCCTAATCAACAACTTTGTTTGAATGATATAGCCATGAGACTGTTACAATTTTTTATTCTCAGGGAGACGATTCAACAACATATGAATTTGATTTTTCTCGAACTGACTACGCTATTGACCTAGCAAAGTCTTAACAGCTTCACCGGACTACTAACGCGAGCGCTTAGGGCACTCAGTCGATTTAACATACATACAGGATGAAGTTAAGTTGAAAAGCTTAAATTAAAAAGAATCAACGAGTCTTAGTTAATTATAGAAATCATACCTGGCAGCTCGAGGGATTATCTGCTTAGTATAACATAGGGCCTCCTAACTAACCAATATGATTTAAATGAGGACGCAAATTTCATCGCATACACATTATAAAGTAATATATAAGCATTCTTAAAGGAAATAACTTTGTAGATAGAATAGCCAATGAACAACCGCTTCGTTGGGCTTTAAAAAATTGCAGTGGGTTAATCGAATCCAAAAAGCAAGCCTAGAACCATTCGCGAAAAATTCTGCATCAAACCGTCTCAGACATACGCCGCAACCTTTAGATTTGACGTGATTAAGCGTTTTAAATGAATCAAAAGAACTGTATTTTCATTAAATATATGTATGTAAATTACTAGCATTTATTAACATATATTCATACCATGTTACATTTCCACGAATGACAGTTCTATTACAATATTTTCCCAACCATTATTGTCGTAAGGAAGTAATTATTTATACATGATTGAGTTTCATACACTTATACAAAGTAACGAGCCTACTAAGATTTCTCGATTTACAATAACAATTATAGTTGATTGAAGAAGGCGTTACTTTGCGAAAATCCATAATTAAAATTATTATAGTGGACGCTACTTTGCACTTCCGCTAGGAATTGATTGTTTTTTTTTTCGAAATGTCTACGCTATTGACCCAGTAAGGTCTTAACAACTTCACCGGACTACTAAGGCGAGCGCTTAAGGCACTCAGCCGATTCCATTCTGGCAACCAGCTCAAGGGTGCACGGCACACCTCGGCCTGGCTGTTGCCTGTTGCATGCAAAATCGCGACCTATCTTAGCTAACCTAGCTAACTATTCATATATGTATGAGTTGTTGAAACGTATATGTGTACCAAGCATACACGCCTCAACAACTCCTCCATATATTTATTATCGGAAAATTGAGAGTTTTTCAGTTCGATAAGGGAAAAAAAGTAAACCCTTCCACTTTCATGTGTAAGCGTGTAGGCGTGCACGTGTGTGGGGGTGATCGTGTAGTGTTGTAGCAGTGATGTATATTTGTGTGTCACCGTATCGCGCAAGCAAAGCACTCAAGGGCTCCCTACCGAGGGATCGAACCTAGGCTTGAGCCGCTGCCGTGGGAGGCCTAATCGGGTAAGGAATTGATTGGCCACCACTACGTCTAACTACAACAAAAAGAAAATAAATTAATCAATAAATATACATTTCGCATATATTAATTATACAAAATATAATTAATATAAACACAATAATTATTAATAAATTAATTAAAATATGTTGTAGATTGACGTGTAATCTCGACGATCGATTTATTGATTAATTTATTTTCTTTTTGTTGTAGTTAGACGTAGTCGTGGTCAATCAATTCCTAGCGGAAGTGCAAAGTAGCGTCCACTATAATATTTAATAACAATTATAGATACATTTTGATTTTTGCTCCACATACTCGTTTCTTTTTAAAATTACCTTTTGTTAAATGACTACGTCCGGTACCGCTCCGATACACCCCGAGAGGCGAGACAATAACGCGACGGGAACATTACTAGATCCACCGTATTAGAGATACATAATTTAGATGCATAAATAAGAACGATTATATAGATGGTGTATCACTTAAATAACAATCTGCTATTTAATATCATCTTTGTGTGTGTTACTAAAAATATGGGAGATATGTGAGTGAATAGTAATTGCTTTGACTTCCACAGTTTGGCATATAAAAGGAAAGATACCGTCAATCTACGCGTACTTCTATGTGAACTTTGTTGTGGGGCGGGGCTCTGCTCGGATGAATAGTCACAGTATTTATAGAATGTTCTCTCTGACCGACCGGCTGACAAATACGTGGTGTCTAACATATCAGAAGTGGGATTACTCGAACGTTGTGCCTGATACAAGGGTCGAGCTTTGTGGGAACGAAACTGAGTCTTATTTCATAGATGGATGTCAAGCTTTGTGGTATTACTGTAGCTCTTCATGGTTATCTTTTATATGATTTTTTTTTATTGTAGCACGGCAAAGTGACTGCACTATGCCTGATGGTAAGGACAGTACAATCCAAAAGTAATAGAGACCACATTGTGACACATTGTCCATCGCCGGTCTCCATTATCATGCCGGCCAGTAATAAGCTGGATATGCACAGGCTGATCCCGAAACGCGACCCGTAGAAGCGAATCACTATTACGGGCTTTTTCGCCATATACATGGTGGTTGCGACCCAGTCGGGCTTTAAAACCCGACCACCCCGCTTGCGCCATTGCCTCGTTCGTTATTCAGCAGGGTGCACCACGTGCAGGTGAGGTTGGCTTGGGTGTCTCAAGTCTTATGATGTTATTCGACACCCCTTACACCCAAAGATGTGGTTATTAATGTGGTTTGATTACTACGTGGTTACTGTGTGATTAGTACGTGGTTACTGTTTGATTAGTACGTGGTTACTGTGTGATTACTACGTGGTTACTGTGATTAGCACGTGGTTACCGTGTGATTAGCACGTGGTTACCGTGT
>JACEII010000052.1:501444-540552 GCA_014332785.1 Antheraea mylitta | reverse complement strand
GTTACCGTGTGATTAGTACGTGGTTACCGTGTGATTAGTACGTGGTTGCTGTGTGATTACTACGTGGTTGCTGTGTGATTACTACGTATCACTGTTGTTCTATGCAGGAATAACTTTGTGGTACTATTGTATGCATGCTTCACGATTAACTTTTGCAGGTTATAACTATATGTGAGTTTTGAGTAAACCTTCGATGTCGAGTGATTGGAAGCTTACAGGTCGCGGGTAGGAAAAGGATATTTTATTTCTCACGGAGCCAAGTGGCGTCATGTTTCACCGGTGGAAGCCAAACTTTGTGTTATTATTGTATACAAGTCCTTCATAGTTCGCAGGTATGATGAACTTGAATTTTTATTACTGTGGTTATTAGTTGTTTCGCAGGTATGATGAACTTGTATAACGTTTTCTTACAATATCCAACTTAAAGCTAATTAAAAAGTTACGTATTAAGCAACGTTGTCAAAGAATGTTGACTGCTCAAAAGGAAAGAAATGTCAGTAATTATACGTCGTTTCTCCAGGTGTAGTAAATGGCGCAATTTACAATGCTGCTCATAGGATTTGGAATAATGTATACGATAACATAGGAACCGAACCGTAAAAACTCTTTTCTGGATATTTTCAATTCTAGAAATCTTATGTGATTTACTGCCGTATGTACTATGTGATTTATGCCGGACTGCCGTGTACTATGTGATTACTGACGTATATACTTAGTGCTTCTATGTACCTTTACAGAAATACAAGATAGATCGGAATATTCTGAAACCTCGTCATGTTATCGGTGTTAGATAGCAAGTTACTTGTATTATATTGTCTTCAGATTAGAGGTCTATGTGGAATCGACAGTGACAGCCGTGGGTCACGGCTAGTGCAGGATGGCCGAGTGTTAAATGACTACGTCCGGTACAGCTACGATACACCCCGAGAGGCGAGACTATAACGCCACCGGAACATTACTAGATCCACCGCATTAGAGATAATTTAGATGCATAAATAAGAAAGATTATATAGATGGTGTTTCACTTAAATAACAATCTGCTATTTAATATCATCTTTGTGTGTTACTAAAAATATGGGAGATATGCGAATGAATAGTAATTGCTTTGACTTCCACAGTTTGGCATATAAAAGGAAAGATACCGTCAATCTACGCGCACTTCTATGTGAACTTTGTTGTGGGGCGGGGCTCTGCTCGGATGAATAGTTACAGTATTTATAGAATGTTCTCTCTGACCGACCGGCTGACAAATACGTGGTGTCTGACACTTTCGTTATTTTTATAAAGTATGCTTCAAAGAATAGTTTATGTTATTACTGACGGGTGAGGCAAACGTTGCCACGGTTTATTAAAAAAAGTCTTGACAAATTATATACCTAAACCTTTTTTATAACTTTATCTTCTCCTAAAAACCGCGTGAAAATCAGTTCAGTGGTTTTTGTGTTTATCGCGAACAACCAGACAGACTTAGCAGAGGACTTTGTTTTCAGAGTGATTTACCAATGAACGCTCTATATCGGTATTCACCTCCGTTTTTGAACTGTAATGTTCGTAGTACTTACCCAAAATCAATTATTGTATCGAACAAGATACAACGAGAATATTTTTCATTTTTACATAATATTATACATTTGTTATTACGAGTTTCTTGCCGCAAGATAACTTGATTATCATCTGTTTTAAATGGTATTCTCACGTTGTATCCATCCATTGTTATTCACACTTCGAAGAATTTGAATTACAATCGCCGGTAGTCCGGTGAAGCTGTTAAGACCTTGATGGGTCAATAGCGTAGTCATTTCGAGAAAAAAAAAATACAATCGCTTCCTTTAGTTTATACGACTTTTTAAATTATTGTATTACCTATAAGATATACGATGCTTATTTTTTATCTATCTATATTGATTAACCATAGTTTAAAATTATGTTTAAAGACTATGTAACTGAAGTTAAAACTCTTATTATAAAAAGTTAAATATGTATTATTTCTTTGTCCTCAAATAGAAAAAGAAATTATGTAAATATTTAATTTATCTTTGCTTTGATACTATGAAACACTTTCTCTCATTTTGTATATATTGTGTTCACATTTAGCAGAGTTCGTGTCAATTTTTATTCATCGAAATCGGTGTTGTGGATCTTAAATTAATTAACATATCTAAATTATTTTAGCATCAACATATGGGTGGAAACAAATTCGCAAAACCCAAAGTATTTCCTAATAATTTCTAAACCATAAAATTTATTTCTATGGGTTAGGTTTTTTGTACCCATTACTAAGATATAATATACAGTTCCGTACTATATTATTGTGACGTATCTTATCTATCTATGCTTCTATACTAATATTATAAAGAGGTAAAGTTTGTGAGTATGTGACATGAGTTCGTGAAAATTCTTTCAATGTCATATAGCTCATTTATCGAGGAAGATTATAGGCTATATATATCATCACGTTAAGACGAATGGGAGCTGAGTACCAACGAAAAATCTTTCAAAATTGTTTTTTTTTTTTTTTTTTTGAGAGCTACCGCTGCGTGTTAGCATTAACACAAAGTAACTATTCCCCGTAGACGAAGTCTTTTTTTTTCTCGAAATGACTACGCTATTGACCCAGCAAGGTCTTAACAGCTTCACCGGACTACTAAGGCGAGCGCTTAGGGCACTCAGCTGATTTTATTTGACAACTACCTCAAGCGTGCACGGCACACCTCGGCTTGAGCTGTTGCCTGATATGTGCAATTCGCGAACTATATGAGTTGTTGGAACATATATGTGTACCAAGCATACATACCTCAACAACTCCTATATATATTTCGTATCAGATAATTTTTTTAACTATTTCAGTTCGATAAGGGAAAGAAACAAAACCCTTCCACTTTCATGTGTAAGCGTGTATGCGTGCACATGTTTGGGGGTGATATGTGTAATGTTGTTGCAGTGATGTAAGATTTTGTGTTACTGTATCGCCCAAGCAGCGCACTCAAGGGCTCCACGCTGAGGGAACGGACCTAAGCTTGAGCCGCTGCCGAGGGGGGCCTAATCGCACCTCAAGAAGTACACAGTCACCAATAGTGTTTTAAAAACGAATCATTAATTACTTAAAAATATAAAACTTTAAAATATATATTAAAAAACAAAAATTTATTTTTTCCCCGGCGGTGAGCGACACGAACCATTCATTACATTCTGGTAGTAATTTTATAAAACATATTTTTGTATGTTTGCCGTTTCTCATAAAATCTAGAGTAATTTAAATTTTTATTTAAATTAAACACTTTCGAAAATCGTTTAGAAATAACTAGAACTGAACTCGCAGGAGCAGATATTGCTATGAATAATAATTACATTTTAGTATTTATACATATGTAAGACAAGGATTTTATTAAGAATCTAAACAACATTAAATTAAGTCTATTAATATTTAAATTATATTAGAAGGTCAGCTATAAAATGTAAAATCGACAATTATAAGATTTTGACATGGTTTTTTAAAGAATTTTAGTTAATATAATGCAAAATAGTGAAAGTATATTAGAGTAATCTGGTGAAGCCGTAAAGACCTTGCAAGGCCAATAGCGTTGTGAGTTCGAAAAAAAAGTATTATAAGACAAATATGTTTTTTTAGTGTAATTTAATATGCGATATAGTTATCTAAATATTCTTATTATTAGGTAACTAGCCAAAAGAACACACACACAGAAGTATGTGAAAATATGATCATAATAAATTAAGCTTTAGGTAAATTGCTAATTGAGCAATATAAAGAGAAAATATCAACAGCAATAATTATAACCAACACGACGATTACACTAATTGGTATGATAATTTCTAAACGAGTTAAATCATTCTCGGCGCTGCCGCTGTACGATTAGGTGTTAGGATGTCAAACATTTGTGCTATAATTTTTTTTTGTGTAGTCCTGTGAAGCTGTGAAGGCCTAGTAAGGCCAATAGCGTAGTCAGTTCGAAAAAAATGTTTTTTGAAGTTATACGTCTTTTGGCGCGTTAGGGAAAAATGGTGAGAGTAAATTTAAGTTATTACGATGCGCGCGCACACCGCCACGAATAACCAACACCTTGAAGTTAGCTATAGTCACTATTTTTTTTGTATGTATTTGTAGTTTGTATTAAAAGTTTCAATATATTAAATACCTTTTTTTCTATTGTGAGTGTCCTTTTTTCTACAAACGTAAAGTAAGGCAAAAGATAAAATTTTTGAAAAGATTTTTTTCTTGTCACGCCAAAGAAGTATAACTTCTAACGCGTGTACATAAGTACACACACACTTTTTTTTATCGTAATAATTGTATCTCTAACTTGCAGCGAATTACAAGTGTTCATCGAATCGCCTGTCTTTTTTTAACCGACTTCAAAAAAAGGAGGAGGTTATCAATTCGACTGTATGTTTTTTTTTTTATGTTTGTTACCTCATAACTTTGGACTGGCTGAACCGATTTTGATGATTCTTTTTTCCGACTTCCAATATATCTCTAGGTAGCACACATATTCATATGTTTCATTAAATTTGGTTAATTTGATAAACTATTTATTTTCCGGTTTTTAGTGTCTTATTTTTATGCCTCTGATCAATATTAAAGTCGGTTAATACTTTTTTTTGAAAATTTATTTTATCATAAATTCTTTTCATGTTTATATAATTCTAGTTAAAATTAAAAGGTTAAATATATATTTCTAGGAACCTCTGAATATGATTTTAAAAACTCTTTCACTGATCAACATCATATCAGCCCGTAAAAGTCCCCACTGTTAGGACATAGGCCTCTTCCCTAAGGAGAGTATGATCATACTAACCACGCCAACCCACAATGTCTTAGCGATTTCAAACTACGAGATATCCACAGTTCTATATTTTCCCCACACGCAGTGGCACTATAAGAACATTTCTCAGTACAGAGAATTCTTACGATATGTTCCTTTACCGTCAGCCAATAATGCTTACAATTTAAATAATTTGTTCCATAAATTAAATGTTATAACTACGAATCTTTGAAAAGTACAAAAATTATACAGTTTTGTGTGTTGACAAACTAATTTGAAGAAAATAGAAAAGCATTAAAACACAACCAAAATCTGTCTTCATTCATTGTCATAAAAGTATATAGATTTTTTGGAGGAATTTTAGTCTGGCATGTAGTGGATTTTATATTTTATTCATAATCTTGTGTTATTTTACTCTCATATTTTGTCAATTTGGTGGTGTTTTACGTAATATAATTAGTTTCTTGTACATAAGTGAAGTGAATGAAAATAATATCATGTAGCATTAAATTCTGAGGTACCAAAAAAACTCCCTGGAAGGTTCTAAAAAGGGAGCCACTATCTTGTTAAAATATTGAAATAATCACACGACACTTGTAATGCTAATAACTACACGACAATGGCAGTAATAATCTGAAAGATCGGTTACCAAAAAAAAGGTAAAAAAAAATATATAATTCTGATTCACTTTCAAAGGAAGAAGTAGGGAAATATGAAAACATGATTTCGTGTATTTATTATAAGTAGAGGCAGCCCAAACTGCAGTTGTCTCTCTCGCGCTCTATATTTTGTAGTTCGGCCAGAGTGCGACAACAATAAACTCCAGTTAATATCTATCCTGTATTTTTCTTGCAAACAATGTGACCTCTCGGTGATCCATAAAATTATTATATGTTTATAATCTTCGATTCCATTATGTATTACATCCCGTGTTTTATGTTTCTCGGATCAAGAAATATTATAAAGTTAACATTATTCCTTCCTAACCAGAATCAAGTTGTAACCGAGTTGACCTTTAGAGAATAGATGCGCGGATTCCTATAGAAAGTGGCTTTAATACAAAACTGGAATGTCTTTGAAGAACTTGGATTTACCGTAAACTCGTCTTTACCTATAGTTGCAGTTATTTTTTATATAACGATAGACAACTTACTAAAATGTTATACCGTCAATCTGAAATCAAACAATTACATAAGGATTTTCCAGAGTATGTGTGAAAATTCCGCAACTTTATCAATGTTTATTAACCAGTGGCTTCCCAGTTGTCGAAATTCGATCATAATAAGGCCTACGAAGTGTATTCCTCATATTTTAATGCATATACATTTGTCTATACTCATTAAAGAGCCAAATAAATATTTAAAAAAATCAAATTATTCCCAAAATATTTTTATGATGACATCAAAGCTTGTTAATAGCTACTTAATAAAAAATGTAATGAGTTGGTCAAACAGATGAGAAAAAGATTCTGAACTTGTTTTGTTTTGAGTTATTTATTTATTTAAATTGTACGTAGTTATAATAAAAATCATAATTTCGTCTGTGCTCAATATTTTTAAGAAGACATAAAAGATGTTATGAGATAAAATATGTTACCTACTTATTCAATAAGAGATAGATTCCCATTACTTTTCATTCATACTTTATATACTCGTATGTCATTAACATACACGCTATAACATTTTTTTAAACTTTATTTTTGGCAATCAATCTTTCAGATTATTACTGCCATTGTCACGTTGTCACGTAGTTAACAATATTACAAGCGTCGTACGATCATTTCAATATTAAGCCCAGTGTGAAAGAATATTCTAACAAGAAGGTGGATCCCTTGTTAGAACCTTCCAAGGAGTTATTGTGGCATCTCAGAATGTCATGTTCCGTGGTATTATATTCCATTCACTTCATTTATGCACAATAAACCAACTATATTACGTAAAACACCACCAAATTTACAAAATGAAATTAAAAATCAAATAACACAAGATTATGAACAAAATATAAAATCCACTACATGACAGACTAAAATCCGGCCCAAAACTCCAATGCTATAACATTTTTAGTAAGTCTGACCTTTTTTTTTAAACCAGGAGAAATTCCTACTTTGGACACACCTCCCACTACAAAGTGAGATAAAAGCAAGATGGCGAAAGTTCGGCAAGCGTGGAACATTTAATACGAAATTACCCAAATCTTTTCAAATCAATTATTCAATATGTATTTTACTTTTTTTTAATAACACCCTGAGTGTTTTAAAACCATTTTTGTTTTTCCATATTCTCGGCATAGTACGTACATATACCCCATCGTGACTGTTTATGATACCTTAGAACAATAAGTGGGGTGATCTACACGAAAACCGTAAATCAAATTTAAATCTTAAAACCATAATCAAAACTATACAACGTCATACTTTATTACGTAACCGATCAGAATTTTACGGTTAAAACTACATTTCACTCTTTCGTGCAAGTGGCCCTAAGGAAAGGAGAAGTTTGCAAAGCTTGGTATAAAAACTTTCACTAAACGATACCTTGATTTTTTATCATAACAATTAACAGTTACTATTATAGAACAGATAAGAATAATAACAATAAATAATTGTTACGTACTCCGTAAATACGTGAAACGCATGTATTGGAATAACCATGACATTGTGTAACCCCTTTTCGGGAGTAAAGAGATACCTGCAAATAATTTCACTGATTGCAATAATGCTGCTTTATATTAACAATGACATTTTCTACAGAACCTTGAATTAACAACTTAACTGCTATAGAAAGTTCAGGTATAAACATGCCTTGAAATCATGTAATGGTATTTAACTCAATCTAATGGAATATCTGATTGTTTTTTGAAACTTCAGATAAATTCTAGTCTGAAGTATTTAAGTTTTTAATATGTGAACATTATTAGTCAACATTAGTCAGGTTTTCACATGTATTGGCATTCCGATGGATTTTTATAGTTTTTTTTTTTATGTCAAAGGAGGCAAACTTACATATGGGTCACCTGACGTTAAGTGATCACTAATGACACCGGGGAGTCGCAAGTGCGTTGCCAGCCTATATAAGGGTGAGGGAGGAGGGGGAAGGAAGGAAAAAAAGTGAAGACGGAGGAAGGAAGGTAGGGCCTCCGGCGCTCTCAATGACCGAATGAAACGCAAAATTGAAAGCAATGTTACTTCACGTCGGTTTTCTGTGCGAGTGTGGTACCTGGGGCGGACTGACCCATTCATGCTGAAACCAGTTATAACTCTACCATCTACAGGATATGATTACTTAATCAAATAAATGGTGGGCTGCACAAACCCAATACAAAATGTCAACATTACACGTACACAAGGTGCTATATTACGATGCCCTAGGATGTCACAAGCGTAATACGTCACGAGCATGTCTAGGTCATCGGTGACGCGAACCTATAAGTTTTTTCGCTATATATTTTTTAATCGCTCAGTGCCACTAAAAGTTTTTACTCTAAAAATTCGTTCAGAAAATTAGCTTTATTAGAAATGTGTGGATATGTCAAATTAGTTATGACAAACATCTTATCAATATTAAGCTTTCGTCGCAGGTTCATCAAAGGTTATGGTAAAATCTAACGTATAGTGGACACACCCATAGCAAATTGTGAATGGTTTGTATATGCAAATCCGAAATTACTCAGACCGTTTAGAAATTTGTATTGGCGTAGGCGAATATGAAATTTGGACTGGCTTATAACACTACCGCAAAAAAAACTGTTTATGTAAAAATTTTATTATTTTGTATTATGTATTTGTGGGGTAATGTGTCTTACTAATTAAGAATATAAAATTGTAAATTAGTGACACTCGCGCAGCGGCTCAGATCGGTCGCTTGCGCCAAGAAACTCATATATGCACATAACTGTGTTTCCATTGACAGCACCTTGGTCGCTCATTCAACCCTGGACGGATAACTACAAAGTTGGTGTACAAAGATAACAGACACAGAATATATACCGAAGGCCACCTCCCAAGACATCTAATACATTAGGTGGAAATACATACGCCAACACACCTAACATAACAATTTATTTAAATGTAGTCCGGTGAAGCTGTAAAGACCTTGCTAGGTCAATAGCGTAGTCAGTTCGAGAAAAAAAAATTATTTAAATCAAAACGAGTAATCTCATAGAAACTACGTATTACATTTGAATTAATTGTAAGCTGTCTATCATTATCTTAATTTTGAAGCATTTAGTTTTGTACCATATTTTATTATAAATCCTTATTTATTTATAGTTCCTTTTATTACCATCTTTCCTTCTTTACGGGATATGTTTGTTGTTTAAAATATTTCCGGCGGTTAGCGGCTGCAACACAGTTGTTAACTACAGCAGTTACTAGTGTTCATATAATTATCTAGTAGGTACATGGACGACCGAGACTAACTCGGTTCTTTAAAAACATATTAAAATTAAAATAGACTGTTCGGTTTACCTCACAAAATTAGCGTTTTTACCAAAAAAAAGGTATCCCTTTTGTTGTCATTCGGATTCTAACTGGAGTTAGACAGATTTTCGAAGCAACCGATTTCCATCTAAGCTATTATTGTTTTAATAGCGGCGGCGAAATTTACCTTTATATTCTACCTATATTTTTTCATTGCTTGAAAACTTAGATAAAAAAAATTTCTATAAATGAAATCTAACTAGATCGATTTATCGTCCCCGAAACCACCTACACACAAGTTTCACGGAAATGGATGACGTCATTTCCGAGATCCTGAATATACAACAGCATAAAAAATATACAGTCCAATTGATAACCTCCTCCTTTTTTGAAGTCGGTTAAAAATATACAAGAATTGCTCGTTTAAAGGTATTTGATAGATTTAGTAGTAACTATACTGAAATAAAATAACATTCAGATCCATCCTTTCTTATATATTTGGATTTATGTTAATAATCATTGTGATATTTAATTGTTTTCTAATACAAGTATATTATATTATTTGTAGAAATTTCAGTAAATTACCAAAAATTGTACCTGGCGATGTTGTTAAATCTAATCACATGGGTAGCATATTGAGGTAACACTTTGCGTGTCCGTCTTTAGATTTTATTATTCGTGTATCCACTACATAGAAATCTAATGTTCCGCACTTTTATTTCACACAACAATATTGCATAATCTGTAATTGAGGTATTAAATAAAGTGAACATAACGTCGTAAAAGTTGTGTTGATCGAGTAGTTTGACCGGTGGGATATCAATCAGTTGTCCGCAGGTTGAAATCCAGATATGTATATATTAATAGTAATTGGTAACACTGTCGACTGAAGATGAAAATTTGTGAAGAAATCTCAACTTGATGATAAGTCCTTGTCTATATGTGGGAAAACATAGATTGAACATGTAGATTTCTCAGAGTTTGATATCGCCAATACGTCGTAGGCAGGCGTGGTCATTATGCCTATATAAAATTTCAACTTAGCGTATTAATGTTTTCCAAAAATCTAATCAATACTTGAATTTTGTCAACTTTAAAATAACATTTATTATTTTTTCTTGGCTCGTATGTTATATCATATCATTTCTATATATTTACTTTCTGTTATAGTATATTCTAGTTTGATTACCTATTTATTAGTAGAGTTACTTAACTGTGCCTATCTTATTGTACTAACATTTATAACATATGAATAAAGGCAATGAACTGTCAGAAGAAATTTTTTATCACGACTAGAGAGAGAATCAATTTTTCGGGTCAGTAAAACGGGTAAATCAATGTAAGTCTTTAGGAAACCCATGCATTATCTAGATTCAGTATGGTATGCAGGATAAACTCTCCATTGCACGGGTTCCGAAAGCTGCTAGAGGCAGTCTTACAACCGGACTACCTCAGCGGAGTGCGGCGTGGTAAACGCCTGCCACCGGGAGTGTAGCCGAGATTGCTCACGCAACCCCGAGACATCCCTACAGTGTGTCGTAGGTTGTCGTGGAGTTTAAAAAAAAAAAGGATAAACCCCCTTACTGGCCTACCCCGGACCTTTAATATTTTCTAAAAATTAATGCGATTAGTTTAATGACTATGCCATTCGAAAATAATTTATTATTTTCCAACGGCAACTACATTATCATTTAAATGCACACCATGTCTGTTAAACATAAAATTTAAATAACCAGGAAATTTCATTCTTCCAATATATTCTCTTACTTCTGATAAACCGGTCAAATTTAAATATTTAAATGAATTGATTAAAATTTTTTTTGGAGCTTTCTATTTCTTACATCGTGACCGAATGGTAAACTCATTGATGTGGTAGGTAGAGAACTAACAGATTAAGAAAAATTGTGTAGGAAACAGTGAAAGTGGCATGCGATTAGTCGATTAACCAAAGTTTATAAAAATTCGTCACGATTACGCGTTCATCGGTTCACAGCGATTACATGTGTTGCGTACCGTGATATTATTATTTACATGCATTTTAAATATAAATAACATTGAAAGTACTTACCAAATAAATAAAGGTATTCACATTGGCATAATAAAAATTGTAACAAACTGTTTAAAACACCACACACAACACTGCGCGGTTAAAAATTACACTTCAAAAAACGACGCGCCGACTCACAATAGTAATTATTGTTTCACAAGACTGAAGATTAAAAAGAAAACGCTAATAATAAGCAACTACATTCACATTAAACGGTTGATATTTCGCAATCGTTTCCAAGTGTCGTCGTACTACAGTACAAATTGGTTCTTTCGAGAATCGTGAAAGCATACTTCGTGCCAATTTAAATTCAGATGACAGTTACTATGGCGAGTATCGGAAATTGTATTGGCGAAAGGGATTCGGTTATCACGATTGCGTATTTATAACGTGCGCTAAGTATGATGCGCCTGTAGCGTGTGAAAATATTACGAGCATTCGCGTGTCAATATTGTATACAACACAAGTATAATTATTTATGTTGTTACATTTGACTCTAGCTATATCAACATACAAACAGACTTAAAGAAGTAAATAAAATAATAATCAACTAGTATTCTTAACACAATATACGAACTGATTTGTTAAAACGAATTTCCAAGCAGATCAAGATGCTTTAATGCAAATGTAGTCTACGGCTAATAACCAAACAGGTGGCGTTCTTCCGAGTAGTTCTTTGATATTCAAAAAGGGCAGAGGGTTTGACGGGCATTCACACTGAGCCAGACAGGCAGGGAGGGAAATCCGTGTTTCCATTAATTTACTTGTAATCCCAGAAGCGTGTTCGTCCACACTGAGCCGCGAAAAAGAAAACCTCAATAAAAAATTGCTCTGGAGGAGCTCACTTGTGAAACTGAGAGATAAAACCTTACTAAAATATCAAGACGACTGCAGCTTCTTAAAAGAATAGAGAGACACCAACCTCTTTAAAAATCCTAAAAGAAAAATTCTTGTAGAAATCGTGAACGAGAAAACCTCGTTAAAAGTCATAACGAAGGCCGAGGTTGCAGTCGCTGATGAGCACCTGAGTGAGTGCTCTCTTTAGTGGGATACGAAGAGACGCGCGTATCATTCCTGTACCATCAACGGATAAAGAGTTTACGTTAAGGTTTACAGTTGGTAAAGTCCATCATAACCCGTCCGCTGTATTCCGTGGTGGGCAGACACACCCATGATGAATTTTCTCCAACTAAGAAAAGGTCGTTATATGTATTTTAAATTAACTGTATCTATATACAATTCCAATTTTTATCAAAAAAAATTATACACTATAATTTAATATTTCGGTTAGTTTGTTGTCAGGTTAATACTTAGCATTGTACCAGCAGAAAGTACCAATTCTCTTATCAATTTTTATTAGCCAATTTCACGTTATTCGGTGATTATTGGCAACTTACAGTAATTAGCATTCTTAAAGCATCTTACAACAGATTAAGGATCAGTATTTTTTTTCTTAAATAATAACACCTAATTAGTAATTTATAATATGTATTTTAAATCAAAAATATTCAAGAAACTTTTAATATTATAATTTGTTGTTTGACTAGTGATGTATCTCGTTCCAAAGCCATGAATCACCTAATATCATTGTCTAAAAAGATAAACAAACGTCGAAAGTGTATAAATAATTGCTTGCTCTTGGGGACATACTAAGCAGCCTACGCCTACGTATATTTTATTATTGAAGAATTAATGCATATATCCGTTTAAAATTAATAGTTTCCGACGAGTAAAACTCTTTTTTATATGACAACTAATGGATTATATCGTAAAACTGTACAAGCTTTCATTTTTAAATATTTGAGAAATTTAAGAACCAATGAAACTGCGTGGGAAATATTTGCGTTTTGCGTAAATTGAAATAAAACGCAATATGAACTGTGTTGCTCGAAAGATATTTAAGGTAGGGATTGAGAGTTATTGGCGGGGTCTTAGTCTGTCATGTAGTGGATTTTATATTTTATTCATAATCTTGTGTTATTTGACTCTATATTGTGTAAATGAAGTGGTATTTTACGTAATAGTTAGTTTATTGTACATAAGTGAAGTGAATGGAAAATAATACCACGGATAATGATATTCTGAGATGCTACAAAACTTCCTGGAAGGTTCTAACAAGGGATCTACCATCTTGTTAGAATATTGAAATAATCTCATGACGCTTGTAATATTATTGTACTATAACGTCCATTGAAAGAAAATATTGACACTGGCAAGTGTTTCTGCGGAGCCAAAACAAGAAAAGGCCAAAAGAAGGTAGGAATTTCTCAGTACAAACCTATTTCTCTGTTTGTATCCAAGATCATGGAACTAGTGAAAATATTGTTATACTATGTTTTCTACATTTATGACATGTTGTTTTGTCCATAGATTTAAAATTCTTAAACAACCTAGGATCTTTTTAAAAAGTAATAAATTTGCCTAGTTATGGCACTGTATTAAGACATCCGACATACAAATTTGAACGTTATAAAATAAACTAAAACAGAGATACAGCCAAAGTTCTTTTTAATTAATTTTCGTAAGGGAATTAACATCAATTCAGTTTCCATAGAGGGAAATACAAAACCATAATTTTGTCTATTTTATATAGGTAAAATCAGCCTAAATAGCAGGTGTCTCTTTCGCGGAGGAAGCAGTTGCCCGGGGCGAAGTGGTGTTGGCGGTGTCCCTCGACATCCCAGTCCCACTAATGAAGAATGTCTCAAAATCAGGCTATTTTGAGAGTTCCGCTACGTGTTAGCGTCAGTATCATATATCGCAAATATTGTCAGAGTTTATTTTGTGTTCCTATTCAAAAAGTTTATTCTACGTTAGTTTTGTTTCTAGAGCTTGATTATACGTGGTACGTTTAAATAGCAAACATTTCCTAGGTTTATTTTGTGCCGCAGTTCAAAAAGTTTAGTAGTAATAATTTTCGTCCAATAACACGGGCGAAGAAATTAATCCATACTGGCAATTCTGAAGTTGTCAATATAGGTAGTTATTATGTATTCTTTAGCCAGTTTTTTCTGTCTAAGTTAATGTAAAGGTATAAGCGCCAAATCCTCTATATTATATTTCGTAAATTTTTATCTTCTTAACTTTCAAGACCCCAGAATTTATGCTCCATATTATTTTGTCATTCATTTCACTTATGCACAAAAAACGAACCATATTACATAAAGCACCACCAATTTTACATAATATAGAATCAAGTAACACAAGATTATGAATAAAATATAAAATCCACTACATGACAGACTGAAATTCCGCCAATAACTACTCAAAAAGTTTATTCTATGTTAGCTTTGTTCCTAATTTTTGATTTGTAATCTGTATACGTATATATTACGTATTATAAAAATAAAGTGTGTGTATGTAATCTATACTGTAATAAAATTGTAACAAGGACAAATCTGTACATTTAATATTTTTTGACAATTATAATTGGGTTTTTTTTTCGAAATGAAAAAACTATTGACCTGGAATGGTCTTCACATCTTCACCGAAGTACCAAGGCGAGCGTCAAAGGCATCCAGCCGATTTGGGATATTTGGGCGACTAACTCAAGGGTGGGAAACTATATAGGATAGGATAAGAAAAAATAAGGGTCTTTGTCGTTTATTTCTCTCAAAAAGAAAAACAGCGTGTAAGCATGTAGGCACGCACGTGTGTATAGGTGATGTGTATGATGTTGTAGCAGTGATGTAAGGTTTTGTGTCACTGTATCGCGTGAGCAGCGTACTCAAGGGCTCCACACCGAGGGAACAGACCTAGGCTTGAGCCGCTGCCGAGGGGGGCCTAATCTGATGTAATTGGGGTAGACTATGTTGTCGATATAGAAGCCAAAAATAATCTTTTTACAACTTTTATTTGTCTGTCTGTCCCTGTGAACACGTATCACTCTGAAAGTACTGAACCAATTTTGACGAAACTTGACAGTGATAACTAATAATACAAGGTTACATCTAAGATACTTTTTGTACTATAATACACAAGGGGTTCTATAGAATAACAGACGAAAGACAAAAATTTGTAATCAATGAAATTCTCGACGGAAACAATTTCTTTGTGCTATATATAGTAGACAGATTAGCTAAACGTTAAAGCTATATTTTATATTTTTATCGTTTTGTATTCAGGGAATCCCTGGTACCACCGATCCGATTTTGAAATTTTTTTCAATGTTATAAGAGTATATTATCCCTCAGTATTATAGATAATGTTTATTTTGGAAAATATTATATATTTTATATAGTTAATCATGAAGACTGTTATTGAAATTGGTAAATATTAATTTATCGCCAACACTGGGAAAACATTTATCGGCAATTTATGTAGGTTAGTATTTATCTTAATTGAACCCGGTAGGTGATGCTGCTAACGGGTTTTAGGCTTATTTTAAAAGATTTCTCACATACCAACTGAGTATACGTTTGAGTGAGACCGAGTATATTTCGAATTTACAACTGAAAACGAGACTTCGCTGTAATCAGGATTATTAAGATTTTTCGCGTTTAAAAATACAATTGAAACAGGTAATAATCGATTTGGTGTAGACGAAGTTGCACGGTCCAGCTAGTATATATATAGAGTACATATCGATGAGATGATAGCACTAATTCAATAACCTCACTGACAAATATTCCTTGAAATAGTGTATGGAAAAGGAATATAAATTAAAATTAGGGGTAAATGATTAAAGAACTTTTTTAAAAAATATATAATTAATTTAATTACAATTAAACCACATCTATATTAACAAACCAATCTATAGGAAATGTATCTTCCAGCAGTTTCCGACGATCTGATGATTTTAACTACCTGAAAAGGAAATGGCAATTACTTAATGATATATATAATACTAGTAACTTCCCGCGGTCTCGCATGCGTTTTCTATACAGTAATTATTTTCGACTTTTTAATTTTTAACACCTCGAAAGGAGTAACTCAAAAATTCAGTTTTGAAGGAAAATTCGTTGAAGTTTGACCATGTTAATAGGTTCGACATAAATTTGTCTTAAAAATAAATGGAAGCGCTTTAAGTTAGTACAAAAGTAGAGATAAGTAGAGCAATTATATTGCACGTTGTAGACAATATCATCAACTGTAACATAAATACGTATATTTAGCATTTTTAAAATTCCGTAGTTAATTCACTCTTTATAAGATAAATCAGTGCAGACGGAGTAACCGTATAATGCAGTAAGATAATTTAGCATAAAACTGAATCAAGTCACAATGTTGCCGAAAGACAATACTGGGATAAACCAAATTTACAGTAACGCGAACGAAAACGCAGGCAAAAGCTAGTCAAATATAACTAAGAACGCGGCGGATATAATACTCAATCTGACTCGGGGGTCAATTTGCTACACGGGAATATCAAACACGCGTTTTAACACAACACTCCATTTGATTGTATATTTATCATTATAATTTGTTCTGTATAATGTATGTGACTAATCTCCAGATAAATATTTAAATTTAACAAAATATGTGCTTTATTTCACTTTCTATTTCGCTCGAATTTAATTATAATCAAGACTTAGGTTTTTAAATGCCACACAGTATATAACGAAGAAAGAAATATACAAACGACACTTTTTAAAATACATTTTGCCACTTAATTACGAATTTCACAAGAAAGCGATAAAAAGAGTCGCTGAACTTAAAAGATTATTTATATTACTTAAAAAAATCCTAACAAAACAAGGATGGTCCTACCTCTATATACATACTACCAATGCCTTCCTACATGTCTAAAGAGAAAATACGCAATTCAATATAATAAGGAACTCATTTAATCATAAAAAATAACAAATAGTTATAAAAACTTTAAAGTTACTCTTTAGATTTTTCAATCTATATTAATATTATAAATAGGCAAAGTTTGTGAATTTGCGACGTTGTAGGGGGTAATCTCAGGAACTACTGGTCCGATTTGAAAAATTCTATCAGTGTTATATAGCTCATCTATAGAGGATACATATCATTAAGCTAGCACCAATAGGAGCGAAGCACCTATGAAGAATATTTCAAAATCAGGTTTATTCTACCTCTTGAGAGCTTTCGCTGCATGTTAGTGTTAGCCCAAAGTAACTATACCACGCGAACGAAGTCGAGGGCAGAGGCTAGTCATTTATATAATGGATAGTCATAGTCACAGTTAGTTATATACATACCTGCCCTCTCTTGAGCCCAAAATATCTTGCAACAGGATCACCAGCTTGAATTCTCATCAACATGTTCTCTTTTAATTTACTGTATTTTTAGTCAAGGAAAGAAAATAAATTGCCAAATGTATGTAGGTATGCATCACTTCAAAACGGCTGCATCGACTAATTTTAACCCGTACCTAACGTTGCGCGTTATAAAAGACGTCCGCGACACATTTTTACCGACCCTCCTGATTCAATCACGTCAGCGAACGATCAGTACCAGCCTGTCCCTCGAAACAGATCATGTTCACGCCCACGCTCGCGTAACCACAGATCACGCCGTCGTGGTCTGAGGTTAATTTCGTTCCCGCACACCCGATTAGGCCTCCCATGGCAGCGACTCAAGCCTAGGTTCGATCCCTCGGTAGGGAGCCCTTGAGTACGTTGCTTGCGCGATACGGTGACACACAAATATATATCACCGCTACAATACTACACGATCACCCCCACACACGTATACGTCTACACGCTTACACATGAAAGTGGAAAGGTTTACTTTTTTTCCCTTATCGAACTGAAAAACTCAATTTTCCGATAATAAATATATAGGACTACGTTCATCCTCCAGCCGACGCATGGTAAAGACTGAGCGCGCGAACCTATGTCTGGTATATTTATAGTGTGCGTGCAGGCGACAAACGCGCGCGCACACGAGTGCGAGCAAGATGGAGGTTAGGATTCTGCAACACTCCACATACATTCGATGCTGGCGGCGCTAGCGACTTACCTACGCTGACACCTGCTCTGCACTGAATGCGCATGCGCGAGAACCTCGCGTTTTATAGTGTGCGAGTGGACACCAGATGTTCACCTGTTGGAGGGCGAGTGAGATGGACGCGCAACGATTGCGCGCGCTTCAGGAACCTCATCGCATTGCTATTGGCCAGCGTGGTATTTTATTTTCGTGTACATGCTACTATTATTGCACATTTATTTTGTACATAAGAAATGCTATTTTATGAATAAATGACGAGTAATTTATCAGCATATAACGCTCTTTAATTCTCTTCAAATCTCCTGCAACCGTCTGCGACTACCCGGCGTCCTTGTTGTTGGTGATCCACCACAACAAATATATGGAGGAGTTGTTGAGGCACGTATGCTTGGTACACATATACGTTTCAACAACTCATACATATATGAATAGTTAGCTAGGTTATCTAAGATAGGTCGCGATTTTGCATGCAACAGGCAACAGCCAAGCCGAGGTGTGCCGTGCACCCTTGAGCTGGTTGCCAAAATAAAATCAGCTGAGTGCCTTAAGCGCTCGCCTTAGTAGTCCGGTGAAGCTGTTAAGACCTTGCTGGGTCAATAGCGTAGTCACTTCGAAAAAAAAAAACTAATTTTAATTTGTTGTGAGTATAATTGTCGGGACAAGGTTTGTGTGGACGAAAAAGTTTGAAAAATAATTCAATAAATCAACAAAATGGGTTAAAATCTCGATATAAAAATACCACCTATTTAGACTAATTCTCATTCGTTGTAAGTTTAATTGTCAAGACAAGCTTTGTGTTAAATGTTTGAAAACTGAGTATTAATGATCAAAGTTTTGAGGTTATGTGTCAAATACGAACAATCATTGGTAATTCTGCATATAACCAACATGACGATTTTTAAGTTGAAACAAAACAGTTTCATCTAGGTTTGGTTAGGTTACACTGTGAAAAAAGATAACTCGAGCCGGCCGCGGCTGTACCAAATATTTTTTATTATAAGTATTAATTCATCCTTGTATCTAGGTTCAAAAAAAAACATGATATTCCTAAAAAGATTAATATAGATTTATGTGTTGCATGAACAACCCAAACAAAACCCATAAACAAATTATCATTTGATTTTAGTGTAAATGCATTGTTAACTGTCACATAGTAGTTATATTGATTTACTTATGAACCTCTAAAACTGTTTAATTGATTCACATCCTTCAAATTGATGGTATCACAAAATCCTTATTTTACTACCAAATATTTTTTGCTGCACAATAAGTCACAACAAAAAAATAAGAACTGTCAACATAGACAAACATTAGCGATTGTTTAAATTTAAAGTGTGCCTACTTTTCAAGAAAAACACACTCTTTTGTGGTTAATCGTTTTTAAACCCGTATTCAACATATGTTTAACTTTTTTTTTGTGTAAAAACAATGTGTAAAAAATTAAAAAGGATACTATCTAGCTAGAAGTTCTTGTTTCTCATCAGGTGTGAGTACAATATGTTCCGGTACCAATTCATGCTCTGTGATGTTGATGAGTAATTCTGATTCTAGGAATTGTTCCAAAATGTATTTAGGAGCCATGTCCACTAGAGATTGTTTCGCTGAAGGTGTCATGCCTGCAAAGAGTAAAAACATATTTTAATGCTTTTTAATGGTTTTCATAAACAAATTTCATAGTTCTATTAATTAAATTAAAGATTATTAGAATATTATGGAGATAAACTGACAATTATTACAAATATTCTCAGAAATAAAGAACGCAAATGATTTTTTTTATATATATCATATAGGAGGCAAACGAACATGCGGGTCACCTGTTGTTAAGTGATCACCGCCGCCCATAAACACTAGCAACCTCAGAGGAGTCGCAAGTGTGTTGCCAGCCTGTGCTTGGGGGAAAGGAAAGAAAGGAAAAGGGGAAGAGAGAGGAGAGGGGAAGGAAAGGGAGATGGTCTCCGGCGTTCTCACTAACCGAATAGAACACACCAATGCAAGCACTGTTATTTCATGTTGTTTTTCTGTGAGAGGGTGGTGCTACCCCGGACGAACCAAGCTATTCATGCTGCAACCAATAATAGCTTCAGTTAGCCTAACTCCGGGCCTAACTGTGACCATCTACTAAATCTATACATATAAATTAAATTGAAGTGTCAGTTTACTAAATTGATCTCCAGGATGGATAAGACCATTTTAATGTCATTCATACTGAAGGGTGTCATATAGTATTATTATCAAGATTAAGCATCAACACATTTTTCTATGAAGACTAAGCAATAAAAATAGAATTTAACAAACTTGCATTTAATGATTAGTAATAGAAAAATTAAAGACAAAATTAAAAGCAGTCCAATTTTTTAATCCATATAATATACCTAATTCCCAAAAAATAAGAATATAATTTCCATAACAAATTAACCTTTTAAGTATTTATATAGATATTGTATCTATACTAGTTCCTAGTATGTACCGAAGAAAACGCTGCTCCGGACAGATAAAAGTTAAGTCAAGGCTCACCAGGTACTTCTAAACTTAATAATTAAGCCCTGTATTATGTAGACCTTGCCAGTCTTATCACCCTATAGTTTGAAAATCTATTTAAGTCCACATTTTCAGTTGTGTTATAATAGTTTTATATATTTCTACCTAAAATAAATCAAACACTGATTACTATTTCTCACAAACAACCAGCACTTCTGTTGCCTACTAAAGGTGCATTTCAACATTTAGTCACATTCATACCCCATTGTATATTATTTACTAATATAAAATCAATATAGTATTAATTACATACAGTTATTTGGTGTACATTATTATTTATACAAAATGCATTTTTGTTTATTGTGTCTGACTGCCTTATCGCTACTGCTTCAATTACATTATTTTCAACTTTAACCTAACTCTCAAGAACAGTATAGGCAGTCCTTGACTTACGTTGTTTTGATTTATGTCATTTCAAGTTACCTGAAACATTGTTTTGACACTATTCCTCCTGAAGCATACATCAAGTGTTTCGATTTCTAGCATAGCAGGAGAATTGACTTGTTAGTTCATGGACAAAGCACAATCAAGACGTTATATGCTTTGTTATAAATGCGGTTTATTTTTGAGTCTGTGTGGATCCTAACCCTCAAGTTTTACATTTTTTTTTATTGAAGCACGACATAGTGACTGCACTACGCCGGATGTTAAGCATAGTACAATCCAAAAACATCGGCAATCACCGAGAGACAGATTATCCATCGCTGGTCGCCGCTGTCATGCCGGCCATAATGTTCGTCATTATATCGCCATAATGACGAAAGTCACCCGATACTGGATATGCACAGGCTGATCCCGTAACGCAACGCGCAGAACCAAGTCACTATGACGGGCTTTTTCGCCAAATACATGGTGGTTGCGACCCAGTCAGGCTGTAAAACCCTATCACCCCGCTTTCACCATTGCCTCATTCATTATTCAGCAGGGTGCACCACGTGCAGGTGAGGTTGGCTTGGGTGTGTCAAGTCTTAAGATGTTACACGACACCCCTTACACCCCAATATTACATGTAAACATATGAAAAAATATGTATCGACTTATGTCACATATTTTGAGAATCTAATATGCCGTAAGTATGAGGACTGCCTGTATATTTTAGGATGAAAGTAATGTACATCCTTTCCTGTACCCCTGACATGAATTGAAAATGTCATAAGAATCAGGAAAATAGGGAAAGCAATGAAGTATAAGAAATAAAGAAACCCACATTCAAATTTATAATATTAGTTGATATATAAGTTAATACTCGCCTGCTTGCACAACAACTATTGCTCTATGTATGTTCTCTTCTTGCATTCTCGTACAATATGTTTTAATAGTTTTAATTCCAATTTTAGCTTCATCAGGAAAGAAGACGAACATCTGGTCTGTTGGGTCATCATTATGAGCCACAAGTACAATCAAATCACCCCTGGCTGGTCTCTTTTCACTGAACAAGCATAGTATAAGATAGTAAGAATGTAGATAATAGATAGAGGAAGTTTATTAAATGGTCATAGGACAGTGACCAAAACTTAGAAATTTAAATAGCTTTAATCTTAGGGATATATTTATATAATGGGCATCACTAAGCTTGCTGAGTTAATAATACAATGAAGCACTCACATTAGTATAAGAGGTAAATTAGTAAATATTTATTAATTGGTATGAAATATATATAAGAGATTGGTAAATTTACAAAAAAAAATGCATCATATAATTTATTAGTGTATGCTATTCAATGATATATGTTTTATACAACAAAAACATAATATGAATATACGTATATGTACATATATTGTAATTTTTAAATAGATTGAAACCTCTATAAACTAAACCTGCTTGTTTATAGCAATGACAAGTGTCACAACATGAAACATCAAACTGTGGCAATTTCAAAAAATTGCAATGAAAACCTAGGTTTTATTTATACGTAACTTATTACAAAAATGCAAGTTCTGGATGAGAAAATAAAGAAACATTTAGTTGAAAAGACAGTGTCTGAAACAACTAAGCTTCACATAGGTAATCTCTTTATTTACCTGGGTTTATCGCCAAATTGTTCTTTAAACTGCTCTAAGGTTTGATCCAATTCATCCTGTGTCACTAAATAACCACGATCATGACATAACTGTAAATAAAATAGACTAAATCAATTAAAGTTCGAAACATATCCAAAAATTAAAAACATAACCTAACTCACTTGCATTACAGTTTTTCGGATTCTCCAAAGTTTATACGTTTCCGCATCGTCATCCATGTTTTAGATATTTTCTAAATCAAATTTACTTATATTCTTATATGTTATTTATTGTTTTTCCACGTTGTTCTTATAATTTATGATAAATATCTACACAATAATAGAAGGAAACAAAAGATCAATACGAAGAGACAAAAAAAACTAAAAAGTTTGTCTCTGGTTTAGAGTTTTTGATGGGATTTTGGTCTGTCATGTAGTGGAATTTATATTTTATTCATAATCTTGTGTTACTTGACTCTATACTATGTCAAATTGGTGGTGTTTTATATAGTATAGTTCGCTTATTGTTCATAAGTTAAGTTAATAGAAAATAATACCACGGACCATGAATTCTGAGATGCCACAAAAACTCCCTGGAAAGTTCGAACAAGGGAGCCACCGTTTTATTTAAACATTGAAATAATAACACGAAACTTTACCAGAATATCGTTCTCCTAACTTGTCCTAATAATTTTAAGGCTATATATGATTTTATAGAAGATTTGGCGCTTAAGCCTTTACATTAACTTGGATGTAGAAGAAAACTGGGTAAAGAATACATAAAACTACCTATATTGTCAATTTCAGAATTGGCAGTATGGAAATTCCTTCGCCTGTCCTATTGGACGAACATTATTACTACTGTCTCTGGTTTCAAAGTAGATTATGCAGTTTTTAGATGTGTAGTTTGATCGAGCATGACATTCTCCGAATCGAAGAAAGGGTTATTTACATTGTATATAAAAAATTGTTTTGACACCCATTAGGGTTATATTAGGCAACAAATTGCATTATGGTTTTATGGACCTACTTTATTATGGTAGAAATTTTGATTAGTAACTCTAATTACAACAACTAATTGGCAATATTCCATATCATAACATACCGTATCATAACATAGAATAAAATAAAGTCGTCAGCCACGTCTGTCTGTCTGTCATGTGTCGTGATATCATGTCAAAATATGTCACGCGAATTTGAAAAGAAAAACTTAGTCCGATGAATCTAGGAAGCCCATGAGTCCAACAGTGTTAGTCATTTCACAAAAAAAAAAATAACTTAATCTGCAATAATGGAAATATTTTTACAAATTTCATTCTTTTTCTGTTACCTATCTTTATCTAAGCTTTAAATGTTATGTCTAACTACGTTAAAAAGCACAATTTGTGTAAGTTCAATTTTATTTTGTAGGTAAGTTTAATTTGTAGATGGTAGAGCCACGCTGAAGCCATTATTGGTTTTAGCGGGAATGGAATCGTCCGGGGAAGTCCCACCCTCTCACAGAAAACTGACTTGTAGTAACAGTGCTTTCGTTGTTGCGTTTCGTTCGGTCAGTGTGAGCGCTGGAGACCGATCTCCCCTCCCCTCTCCTCCCCCTTCCCCTCTCTTCTAACCACTCTTCATTTCTCCAAACACAAGCTGGCAACGCACTTGTGACTCCTCTGGGGTTGATAGTGTCTATGAACGGCGGTGATCGCTTAACAACAGGTGACCCGTCTGTTCGTTTGTCTCCTATGTGATATAAAAAAAAGTTCCCATTTATTGATTTGAGATACATAAATATCTAAACAAACTAAAGAGTAAAAATATATAATTATCTATTATTTTCTCGTATATTTATTTGAACATATAGTTCATATACAATGTACCACAGACAGTCGTATAGGTACAATGTAGTCTGTGGCTAATTCTAATAAGTCTGTGAATCTAATTTTTCCATATTGTGAATTGTGAAACTTGAAAGATTGATGTTTTTAGAATTGTAATTACTGAATGTGATTATTTGCTTGTAAGTTATTGTAATTAGTGATAATGGCTGGCATTAAAGGTAGGTGTAGAACATGTAAACTATATAATATAGGATGAATTCATGATAAACACTAATATAATCATGAGTCATTTATTTATCAATCAATATTGTAAGATGAAAACAGATATGCCCAAAAATTGTATATTTTTATTTCCTAATGTATTATTTTTATTTTTCATGTAAAATCTTCGTGTACACATGAATAGGGTGAGTACTTGTAACTTTTTATTATATTGTAAAAACTTTCAATGAGATTAGATTATATTATTATAGGTGACAAAGCAATGAGTATTTTGTCGCCTTTAACAGTAATAGAACTGAACGATTATATTTCTATAATGTAATAGTATTATATTATATTTTATATAAAAGTTTCCTATTTATCAAATATTGAGTTAGAGATTAACATAAAATAACAAATACTTTATTTCTAAATTCATCATAATATTTTTTCTTTAGTTGTTATCTTAGACAATATAATTTTAAAACAAATAATTATAGAAGTTCATTTAAATATGTATATATGTATATATATATGTATATTTTACACATTAATGTTAATATATTGTACATTATAACTTTTTATTTCACACATCTGTTAATTATTAATACAAAAATAGTAGATTGGTCATATTATGATATCATTAATAACTATTTATAACTGTATCTATGTATATTGTGTTATAAAGTAAACAATTTTCATATAATATTTATGTTTAAAAATGCTGTGATAAAAACAACCTCAAGTGTCAGATAGTAGATAAAGGAAATAGCATAAGATATAGTAAAAAAATTGAAATAGTTTTCATTATTTATTGTTTTATCCATGTGGTATTGGTATAATTGTGTGTGCTCACACATCACCATTTTTAATTGAAGAAAAAAGTAAGAGTTTTGTGGGATACGGACATGAAAATAGGATATATGATTTAAAAAAATATTGTAGTCCTGCAACTAGAAGCATGTTAAGTCTAGTAGACGAAGGGTAAAGAAAGCACGGATAGATTGTGTGGAAAATCATGGGTTTAAGAGTTGAATGTACTGAGATTTTAAATGATAGAGAGAAGATGTCAAGGAAAAATATGTTTTAATGACCCTTGGTACTGTTGTTTTCTAAACCTTATTTTGGAAATATTGGTAATCACATGAAACCAATATTATTTTGGATTAATAAAATAATAAATATTTTATTTTAATGTTTCAGTCTTGTGTCCCTGGCTTTTGCTGGTTCAATTGGAATGACATTTGTTATTCTAGCATGTGCCTTACCGCAATATAAGTAAGTATTTTTAACTAGAAATATATTACATAATATTTAATTGTATAGAATATTCTAGAATTTAGACGATACAAGATATTATATATGCAATTTTATATTGGTACAGGCATGTCAGTTTTTATGTTACAAGTAAATGTATGTATAATATGATTTTTCTTACTAAGCAAACTATTAAACTATTACATAAGATTTTTTACTATATTTGTATGTATCTCATAGAAAAATATAAAATATATTTAAAGCAATCAATTTATGTGAACAAAGCTGTTTGCATAATAAGCTAATTCATTCAAAAGTCCTTAAATTATTACAAGAAAGATCAGACAAGTTTTTTGCTATAGAAGTTTTTTTTTTTTTTCTTATTTGGGGAAATTCCTTATGGATGCCCACCCTCCCGGGGGAGAGGATGAGTTATGTCTGACTCGCACGGAATAAAACCCCAAGGTATACCGACAGACCGTGATGTTGGGGCAGCAAGGGATCGTTCTACACTAATCACCTTGAATAGCCGTCCCAACGGTCCACCCAGCGGAAGGTGGCCGCCGGGCTTCTACCTATAGAGAGGCAGCTGAGTACACGCCAGCTGCCCCCCCCTCGTCCGACGGACCTGTGCAATGAGGGGATGAGCCCCCCGACTACATCCCCTCAGGTCCGGCTACGGGGGCAGGAGGAGTTGGGCAAAGTGCCGCCTCCTCCTGCCGGTCCTCTGATGCCGAAGACGGCCACTGAGGGGGTCCGCCTTGCAGGCCCTCTCCGCTGCCTTCTTTTGCGAGATGACTTCCTCGCAAAAGGAGGCCACTGCTCGCCACACCTGTTCGCTGCCGAGCATGGACGAGACCACGCTCGGCAGCGACAAATCTTCTCCTACCACCGCCACCAGAGTGCGGCGCTCCACCTCCTATGCAGCACACTCAGAGAGAGTGTGATGCGCGGTATCTTCTACAGCGCCGCACTCATGGCAGGCGGCGGTGGGCTCCCTGCGAGCGATCCGGTGCAGGTACCACCCGAAACAACCGTGTCCGGTCAGCACCTGCACCAGCCTGAACGACAGGGAGCCCCATCTCCTCCCAATCCATTCCCGCAGGACCGGGCGGACGGCGTCGACGGTGTGCCTCCCGAAGCGCGCGTCCGCCAGGTCCTGCATCCACCTCCCTATAGCCCCCTCCCGCGACTCCCGTCTTTTAACTTCTGTCTCCCTGGGAGCCGGAGGCTCCCCACTATGCCTCCTCGCCGCCGAGAATTCATACACGGCGGCGAGCACCCCAGCTTCCAGCTCCCAGGGAAGGGAGCCGGCGAGCGTAAAAGCCGCCGCCGATGACACCGTCCGGTATGCCCGGATTGCCCTCAGTGCTTCCGTACACTGCGTACTGCGCAGCGCGCGCACGTTGGTGGCACTGAGGGCATCAGCCCAGACCAGTGCCCCGTAGGCGGCCATCGCCCACACGACTCCCATGAAGAGTCTACGGCACCCGGCACCCGGCCCCCCAATATTGGGGAGCAACTGGCCGAGTGCCGCCGTTTGCTATAGAAGCTAATCTGTTCTAATCTCATCTTGGTTATTGGAAATGTCCTAAGTACTAACTATAGTTATTAATATAAACAATAAATTTGGTGTATAGGAATATTTTCACAAGTTTATTTAGTACTAAAATGTATTTCTAAGCGGCATTCATATTGACAGTTCAGAAGTTTTAGATAAATTTAGCAGTGATGTCATGGTTACCTAAGTATCCAATCTCTTTATAAATCCTACAAAAAAAATTTGCATGTATGTCTGTTGTTCCCAGATTATCTAATCAACACAACAAACTAGTTACAAAAGATGATAAAACAGACATATTTGATAATTCACTTTCTCCCTTTAAAAATAAAGTTTGCACTTTATTACTTTCATGATTTTTTAGATTGCAACTTAATTTAATAATGAGTGTTTCCATCTGTTATTTTTGTTACTATATATTCTAGTAATGACTATTAAACAAATGTATTTTGTGGTTAATTATAATTAGTGATTGTAGTCCGGTGAAGCTGTTAAGACCTTGCTAGGTCAATAGCATAATCAGTTTGAAAAAATAATTAGTTATTTTTTTAAATCTCATATTTAACTGTTACTTAAAATGTGCAATAACTAAGCTTACTGCCGTTACTTATTTCTAGTTAACTTGTGACCAGTCAACAATGTGTTATTAAATAGATTAATAAATCCTTTGTACATTTTAAGTAGGGTTTAAATTAAATGATAATCTTATAAAATATTGTGTTTCAGAACATGGTGGCCATTTTTTGTTGTGCTATTCTATGTACTGTGCCCCATTCCAACAATGATTGCCCGTCGACACACAGATGGCACAGGTGGCACTAATTCTGCTTGCATGGAAACAGCTGTATTCATTACAATGGGCTTCTTAGTCAGCTCATTTGCTCTACCCATAGTACTCGCCCGGTCTCTCGTGGTTTGTATCAATATCATAATTTTTCTATCTTTTATAATTTTAGTAAAACTAACTGATTTGCAGTATGTATCTACACATTCATTGAAATACCTTTTACCCAGTGAATAAGGTTATTCACTTGGTTTTCAATCGTTGATCATTTATACTCACATAAATGCATACAGACATGTTATTGACTATGTCCGGTACCGCTATAACACACCCGAGAGGCGAGACTGCAACACCACCAGAACATTAACACTAGCGCCATTGTATTAGATACATCAATTCTTTACAATAATATGAATGATTATATAGAATTGATGTATTACTTAAATAAAGATAATTTTATCTTATTACTATTTTTCTGTTACTAAATTATTTTGGGGAATTTTGAGTACATAGTAATTACTTTGACTTTCACAGTTTGTCACATAAAACGGCAAGATATCTTGATCTGTACGCATTCCTATATGGAAGTTTTTGTTAGGCGAAGCTCTGCTTGGATAAATAGTCACAGTGCCTACAGAGCGTTATTGGCATCTTTGATCCCATCGACACTACATTATTTTATAACACTCATAATTTGTATAAAACTTATAATTAATTTGTATATTGTAGTCCGGCGAAGCTGTAAAAGCCTTGCAAGGCCAATAGTGTAGTCTGTTCGAAAAAAAATAATAATTCGTATATAACTGAATTACATTCAGATTTATAAAATTCACATTTAAAGAATACTAAATAGAGGTGTTTAATGTCATGTTTAAATGCAATATATATATATATATATATATATATATATATATATATATATATCTATAAAATTTTATATATCTCATATATTTGATATTAGTAAATGGCAGGGGTAAAGGGAATGTAGATTCAGTTAGTCAATGAATAGGTTATTCATTTGGTTTTAAGTTGTTGAAAGCTGCATTTGCAAGCCAGTAACATTAGGTTTAACATGTTTACGATCATCATCATTTACCATCAAATAACACTGGTGGAATGCTTAAATATATAAATTAAAACAGGATTGCTATACTAAAAATACACATACTTTAAAAAAAATACCACAAAATGATAAAAGAAGTTTTGCATTGTACCATGTATATGATTTAATCATAAGCACCTATCCTTTTTTTTACAGATATATTGGGGTGCCTGTTACCTCACACTGGCCGGTAATGTTGTAGTTTACCTTACAATATTCGGATTTTTCACCATATTCGACAACGATGAATCTGATTATGCTATGTGGTGAGAAATTTAGAACACTGTATCAAAAGAAGCAGACGAATACGAATAATAGGCGAGTTATCGTTAGACGCGCTGTGGTTTCGTAAAACTAATATTAAGTCTGATATTTGATACTGATTAGACTAACCTTTTATTAAATTACAGCAGAAATACTTAGTAAGAATTGTGAAAGGCTATTATAACTTTTGGTACAAGATTGAAATGATGCTAGAAAATTCCTGGTACTGTAAAGAAATTTTTTATATAGAGTATTGTGTTCTTCATTTCTAACAAAGTTATACTCAAATAAAATGTTGATTTATTATATGTATTAAGTTAAGTACTTTATGGCTAGCTACATAAAGTGTTGTTATTATTCTGCACTGCTATTACAAATTGTAAGTGAAAAAAAATATAAGATAAAAACATGTATTTTTGTTTATTGATTAATTTTTAGTATAGTGTTTAACATATTGAAGATCTATTACAAAGTATATTGATAAATGTTTAAAACCACATTTCCAAATCTTAAAAACATGTTATTACAATATTTTGAATTGTGATCCCAATCTTCAGGTTCATGGTTGAAATATTAGAACTTTGTAAGTAAAACAAAAAATTGACAGTCAAAAGTTAAAAAAAAAAACACTAAAAATATTGTTGACCCTACAATTTACTGTTTATTAAAAACATGAATTAAGAAAACCAACTTATGAAGAGTAGATAAAAGTATTTTTCTATTATAGTATGCATTGTTAAGATAAAATATAGTTACTTCAAAATAACTTATTGGTAAAAGGGTACTACAATTTTGTAACAATAAAACGCATACTCATTGTTTTCTTTTCGTTAATAGTATATTGCATTGAATATTATACATTCAATTCAATGTCAGTTAATTTTGATATTGTTTTACTAAATGTAATTGTATTGTTTTACTATTCTTGTTAAAATTAACATAGACAAATTGTAATCAATAATTAAATTAAACAACAGCCAATGAGAACATATTTGTTACATGTTTGTAAAATAAATGTATATATATAGTATTAAAATCAGGTCACAATAAATAATTATTACATGCTTTTATTTATTTGCATTTTAATTTATTATAATATCACATTCCCAGAAATATACTGAACCAAGAAGAACATATTTAAATATGGTATTCACACTAAGAACAAAATTACTGTTATTGCCATGGTTATGGAAAAAATGCTACAAAGTGTTGTTTTTCTGTCTGATTGAAATAATTGGAGTTCCTGTATAACTTGAATAGCAAATATACTTTGAGATGTTACAAAAAGTTTAATGACTATTTTTATAAACGAGATATTTTTTAATATAATTCTGATACTTATCATCTGTAGTGCTAAATCTGCTCTCGCTATTACTATCTATAGACAAGAGGCCAACTTCTTGTAAAATGTGGAAATTTCTATATTCTACAGATGCATATACTTACTGTACTAGAAAAATCAAATAATTTACTGAAATATCATATATTTGTAGTAACCTATAATTATAGTATTCCTTCTAGTCGCATTGAAAGTAGATATTTGCTATATTTTTTTAACTGCTTAGCTAGTTCCACCATAGGCAAACGTTTAGATTTTAGAAATTTTATCTTTTAAATTGATCTCTGATTATTTTCCATTCAATTGTTGATGAGTTTCAAAAATAAATTAAATTACTTGGCTTCTAATTTTAATTTGTTTTATAATTATTATTGTTTCGGTTGATAAATTTCGAAACGTAGCTACCAAATATAGTTGAAGTGATACTGAAGTCTTGTCATATATATATAGAATAAAAGCCAAGTTTAAGTAAATATTTTTTACTTCGAACTAAATTTTAATTTGACAATTAAATTTATCATATACCACAAAATCCTATAAAAATATCATCGAAAGAAACTCGAATGCGTCAAAAATGTCATAATCATATTGTGTTGGTGTTTTTTCGTAAAATTTGTACTTACCGAACCTTAAGTTGTACGTTAAGACTATTTAATTGTGATTATGGCAATAATTTATAAATTTTAGTAAGTATATTATTATTGAACTTATACTATTAAAATATAATAGAAAGTTACATGTATATGATGTTTGGGTTTATTATGAACTTTTATTCGTTTTAAGTACATAAACGTGTTCATGTCAAAGAAAATTGATGAAACAAAACGTAACGTTATTAATCATCAGCGACAGATTTGACAACCTTGACGTTTATAAGCGTCAAAATTGTTGATAGCGTAGTGATTTGATCATACCGCACCCATTAAAATTTCACCTGAATTTGTGCTATATAGTTTCATTTGAATATAAATAAACGTGTGTATGAAATGGGTGACCATTTACCAGCATGTGTTATCGATGTGGGAACTGGGTACACAAAATTAGGCTTCGCCGGCAACAAGGAACCCCAGTTTATAATTCCATCAGCAATCGCAATAAAGGAAACTGCAAAAGTTGGTGACCAAAGTACTCGGCGCATGACTAAAGCCGTAGAGGATTTGGATTTCTTTATTGGGGACGAAGCATTTGACGCGACCGGATACTCAGTGAAGTATCCTGTGCGTCATGGTCTCGTTGAAGATTGGGATTTGATGGAGAGGTACATAGAGCAATGTATATTCAAATACTTACGGGCTGAACCAGAAGACCACCATTTCTTGCTCACTGAACCGCCGCTGAACACGCCTGAAAATAGAGAGTACTTAGCCGAGATAATGTTTGAGTCTTTCAATGTACCCGGGTTGTACATTGCTGTCCAGGCCGTGCTAGCGCTAGCTGCGTCATGGAAATCGCGTACTTCTGCTGAACGAACATTTACAGGCATCGTTGTTGACAGTGGGGATGGTGTCACGCATATAGTCCCTGTAGCTGAAGGCTATGTGATTGGTTCCTGTATCAAACACATTCCTATTGCAGGAAGAAACATTACTTCATTTATACAATCTTTACTTAGAGAACGTGAGGTTGGAATACCACCAGAACAAAGTTTAGAGACAGCTAAAGCTATTAAGGAGAGGTTTAGTTATATTTGTCCAGATATTGCAAAGGAGTTTGCTAAATATGACACTGACCCTGGTAAATGGATGAAAAAATATACAGGAATAAATGCAATCACTAAGAATCCATTTACAGTGGATGTTGGGTATGAAAGATTTCTGGGACCGGAAATATTCTTCCATCCTGAATTCTCAAATGCTGATTTTACTGTACCATTAAATGAGATGGTGGATGAAGTTATTCAGTCTTGCCCTATTGATGTGAGAAGGGGACTGTATGGTAATATAGTGCTGTCAGGAGGATCGACAATGTTCCGTGACTTTGGAAGAAGGTTGCAACGAGACATCAAGAGAACTGTTGATGCTAGGCTGAAGCTGTCTACAATGCTATCTGAAGGTCGCATTACACCAAAGCCTATTGATGTGCAAGTAATATCCCACAACATGCAGAGATATGCAGTCTGGTTTGGGGGTAGTATGCTCGCCTCTACCCCTGAGTTTTACCAAGTTTGCCACACTAAGCAAGCTTATATGGAGTATGGTCCTAGCATCTGTAGACATAATCCAGTCTTCGGAACCATGACATAATATGCAGGCATTAAATACTATTTAAATTTCATATTATTAAAAAAATCACATAATTATTACATATTAAGCTTAATTTTCATTTTCTTCAAAATGTATTTAAGAATAATTTTATATTGAGATTTACTTACTTTAAAATCATTTTAAGGTATTATAAAATAGCAATTTATGTTTAAACAATACTGAAAATTAAAAAAAAAAGATTTACTTACAGTTTTATACACCTTATTGTTAATAGAATTATTGTTAACTTTTAGCTGGAAGTATTGTAAACATTTAAGCATTTATTTTGCATTCCAGCTTTTAACCAAAAATAAATTCTTTAAAAAAGTTGTTTTTATTTTATTCAAAACATCTGCAATATTTAATTATTTTAGTCTATTTATGAAAAAATTAAAATAATTGAAATTGAATTGGAATCATATAATTGACGATAGATCTTCAAGTAAAAATAAGTTAATGAAGATCTAATAAACTCATGATAAATAATAGTATTATTTACTGTAGCTGATAGAGCCATGCTGAAGCTGTTACTGGTATCAGCATGAATGGGTCGGCTTGCCCGAGGTAGCACCACCCTCTCACAGAAAACCGATGTGAAGTAACAGTGCTTGCATTGTTGCGTTTCGTTCAGTCAGTGAGAGCGCCGGAGGACCACTTCCCCTCCCTTTCTCCATTCCTCTGCTTCCTCCAAACACAGACTGGCAATGCACCCTTAACTCCCTTGGTGTTGCTAGTGTCTATGGGTGGTGGTGGTCACTTAACATCAGGTGATCCACCTGCTCGTTTGCCTCCTATGAAAACAAAAAAAAGAAATATTAGGAATCAAATATTCTAGACATTCAACTCTTTAAAAGATACACTTGATGTTGATGGCCTGAAAGCAGAGTATATTTAAAAAAATATATAAATTTAATATAGTCTCTTTATGATAAAATTAAACTTTGATAGAAGTAATTAACAATAGATCTTCAAGTAAAAATAATTTAATGGGCATCAAATAAACTCATGATAAATAATAGTTTTATTGCAAACCAAATGTTATAAATACTTGAATCTTTATAAAAACTTACTTGTTTGTTGATGACCCAAGAGCAGAGTATATTTAAAAGAATATACATTTAATATAGTGTTCTTTTGCTTTAAAAAAATTGAATAATACCTCCATATAAGCCATACTACAGAACTAGTGACACTAATGCAACTTCCCTTCAAAAGTCATTTAATTCAAAAGACAGCCTTACTCTTTTCATCCGACTTGCCATGCTTTCTAATTAGTGCCTAGTACGTAACATTGCTGTTATAGGGCTGTCAAAAGAAAACTGGTATAAAATATGGTTTTACTTTTTCATGCAACTCGGCTGAAAGCCTCAAGCGCTCTCCTTAGTATGGTGAAGCTCTTAAGGCCTTAGTAGGCCAATGGCGCAGTCAGTTCGAAAAAAAAATTTTATGATATTGATACATATGTTCTAATTGATACGAAAGTGATACCTTATTAGACACAAACTGTATGAATGGTAGGCATATACTTTGTTAACATTTCTTAATACATATTATAAACTCATAAAAAATGTACATAGATTAAACATTTTCTTTACGATCTATATTTAATCACACGTTACACAAATGTATGTTAATATCTGAAATGATCCACATTTCAATTAAAAATAGTATAGTATTTATATTCATCAGAGATAACCCTGTCAAATGTTATTGTAATTGACAACTGAGGCCTAGTCTATTATTAGGGCTTTTTACAAACCCGCCTCTAATTAGTATGGTGCCGACGAGGGCCGATGTTTTCTATCGTGTGCCTTGCAGGCACAAAAAGACCAATTCACATTTCAATCAGGAACAATCTTACGCTTCGTTGATTCATCTCACAGATGCACAGCACAACACAGTGATTGCATTTTTATTAAGTGTGTTATGTATGTTTTCTCTAAATAATTTAATAATGGGAATTATAGGCACTAGCAGAATTTATATTAAGGGCCATACATAGTATGGCATACATTTTGTAAAACAAAAGTAAATTTCGTTATGGTCTCAAAATTCGTTTGTTCTGTCCTACAACTAATTTATAAGATTTTAGATTTGTTAGATTACATGTTGTTGAATATTAATCTGTTATATTATTTTTATTAGCGTAGACTTCAAGATATAAAAAAAAACAGGTATTATTTGAGTTTTGTACTTTGATTCTAATTTATGCTTTTGTAAGATGAAGTGAACATAATAATGTTTTATACTTTTTGAGAAAGTTCTTTTTTAAAACAATTAATGACGCTCTTCTTTGATTAGTGCTTCCTACCAGCGTCGTTACTGTTGTCAGAGCAAAGAATTGCTGCGTTTATGTTTATGTCAGCGCAGATAATTCGGGATACCCTGGAAGCAGCGTTTTTGGAGTCAGTTTTTTACTAATAAATTTATTCACACTGACATCGCTTCGTCTAGCATTCACAGTAAAAGTTATTTGTGTCGTGTTTGCACAGACTTGCAGTACGTAGGTCTACGCACAGAGTACCTTATATAAACGTCTACGTTCCTGGGCGATTGTTGCGATACAACCGTGAGGCTTAATTTTGTAAACGCGTTCAAAAGTATAAACATTTTTTTCCAACTGCATTGTATTTGCAAGTTGCGTTAGATACAAGTCGTCGGTGCGTTTTTAATACGTCATATGCATAGGTGGGAAAAAAGCATGTTAATTATTTTTTCCGATCTAATTATATTAAATAATGCGCTATTTATTTTAATAATGGTTGGCCAGCACGGCACTCCTAGGCTCGGAAGATTTGGAATATTTAAGTTAATATTATAATGAAAAACGGGTCACATATACTTTAGACGAATAAAAATAATAGCTCGAGAAACAACAAATTGTATAGTATATCCGACACATAAGGAAGACGAAACCGGTATTGAAGAGGGGATACGTCACGTGTTGGTGATGTTTCACGGGCATGTCGTGGTTATCAGTGATGCAAACCTACAAGATTTTCTCGGACCAAAAATCGCTTAACGCGGCTAAAGAAGATTTTACTTAAAAAATGAGCTGATAGTGAACCAAATACACTGAAGATAGATAGAGTACAATTGAGTCGTTCCATTTTAAAATGAGCTAAATCCAATTTAATCCGTACCTGATATTTTACGTTATTTCTTAAGATCATCAAATTCCAAAACATTAAAAAAAAAAAATAAAAACCTTCTGGGCGTCAAAATTTGAATTTTGTTATCGGTGTATAAAAATTAGAAATCTTACAAAAATTAAACTTGTTATATGAACGATTAATATTGGATTAAGAACATGTCAGCATTTACAGTAACTTTTGATAGAGTAAACTGATTTTAATGAAATGAAAGAGTATATGTTACTCGAGGATATACTTCATGATTTTTAAGGTTTTATTTTATTTTAAGGTTTATCGTGAACGCAGCCCTTTAGTAGTTATGTCTGTTCTAACATACAAACAGACAGACAGATAGAAATGACAGACATTTCTAGAAATGTATTTTATTGCTTATTCCAAGACAGCTGCAACTTTTTTTAATTCAAAAATCTAATAAGTACATATAGATTTACTTTCTTATTACATGTATAGATAGGTCCCATTGTAATGTACTCCAATTTTGTGTAGAACATAGGAAACATTTCGAATAGTAAACGAAGCGAGGTGAAGCGGAAAAAGGTAAGTGAGTCAGTTATCTAAATTTATATAGCTTGACGTTATTTACTATTACATTGTTTCCTTTATTTAGCGAAGTTATTTGCTGTTATTTACAAAACAATTTGAAATCGTATATCAATGAATATATTTTTTTCTACAACTAAAATAGTAATGGTAATTGAGTATCTTTATACGGTTAATTAAGTTTAATGAGATTATAAAAATAGAAGTAAAAAAAATGTAAGTTTTTATCAAAGTTTTCAAGCAATCTAATAAATAGACCTCCCTTCGATAAGACTGTCAAATGTTTTTTGGCAAATTCTGGTTATCATTTTTAAACTAGCAGACGCCTGTGACTTCTTCTGAGTTTGTTTCTCCTTATAATGTCGGTTTTTTTACTAATGAAATACCTGTAAAAATCGGACAAACTGTTTCGGAGATTATCTGGAACAAGTAAACCAAAAAATATATTAAAAGTTTTTTGTTAGGAGTATTATATACCGTAGTTTCATATCCATTGAATAAATCCAGTTGTTTTCAAATTACAAGGGACACTTTAATTGCATTTATTTGTATAAACAATAATCTTATGTTATTAAACCCTATGTTGTGTAACATTAGTGGTATTGTGCGTAATATAACTTGGTTATTGGAGAGTTCCGATTCTGACGCGGCCGGGAACGGTTGTGTCCGCGCGCGGAGCGATATTTCGTGGTTATTGTGATACAGTGTATACAGAGTGACAGCTGCGTAACACCTGCGTTCTTTTTCCTGAAATTGAGTGAGACCCTTCCTTTGTATTTATTTATTGCTTTGTTCATTATATTATATTGGTACATTTATTTGTTTACTCATTAGTTTATCTATTTATTTACGTAGTCCTTTATCCTCTTAGTCGTCATTTCTTTATAACTTAATTTATTTCAATTATTTATTTGTTTAGTTATCCATTTATTTAATTGTTCTATATCTATGCAAATTATTTACCTTGCCTGCCTCGCTAACGTATTTCCTGTATTGCTTTCTTCTTCTGGTTCATTTTAAACAGCTTTCTTGATCTGCACCCGGGATAGACCCGTAATTAACCCGTTCGGCGTGCCCCCCTGCCCTTAAGGCAGGGAGGTTATTTCGCGGCCCCTCCCTCTCCTCGATCCACCGCGATGGATCCGTTAGCTTTTGTGGTTATATCGCAAAAATCTCCTCACGAGCGGCCTAGATCAGGAGATTATCAATACAACATTTTAGAATATTACGTCGCAGGCCTCCGAGGACCATTTCAATATCCCAACCGCGAAATCTTTCGCGACCTTATCGTCGCAGTCTCCTCTAGACGCGCGCGATAAAGGCCTACTTAAGGCCTTGATTCCTAGCTCCAGCTCGGAGACCGGCTCCGAGATGGAGCTAGACGTGACGGCGTCTGCCGAGCCGACCGCGACCGCGACCGAATCCACAATTCCCGCGCCTTCTGCGCAAACAGATAAGGACGGTTATACAACCGTCTCATACAATAGGCTTCGTCCGGCTAGCCCGACGGAATCGGGTTCCGTAGGCCCGGTGAAAGTCGCGAATATAGGTGACGCTCGTGTGCCAGCCCCGGCTATACAGTGTAGCAAACCACGGACGAAAGGACCTAGCACCGTCCCGCTCACTCCTGCTCAACCTGCGGGTTCCGCAGGTAGGAAGCCGCGCCCCCCGCCTCCAGTCACGATTCAGGACAAGTCCCAATGGACTACGATTTCAAAGAGGTTAAAGACCCTTAAGGTAAATAACACGTCCGCCCTGAGTACACCGTGTCACGCTTCGCCGTGTCCCGGCCGAAATCTCGGTCGAGGACATCACACTCTCCCTTCAGAAGAAGAACTTCCCCGTGCGTGAGGTACACCGCATGTACCACTCACGCATCCGCGCTCCCTACAATATGGTGCTTGTTCTCCTCGACCGGTCGCAGGAGGGCAAGGCCATCTTTTCGCTCACATCTGTGTGCGACCTCAACGGCGTCACCGTTGAGCCCCCACGTAAGACCCATATTCCGTCGCAGTGCCATAACTGCCAGTGTTATGGGCGCTCGGCAAAGAAGTGCCATCTTCGCCCCAGGTGCGTCAAGTGTCTAGGAGACCACGCCACGAAGGAGTGCGCGCGTGCTCCTGGCACTCCCCA
>JACEII010000052.1:462431-491444 GCA_014332785.1 Antheraea mylitta | reverse complement strand
TATTTACTGAATTAGTACAGATTTTAATATACTTATATAAATGTTTACATAATTATGGGAGGAGGGTTTAGAACATTGCTTAATTTGGGGGGGGGGGGGGGGGGGGGGGGGTTGTCAGAAATTAAAAAATTCTGCTTACCTCATACTTGAACGGCCCCTTTTCTAACATTTTTAAATAATAACTTTCGGAAGTATGAAGGTTTTAATTCAATCAAATCTATTATTACTGTATATATTTTTTATAACTTATTTATTCTAATATTATAAAGCTGTAGAGTTAGTTAGTTTTCTTGAATGAGCTAATCTTAGGAATTAGTGGTCCGATTTGAAAAATTATTTTAGTTTTAGATAAGTCGATTATGAATATCACTCTAAGACCAATAGGAGCGGAGCACCAATGAAGAATATTTCAAAATCGGGGTTAACATATGTATTATTTAAAAATAATTTCACCTTCTATGAAATAAAGTCGCGAGTTAAATTAGCGTTAGCCCAAAGTAACTATTCTACGCGGACGAAGTCGCGGGCAAAAGCTAACTATAAACGCAGTCTTAGTCGGGTTAAATTTTGTATCTCCTTTCTCGTTCTTGCCTAGTAACCTTTGATGTAATGTGCCGTGAGTGATATATGTGGTGCTGTACAACCCCATCCGATATGATGTTTTTGTCGCTGGTCCGGTTAGAGCACCATTGACCGTTGACGACTCTGTTGACTGGTCTGAGGGCAAATTTCGCTCCCGCACACCAGATTAGGCTCCCACTCGGCAGCGGCTCAAGCCTAGGTCCATTCCATTGGCGTGGAGTCCTTGAGTACGCTGCTCACGCGATACAGTGACACAAAACCTTACATCTCTGCTACACACATCACACACACATGCTAACATCACACACATCATCTATACACACGTGCACGCCTACACGCTTACACGCTGTTTTTCTTTTTCAGAGAAATAAACGACAAAGAGTTCTACCTCTTTTTCCCCCTATCCTATCCTATATAGTTTCGAGGAATTTATCCGACACAAAATACATATAGGAATTGTTGAGACGCGCATGTTTGGTACACATGCATGTTTCAATCTATACTAATATATAAAGATGAAGAGTTTGTTTGTTTGTTTGGTTGAATGCGATAATCTCAAGAACTACCAGTCCGATTTGAAAATGTCTTTCAGTGTTGGATAGCTCATTTATCGAGGATGGCTATAGGCTATATCATCACGTTAAAACCAATAGGAGCGGAGCACTAATGAAGAATGTCTCAAAATCGGGCTATTTTCAGAGCTTCCGCTGCGTATTACCGTCAGTATTATTTATATGCGTTGCCATGGTAACATAATAACATTCTCTCGCGAATATTTTAAGACTTTATTTTGTGTTCCTATTAAAAAAGTTTATTCTACGTTAGTTTCGTTTCCAAGTTTTTATTATACTCGTACGTGGAACGTTTATGTCGCAAACATTTCCAAAGTTTATTTTGTGTTGTTATCCAAAAATTTTTGTAGTAATAATATTCATCCAATAAGACAGGAGAAGGAATTAATCCATACTGCCAATTTTGAAGTTGTCAATATAAGTAGTTTTTTTCTATGTCCAAGTTAATGTAAAGGTATAAGCGCCAAATCCTCTATATAATATTTCGTAAATTTTTATCTTCTTAATTTTCAAGACTACAGAATGCATGCTCCGTGGTATTATTTTTCATTCATTTCACTTATGCACAATAAACGAACCATATTACATATGAGTAAAACGCCACCAATTTAACACAATATAGAGACAAGTAACACAAGATTATGAATAAAATATAAAATAAACTACATGACAGACTAAAATCCCGCCAAAAACTCCTCAAAAACTTTATTCTACGCTAGTTTTGTTCCCAATTTTTGATTTGTGAAATATTACGTATAATAAAAGAAAAATGAGTGTATTTTATACTAAAATTATCCGTGATGCTACAAATATCATTTTTTTTTAATTCTGTCGATATGTCTGTTTTTTTATTTGTTTCGGGTAATCTCCGAAACGGCTGGACCTATTTGTACGGTTTTTTTCTTAGAAATTACTACGCTATTGATCTAACAAGGTCTTAACAGCTTCACCGGACTACAAGTAATATCGGAACGGGAATTTTACAGGCAAATAAGTAACTAATTAGCTGTTTTATTTTAAGCTAGCGGGTTCAGCAGACGTTGCTCGCCCTAATAATAAGACAAATTATATCTATACCTTGCCCAATAATCATTTTATATATTGGTGAAAACGACATGAAGATGCGTTCTGTAGTTTTTGATCTTATCGCAAACAGACATATAGACAGACGTGGAACAGAACTTTGTTTTGCACTATGCAGTGATAAACTGTTATCCGTGCATTCGTCTGTGTGAAATTAATCAAAAATATGTTGTTCACTGTAAACATGTGCGTGTGACGTGCGCTGTACTGAACTCCAAGAATAAATATAATTGAAAGTAATATGTGTACATGTGATTTAAATTATAGCAAGGTATAATAATAACTTAATTATATCAATACTGTGGACATATTATATTTATAGTACCTGGGCGACCGAGCCTAGCTCGGTTCTTTAAAAAACATTTTTGATTGAAATCTTAGTAAAAAAAAGTTTTCTATGAATTAAATCTAGCTAGATCAATTTATCGTCCCCAAAACGACCTACATACTAAATTTCACGGAAATAGATGACGCCATTTCCGAGATCATGAATATATACAAATATAAAAATATACAAGAATTGCTCGTTTAAAGGTATTATAGATATAGATAACAAAAGATTTAACACATATTGTTTGATAATATTTAGCTTAATGTTTTCATTACTTTCTTATATAGTGTAGGTGAACACTGAGTGTGGTATATAGTAGTATAAAGTTCCAGTTATGTGGCTGATGATAAATCCCATCCCATTCGATTCACTATTAGTATTCACATATATAATGTACACGTTACCTGTTACAGTAGATGATGTGCGTGTGATAATTACAAATATTTTTGAAAGAGTTTATTGTAATTTATACTAGATGTGTGATCACAATTTTAAATTTATCTTATATTATATATACATATATATATATTAAAAAAAAACGCGTGCGAAGCCGCGGGTAACAGCTAGTAACTCATATACGTATATCTAGATAGCTTAGTTTAGGTTAGCTCAGATAGGTCGCGGTTTTTGCACAAAATAGGCGACAGCCCAAGCCGAGGTGTACCGTGCACCCTTAAGGTAGTCGCCCAAACATCCCAAATCGGCTGAGTGCCTTCAGCGTTCGCCTCAATAGTTCGGTGAAGCTGTAAAGACCTTATCAGGTCAATAGCGTTCTCATTTCGAAAAAAAAGACTGTTGACCCTAATTTTCACATATGCTTATTTCGTGTTGACTTGAGACGAACGAGAAACGGTTCTTGTTGGCGCTAACTCTTTTTAACGAAATTCGTCATAAAGCCGGGAGACAGTTGTGTTCTGTGTTTTGGCGTATTATTGCCGTTGTTTCTTTTTTTTATACATATCAAAGGAGGCAAACGAATAGGGAGTCACTCGATGTTAAGTGATCACCGCCGTACATAGACACTTGCAACACTAGGGGAGTTACAAGTGCGTTGCCAACCTGTATTTGAGGAAGAGGGATGGGAGGAGGAGAGGTGAGAGGGAGAGGGGTGGTTGGTATCCGGCGCTCCCACTGACCGAACGAAACGTAACAATGTAAACGCTGTTACTTCACGTCAGTGTTTTTGTGAGTCGGGTGGTAGTATTCCGGGCGAGCCGATCCATTCATGCTGAAACCAGTAATAGCTTCAGTGTGACTCAACTACCTAAAATGGCAGCGCGACTTGGCGGAGACTCGTCGAGAATCAATCAAAACCAATCTAATGCGAAAGTGGAAAGAAAATGAAATAAAAATGGGAAAATCTACGATTTTTACAATAGGTACGTTACAATGATATAGTGTGATATAATAAACAAGCTTAATCTAGAAGAGTACTGGATCTAAAGTACAGCTACTAGAATACACACATTTACACACACACACACACACACACAACTTGCGGGTGGTAGTTATCCCAGTCCGTTTATAAAGAGTTCTGCGTGGTTTCATCAAGAAAGATCCGACTCTTTCGCAAGGATACGAATCTACGGTGTTTAACGCGGTTTCTGGACACGCTAACCGCTAAGCCATCATCCCTTCAACATTTAGCTTCAATTGAATTGATACGGTAATAATCCCACTTTCACAGATCTTAGATTAATCTTACATAGGCTATTAAATTTCTCGATAAAGAAACTACGAAATGTAAAAATATTTTCGAAGTAAAACTTCTTTAGACGCGACTAGGAGGTAACTGTACGACAATGCAACTGAATTCCGTTATACCAATATGACGTCACGTTTCTGTACCATCCGCCTAGATAGTAATTAAACATAACTGTTGAGGCGACAACCCTACCGTCAAGGCGACAACCCTGCGACCCACGTCAAAGAGAAAGGGTGGAATATATGACACGGAGGGGCGGGGGCTGCGCGGGCGCATGATCTGCAGGGTTGTCGCCTCGACAATAACCAAAACTTGTATTAAATTGCAATTAATTTAGTTCTTTACTTATCATAGATATCTATTCGTACTTTTCTATATTTTATATACTTTATAACAAAGAGTTGCTAATAATATAATACTCCCTGTGTTATTTAAATTCCGAATTAGTTGATAGCTGGCACTATGGTTAATGAATTTTTAACTTAATTTGTTACTTACATTAAAACCAGATGACAGCATGGTCACTCGCTTATATATACATAAATAATTGTATTGTATGATTTTTACTATTATTTAATTGAATATTTGTTATAGTATTTTTTTTTTCAAAATGTTTTGATTGATTTGTTTATAAACTATGTATTGATAAAAATAAAAAATATTTAAAAAGTTATACTTCAATCGCGTAAGACAATTACACGCACTCATTTTTTTTTTCAAATCTGACTGATAGTTCCAGACTTAGCGCATACCAATAAACAAAAATTTGTAGTCTATATATGAACTAACCTTAATAAAACTCACGTCGATAGTTCTCTATCAAAATTAAACCACCTACTTTGATAACCTACTCTTAATCATAAATATATATATGAAACTATAATGTATATCGCATATAAAAGTCTGTCATGTATATGTATGTAGGCATCGGTTGACCTACCTTCGCTCGATTTCTCGTTTTAGCCGCGTCCGAAATATCTCTTGAAAATCGATATACCCTGTCTACTTGCACAAACCATTATCTACTGAATCTCATTTTTCTCATTATCTATATTTTCCCTTATCGAACTGAAATAGTGTAAAAAAATTATCTGACACAAAATACATGTAAGAGTTGTTGAGATAAATAAGCTTGGTACACATATATGTTTCAATAACTCAAATAATTATGAATACTAGTGGGCGCCCAGTGGTCGACATTCGACCATAGTTATTTTATTTTTTAAAGTTTGAATTTTATTAAGGTTCTTTTGTCGAAGGGTATATATTCTATAATCAAAGGTTTTCATCATGGCTACTCAGTTATTTACCATGAACTGAATGATGAATGATGAATTATATAATCATTTAAAAAAATCTATGTGTAAATGAAAATTGAAATTAATTATAAATTTGAAACAAAAATCACGTGGTAAAGCTCTCAAATTTTAAGCAAACATAACTTTACGAAAATAAAGAAATTTATCGCAACCCATGACACAATTTTCGATTAATTTTACACGTCATTATGGGTGGGTGGTATTTTTGGGTGATATTGAATTAAATGTAGTATGTTCATTATAAGAAATAGTGATATGCCCAGTATCATCGTTTGGAAAAGTAATGGATCCACAATACAATCAAATGGTAAATCCAACACAAAGATGTTTTTAATACTACCATTAGCTTTTGAAAATAAATTATTTTTTGTTGCTACATGAGGTTGAATTGCAATGTTGTAACCGCGGAGGTCTAAGTCATGGATTACTTTTATGAACAAAGTTCATATTTTGATTTGGATCATTTTTTTAGTAAATCATCATTTGAAGTGAGTTCACCATAAAAAATAATAAACATTACAATAATAGTTATATTTTATAATATCATTGTTGAATGTAGGATGAAAAATGGTAATTGGAACGTAAGAGTTACAAAATACCTATAGTCGTGCATAGCAATCTCCTTCACAGCCTCTTTTGAACTTCGTAATTATTGACGGCTGTCAAAATATCTTTTTATGTACATGTGTGTATATGTTATGTAAAATTCAAGCAGTAGTGCAAGCAGTGCATATTTTAAAAAATTAATGTACTTCTAATGCATTTTATATCAAATAAACAACTTTCTGCACTTCTCCGCCATATAAACTTTAACTATGCCAAATTTCAAGTTCACCCGTTTACCGAAAATAGGTTAAAAAGAGGTACAATATTTTTGCTTCACGTATTAATATATAATTAAGATGTAGCTTAGCTTACGTTCCGGCACCGACTTCCAATACATCTCTAGGTAGCGCACATATTCATATGTTTTATTTAATTTGGTTAATTTAATAAACTATTTATTTTCCGCCTTTTAGTGCCTTATGTGTTTTTGATTGATATTGAAGTCCGTTCATTTTTTTTTTAAATTTTCCTTATTTTTTTGTGATTACTGGCTAACAGTTCATCAATTAGGAGTACCTGGACTTTTTTATGCAATTAGAGACAAAAGAACGAACAGGTTATCAGTAATTAACGCTGTCCATGGACATCTGCGACACGAGGGGTATTACTGATGCTTTGCCGGCTCTTTAAGGAAGGAGTTGGCTCATTTCCTAAACGTTTATGGGTTATATTGATCTCTAAACGCTGGAAGTTTATTCCAGAAAACCGATATATGTGAAAACACGGTAGACAACTTCCAGCTTCCAACCATAGAGATGACATGGATGGAATTTTAATTTGTGGCGGGTCGTTGCTTTTTGGACTTGATTCCCGACCGGTGCTGAAAAATTGTTAGCAAATGGATTACATTTTACTTCTGAACGTGTCATTAAGTCTGCCTTGTGTATAACTATCAGATAGTTGTACTAATTGTGGTAATACGTTAATGTCTGAATACATCGTTGTAAGATTGTTGTAGATATTTGATTCATCAATATTTGCTTAGTTACACTAAGTGAGATATAATAAACTAACTCCAAATAACTTCAGAGTGTGTATATTGCAACTAACGAGTTAATATCGTTCCACACATTAATAAATATAAGACATAAGACAAACACGGTCATAAAGGTATTCACTAAGATATTTAATTTACACTGAAGCTACCGAGTATGTCTTTATGTAAGCTTTTTGGCAGACTGTCGGAGACTTTTGTAATATTATCAAAATCAAAATATCCTTTATTCAGTTTAGGCCCTGAGAAGGCGCTTATGAAAGTCAAAGCTACCACCGGTTGGGAAAACAATCCAGTCATCGAGAAGAACCGGCAAGAAACTCTTTTTTTTTTTTTTTTTTTTTCGTACTGACTACGCTATTGACCTAGTAAGGTCTTAACAGCTTCACCGAACTACTAAGGCGAGCGCTTAAGGCACTCAGCCGATTTTATTTGGGCAACTAGCTCAAGGGTGCACGGCACACCTCGGCTTGGCTGTTGCCTGTTACATGCAAACTCGCTACCTAACTTAGCTAACCTAGCTAACTATTCATATATGTTTGAGTTGTTGAGACGCATATGTGTACCAAGCATACACGTCTCAACAACCCCTCCATATATATTTTTTTTTATCGGAAAATTAGAGTTTTTTTTTCAGTTCATTAAGGGAAAAAAATAGAACCCTTCCACTTCCATGTGTAAGCGTATAGGCGTGCACGTGTGTGGGGGTGATCGTGTAGTGTTGTAGCAGTGATGTAAATTTTTTGTGTCACTGTATCGCGCGTCAAGAAACTCGATCTGGTTAATCTGTTCATGTTATGTGACACAAATCGATTCACTGAATCGATTCGATGTTTAAAATCGACAAAATTAATCGATTTTTCTATGTCTAAAGATCCGTTATTGGACTATTAGATTTAGTTTGTATTAAACTCGTGACTTGGAGTTTTTGGCAGGATTTTGGCATGCCATGTAGTGGTCTTTATATTTTATTCATATTCTTGTGTTATTTGACTCTATATTTTGGAAATTTTTTGGTGTTTTACGTAACATAGTTTATTGTGCATAAGTGAATGAAAAATAATACCACGGAGCATGAAATTCTGAGATGCCACAAAAACTCCCTGGAAGGTTCTAACAAGGGATCCACCATCTTGTTTGAATATTGAAATGGTCACTCGACGCTTGTAATATTATTGTACTATAACGGTTATTGAAACAAAACATTCACACTGGCAGGTGCTTCTGCGGTGCCTAAACAAGAAAAAAAAAACTCGTGACTGAGTTTTTGGTGGGATCTTAGAATGTCATGTAGTTGTTTTTATATTTTATCCATAATCTTGCATTATTTGGCTTTATATTATGTAATGTTGGAGGTTTTTTACGTAATATAGTTTGGTTATTGTGCACAAGTGAAGTGGATCGGAAATAATACCACGGAGCATGGATTCTCGCTTGCCACAAAACCTTCCAGGAAAGTTCTAACGAAACGGCCACCATTTTGTTAGTTCATTGAAATTATATCAAGGAACTTGCAATATCGTTACTCACATGACAATGGCAGTAATAGTCTACTAGAAGACTGGTTGCCAAAAATAAAATAGAAGAAGAAGCTCGTGACTTTAGGCACATGTTATGTTCAGAGCAATCAAAAATACTGATCAGAATTGTTATTGACTATGGAAAGTTAAACCAGGCAAAGAATTTTTTATTCGATTTAGTTAAGTATTATTGACTGATAATTTATAATCAGAAAAACATTTTACTGTTACTTTAGCGAAAATTTCATTTATAGAATCAAAAAAGGTTTTCAAAGAAGGGTTATTAAAAGTTTTTTTAGCTCTAAAGAGTTACTTTTTTATAGCAATGTTATTACAAGACATTCATACTGAACTGGAGAGGTCAGAGACTAAACGAAAATAATAGCCTGCATTACACGATTTCAACTTTTTATCTAAGTGCGAGTTTCACAGGTAATTAACGTTTAATTGCTTTGTTGGGTTAGTTTGTCCGAACTTCGACCACATCTTATCTCTCGCTGTTTATTGGCAGGGTGCCTTAAATAAAATGGGCTTTGTAAGATGTCGGTCATAACAGAACGTTGCCAGCTCGTTAAGCTCTCCCACCGAAATGGGAAGTACAAGGGTAAGTTATAAATTGTGGTCTACGGAAAATGTGGTAGAACCCGTTACCATAAACCCGGATTTTAGGTATAATAATTATAAAAGGGGGTTCTGTCCTTATTAAATAGATTAATTAATTTTGTATGCACTAAGAATTCCATTGTTCTTAACAAATATTTTCGTTTTGTTGTAAGAGTATATATGCATGAACAGTAAGGCAACATCTTTTTGCCAAAACGCTATGAATTTCGGCAGTTTTTTAGGTGTAGTTCGTGGGTATATCATCGTATATATGAGTGACGTCATTTCGGAAGAGGACGGGGAGAAGGTTTAAAAACTACCTTTGTTGATTGTCAGAGGCCCTTAGAATGCTGTAAAAATTGTATGTGGACCTTCATTTAATTCAATAGGAATAATGAAATAAACACTGGAAATATACATTTTTTGACGTAAACAATAAATCAAGCGAAAAAAACAAAGGAGCGGACCAAGGGCCTGCAGAATAGATGAAAAAAAAAACCTGAACTAATAATTAGACTGTAAGAGATTTTGACTTATTAAAGTTGTTGACATTCGTCACATCATTATTTGAAAAGATATATTTCTACTTATCAACCGAGAGTAACAACCACGCAGATGTTTCTCTTTAATTTGATACGTGAATAACTTTCTACAACTTTTTGGACACTTTGATTTAATTTAGCAGTAACCTAATAATGTATACACATGGTATATTACATTTAAAACGAGACGACTTTACTAAATTTGGTTTTATATTTAACACCCAAATTCTAAATAATTAGGGCAATGAGTGTTTACAGTTACGCCTATTAAATTTCATAAACTAACTTAATGACCATCTATTTAGTAGTAGTTAACTTCTTTCACAGATAATTTCAAAACTAATAAATTATGTTAACAACTCTACGGCACAGTTTTTAAGGTAACTTTTACTATTAGGAAATTTAATTACATCTACTATTAGCTTTTGCTTGCGACTTAGCTCGCATTAAAATTGATTTTAATGACAAGAAACGGTCCAAATTATTTAGTGATAATGTGTGTTAGCTCTCTATAGACGATATAATTATTAAAATTGTTAAGCATTTAACTGTTTTATTTTATATCTTATATATATATATAAACATCTCGTATCACGGTGTTTGTGGTTAAACTCTTTTGAAACGGCTGGACCGATTTTTATGAAATTTTAAATGCGTATTTGGTATTAGTCGTAAAATATATCTTATACCTCTAGGTGAATAGTATCTCTATCCAATTTTTTTTAATATTGTAATTTATTTGTTATAAAGATGTCTATAACTCTAATTTCCATCTTCGTAATCCACTCTTCCAATATTATTCGTGATTTTAGTATGTTTGTATGTACATTAAAATGATTCAACAGTTGTTAGTATTTCCAGCAAAACAAAATTATTGATGTTGCTGAATGACAGATGGCGCTACATCCGCCTCATCGAAATTTCTTCCACGCATGCGTAAGCCATTCCCTAAACCAACCAGGTATGTGTTTGAGTGAGGCCCTGAATTGTTCGGTTTCATAATTGGAAACAATGAGAGTTGCTTTAATCGGGTTCTAGGTTTTATTTTTTAATTTTTAACTTTGGGTAAACACAATTGGAATTGGTAGGTAACCGATTTCACGCAGACGAAGTTGCGAGGGTTAGCTACTAGTAGTATACATATGATAACGGTAATCCATACTTCTACAAGAAAATATTTAAGTTTTTTTCTACAAATACTGAGTTTAATATTCATTTATATGTGGTAAAGCTCTTTGTGATGTTTTAACATACCGTAAAAATATGTTCGACGCAGGTCGAAACGTTACGAAAGAAACGGTCCCTTGAGAGTAAACTGAATTTACCCACAATCAGCCCATTGCGGCACAATATGTGGGGACAACCTCAGTCTCGGACAATTTGTACTACGAACACGCAACATACAGGTTGGTTTTTGCAGAATCCATTCACTTAATACTTTCGCACTGTCATCGTTTCATTCAAGTTGGTTTTGTGTCAAGGGTATGTTTAGAACAGGTACCGTGAAGATACATGTTAGATGATTATATTGCATTTGAAACAGAACTTATCTCTTAGATAACAAGAAAATACTTTCCTGGGTAAAATAAATGCCATTTGCATTTGTAGCCGTACAAACAAAAACATCAAATACATTCACTATAAAGCAATAACGACAATTACACCTTATATAGTTGCAGTTCTCTTGAAAATTGCGTCCTTGTTTCTTGTCTTATTTGGTTCGTTGTTTAGAATATAACTCTACTATGACGCACCGCTTTTGGAGAAGGTTGGAAACGTCTGGAAGGCGGAAGTTAATTTTTCGAACGATTCTATAAAGACCGAGACGGGCTATTTTTAAAACCTCATTGCGTTGCATTTCCGAGATCGATGAGTTACCGGTTTTTTATTTATATCGAATTTGTACACCCTGTATAACAATAAAAATTACATCTACTTTATATATACTTATAATAAAACTGTAACTATGCAAAATTTTTATATTAAATAATATTTTTTTCAAAATTATAATCGGGGCATACTTTGTTATCGATATAGAAACAAAAATAACACTTTTACAATTTTTGTATGTCTGTTAGTCTGTCTGTTCCTGTGAACACGTATCACTGCGAAACTACTAAACCAATTTTGAGGAAACCTGACTCAATGATAACTAATATCACAAAGTTACATCTAAGATACTTTTTGTCCCCTAAAACGCAAGGGATTCTCCTACATAACGGATGAAAATTACAATTGTAGTTAATGAAATTCTTTACGAACTTTGGTAAAATTTCTTCGCTTTACAGACATATTAGCTAACAGTTTAAGCTATATTTCATCTCCATATGCTTCTTTTTTACACTACCGCCAATATATGTAGGGTAGTATATATCTTAATTGAACCCGGTAGGTGATGCTGCGAATGGGTTCTCTAGGATTATTTTAAAAGATTTCTCACATAACAACTGGGTATATGTTTAAATGAGACACTGGATAGATTTGATTCACAACTGGAAGCTTGTAGGTGTCGCTGCAATCGGAACTTAGCTTTATTTAAATTTTTCGCGCTTAAAAATACAATTGAAATCGGTGACAACCGATTTGTTGCAGACGAAGTTCCACGGGTCAGCTAGTCATAAATATAATTCATATCATATTACTATAGTGTAAAGCAAAGTGTTTCTTATATCTGGCGAAGCTAGAGATAATAGTTTTCTTAATTTTTGCAATTGAAATTGAACCCTCTTCGCGATGAAATTAATAAAACAAAAACAATTTACGCAGCAAATTAAATTATATTGCAGTTTTATGTTACATTGTGACGTTAAGTTTTTGAAAATAAAATACTTAGATAAATAGGAGTGAAATATAATTATAATTTACTATATTAAATAATATTACGAATAGAGAAGATTACAAACACTATTCACTCTAATTAATTTGATGTTGAAATCCCTTTTACGTGATTATTGTCTTTTAGTTCTATAGAATGTCACCCGTGACCTGCCCTCACCTGGCAGAACAATAGGCTGCCTCCCCCTTTATGAAAAGGGAGACGATAGTACGAACCGCTCGTAACGGCATGCACTGTCTACTATGTGCCAAACTTGAAATTTTAATCTTAGAGCTTCAAACGCCAGATTAGTATGATATTCTGAATGGTATTTTTCAAATTTATAAAAGATGTATTCTTTGTTTGATTTACATTATGTTTTAGGTAGTAAGATATACTCAATTGATACGATTTTAAATGTAAGAACGAGGTTTATCTTTACTACACCTACTTAAAATTATAACTAATTACAATCTGGTATTCGATGGTGAGTGCAAATAATTACGGAATTACTGGGGACCGTCAAATGATTCTGATTCAACGATAATTACAGAGTTTCCCATTCATAATGGCAAAAATGTAAAAATTAGCTGATATTCAGAGGTTCTTTTTAGAGACAGCATCTTTACTCGTCATGAAACCATATGTCATGTACCGTAACCTATACATGGCATCATATAAGAATCACACTGTGTAGAATTTCAACCCAGAACACACTGTGTAGGATTTCAACCTAGAACACATAGCATGGCGGCAGCAGTGAGCGACAATATAAAATACAGCGCTATGCCCTTGTCCAATTGATGGTTGCAAGAGCTTTCTAACTCCGAGGAAAATGAAAATATAATTACATTATTTATGCATAAATGTGAATATTGTCTACATAACATTTCTAAAAGCTGAAGAATATCTCTCTGTCTTTCTTCATTCCGGATGTAATCAAACTGGCCGGAATAAATTAATTTTGTTGTTCTAAATTAATATGGAAAAAAATATTTCAGCTTTGCTTGTGATTAAATTTACTATTGTTTTTAAATGAATAACCGTTCACAATTTTGTAGGATTATAATTATTTATTAAATACTAGCGTTTTCGAAGGACGTCCACACGCTCTAATAAAACAAAATCCTTAAATTAAACCGCAGCGAATCAATTGTGAATTAAACCGTTCTCGAATTGACTGAAACATTACGGCTTGACCTGGACAAATTGTATACCTAAACATTCCACATGAATAACTTTATCTACTGGTGAGTACCGTACGAAAAACTGTTCAGTAGATTTTGTGTTTATCCCGAACAGACTGACAGACTATAACTCTGTATTGTAATATGTAATGATGCATCAATTTATCTGCTGGTAAAGACGGCTTAAAAATTCGTTTAGTGGTTTTTGAGTTTATCGTCAACAGACAGACAGACAGACGTGGCAGAGGACTTTGTTTTTTTTTTTTGTTTTATATATGATATGACTCTGTTTTATATGACTAACTTTATCGACTAGTGTAAACGGCATGAAAATCCGTATAGTAGAGTTTGAGTTTATCACGAACAGACAGACAAACAGACATGGCAGAGGACTTTGCTTTGTAATATGTAAAGATAAATGTAATATTGAATTTTAAATGTTTCGTATTCCTGATGATATGTGGTACAAAAATAATTTTCTCTAGTCCGGTGAAGCTGTTAAGACCTTGCTGGGTCAAGAGCGTAGACATTTCGAAAAAAAAAAAAAATCTGAAGATTTCAATTGGTGATTGCTCAGTAACTAGTGTGACCAGACATAACGTTGATCGACGTAGCTTCGTATTCTTCTGAAAGAGCCGAAGCATTCGACGAAGGAAAACGTGATGAAATCATGGTATTAGAGCTTTTCTCAGTCCGTCTATTTTCGATAGCTATGTTTGAGAACCAGTTCCCATCTAGGTTACACGTGCTTATTATCTTAGTCCAATCCGTAATTTAACATCAGGTGAGGCTGTGATCAAATGTTAAATCTTAAAGTATAGAATTTAAAAAAAATCTTCGTCTTTCAAATATTTAAGTTAGCTCAGATAGGTCGCGAATTGCACGTATCGGGCAGCAGTCCAAGCCGAGGTGTGCCGTGCATCATTGAGCTAGATGTCAAATAAAATCGGCTGAGTGCCTTAGGTGCTCGCCTTAGTAGTCCGGTGAAGCTGTTAAGATCAATAGCGTAGTCAGTTCGAGAAAAAAAAAGACTTCAAATTTTTCTTATTTCTTGTTACTTAATCAAATTCGTAAATTTCTTATATAATTTTTATTTACGTGAATTATGTACGTACACCTTCGAGGTTACAAAATGAATTTTGTGAGATACTTCTATTACATTGTTTAGGTGATAAGAACACGCGATCAACATTTAATAAATATGCACCAATTCATAGAAGGAAGCGGTTTTTTCAGTATTCGGAACATAATTGATAATGTATTGTTCCTGAAAAAATGTCTTGCATTAGTCACAAGATCTTGACTACATATATGATCGGTTGCTACCTACAGAGACAATAATATTATTTCAATGAATGACTTATCGCCTTAATTCTGTATATTTGAAATTCCTCAAGCTAACATTAATTATCTTTAAAGAAAATTTACATAAAACTGTAAAGGATAGGATGATGAGAAACAAATAAAATTATTTTTTCACTGAATTCGGCGTCTACCCCTTCGGACGTACGCTAAGTGCGGGGTCTGAGGCGGGGTGAGGGATTTGGGACGAGAGGGAAGAGCGACGCAGCCTCCCTTCCCAGCAACGATTACTGATTAGTGCGGCGGCGTGTGCGGCGGGGCCGCCCGCTTGTTACGCGTCATGCCGCCGCCGGCTTGCTACGAGGAACCTACTGTTATCTGTGGACGCTCTATGTTTCACCTCTTAGCGTGACGATAGACTGAAACTTTCTGGTGATAATTGACTATAGTATGCGAACAGCTGATGAGGCGCGACCGCGTGCACCGGCTCCGCGTAACGAATACTCGACACGCCTCTACATGTGTTACGGTACTACAAATACTACGATTGTGCTATCATGTATATATTTGGTGATTGACGGATATTATTAAAAGCGAACGAGTGAAGTTTTACGTGTTTTCCTACGCTCCGTTGGAAGTAAGTACGTTATAAATACTATTATTTACTTTGTGGACTACCAAACATTATTTAAATAGTAATATAATATATAGTGATCTAAACAAATGTACTATTTCCTCAAAAAATGTCGTTGTATTATTTGAATGGTTAGGTAATTTACATACATAAGTATATATTATACTTTACTCATTTTTTGATGAATTTATTTTATGAATTAAAGGAAAATTTTCGATCACATAAGACTTATAATAATTTCAATTGTCGCTTGATTTTTAATTGAGGTTTCCTTAAAAAAATAAATTTGAATGCTTAACATAGTTTCTTGATACGTTGAGCGTTGATGTCTTTGTTATGGTTAAATCGAAGCTTGTGTATAGAATCATAGTAATTTTACGGACGGAATATATTTGAGCTGAAGTATAGGTTTGTGCTGCTACCGATGCATAAATTTATTGTTATATTAGACGGATTTTTAAACGATATAACATATAAATACAATCCTAATTATATGAAAATATTTAATCCAGAAAACTTTTAATTCTTCTACACCAAAGTATATTTAAAAAGGCGCAGATTACATTATCAATAATTAAACTTGTGAACACTTTATTAATAAAAATAAATTATCTTCGAGTTTCCTGTTAAATATTCTTCATTCGTTTATCTCTCATACTTAACTTTTAAACAGTTCATATATTTTAAACAATGGAAGACAATCACGCACTGGTCTACTTATAAAAGCACAGTCGTTTCTGATTAACGTCTTGCATATCTATGCTGTTACTTCCACCATTTAAAATCATTGTCCAAGTCATACTTGTATACCAGTTCATTTTGTTAAAGTAAGGATAAGTATTTATTTATATAAGGTATATATATCTCTATGAATTTCTTTAATTGTACTAATAACAGATTCCCCTTTATTAAACGCTTGGCTTTTTTTAGTAAATATAACAAAGTCAAACTTTAACTATAGAGTTTATACCTGAATCAAAATATATCCAATTACTTACTTGAATTATTTAATTATTTAATAGGGGTGGTAGGGTTTAATAGCCCGATTGGGTCACTACCACCATGTATATAACGAAAAAGCTCGTAATAGTGATTGCGTGTCGCGTTTCGGGATCAGCCTGTGCATATCCAGCTTTTTGCAGGCCGGCATGATAGTGGCGACCAGCGATGGATAGTGTGTCACTCGGTGGTCGCTATTGTTTTTGGATTGTACTGTGCTTATCATCAGGGACAGTGCAGTCATTTTGCCGTGCTATTAACTCCACTATATGACAGACTGAAATCCCACCAAAAACTCCTCAAAAAGTTTCTTCTACGTCTGTTTTGTTCCCAATTTTGATCTATTACGTATTGTAAAAATAAAGTGTGAGTGTATAATATTAAAATAAATACTTTTTGGTGAATACATATGTCTACAAATAACAAATCTTTTTTTAAATTCTTTCTATAATGTCTGTCTGATTATTTATTATTAACGCACAGTCTAAACTACTGAGGCTAGCTAGGGCCGTGAAAAATTGCATATGAATTACTTTTATACTATAGATGAGCATTACGGAAGTCTCACACCTTAAGTGGTGAAGAGGGGGATGACAATCTGTCATTTTTGAATTTACGACAGTTGGAATTTATTATTTATGCTTAATGACTAAGTAGAGTATCCGTCTTTTATTATTATATATTGATTGATTGCTCATAGTAAACGCCGCATGCAAAATCGTGGGTACTAACTAGTTATTAATTTTTTAATCGATATTTAAAATTACTACATTCTCTAAAAAAATGAGTAGCTTTTATTAGATAAGGAAGTAATAAAATAATTATCTACTTTGAAGTACATTCAATCACATTATATTAACGTTATAGTAAAACGAATAATTCTCCATAAATCTCCAGGTAAATAAAGAAAATGTTTACAACTTGATTTTTAAAATTTTATTTTGTTATAAAATATATCAAAGTGTGTTTGTTACACGTCAGAATAATCTGATTTTCTAAGATCATAAATCAGCATCCTTGACTGGATATAATTTATTATCCTGTACCCTTTTTTTAGAATCGGGTACATAATGCGATGAGTGCTATATAGTATCCGCAGACATTGTGTTGAGTGAACAATGCTTACATTTTATAAGAAAATATGATTACGTTTTAATATAATTCAATTTTCTTATTTTAAATTCAAAAATATATTCTTTGCTATTTATTGCAAGGTTCTATACACCTTTATTTTAAATACATCTAATACATTTTACATGAAAGGATTTCTGATGCATTTCATTGGTTTGAAACTACGAAGTAATTGTAACAATCCGACTTAATTTATTAACTAAAATTCGGTAATTAAAGTAATCGTTTGCATTTATTTAAAAAACTCAATCTGAACAACTTAATTAAGCGTTGAATTGAAATGAATTATTTTCTCAAAACTAACCTACGAGTACGTCCAGATTCAAAAGTTGTGAAAGTGTCAGAAGCAAAATTTAGTCTAATTTAATACCCTTTTAAAAATACTAAATTATTTATTAGCTAATTTATTCAAATATATAAAGTAATTATATACATTAAAATATGTTTTTTTCAATTGTTATATGATGCAAACGAAAAGGTGGGTCACGTGATGTTAAGTGATCACCACCGTCCATAGAAACCAGCAACACCAGAGGAGTCGAAAGTGCGTTGCCAGCCTGTGTTGGTGGGGAAGGAGGAAGGAGGGACGGGAAAGGAGGGAAGTGGGTTTCCGGCATTCTCATTAACCAAACAAAACACAACAATGCAAGCACGGTTACTTCACGTCGGTTTTCTGTGTGTCGGGTTGTACTACCCCGGGTGAGTCGACCCATTCATGCTAACACCAGTAATAGCTTCAGCGTGGCTCTACCACCTACACGCTATATGTAAATAGACGACAGTTCGTCACCTTTTTCTTTTACGTTTGTTAACCGATTTCCTTTATTTTTGTATTGATTATTAGTCATTGACGTGTGTTTATTGTCAATATAGTGTTCAGTATAATATCTGTAGAACAAATTTGTAAATAGTTAACCTTTTTTGCTCACGATTGACAATTTCAATCCTTTATTTATGAGTCTCTATTCATAGTACTTCAGGATGTAGTCCGGTGTTGCTGTTGAGGCCTTGCTATAGCAATAGCATGATCAGTTCGAAAAAAATACCTCAGGATCCTTACGCCTGCTAATATACAATTGGTATCGCCATATATTATTTCTATTATGTATTATTTAATCTTCCTTATTCTGCATATTTTATCTATAGTTTTGCAAGCTATCTATTATCTATTGTGTATCTATCTATTATTTATTTTATTTCAACCCTTTCTTCTCCAAAAGAACGGAACGCCAATCGCCGCCGCGCCGCTTCTTCGCCTAACCGCTTTACAAGAACTCACGCAAACTCACACAGAAAAATAACTTGTATTTATTTAATGTATTATCGATGTATGAAAATTACCAAGTCATTGTTATTCTGATTATATTTTGTATTGTAATTGCGGTGGAATCCCAGAACCAGCCAAGGCCCGGTAAGTTCCGTTCATAATCCTACCGCTAATTATTATATACTTTCAACAATTTCCGCCAACAATATTTTCACACTCTTTGGTAAACACTCTATAATATTGAAGCTTAAAAAATCAATCAATTATTTTCGAATGTTGACGACTGGATGACTACTACTTTTAAATATATAAATATAAGCCTATTATCTATAAAAATATTTTGGAGATAGCCTTTTTTCCATACCATCGAAAAATCGAAGCCTTTATTTTAAAGAGTGTATTCGTGATCGATGTTCTTTACGTTTATACATAAGCCTGTTAGATATTTACTGCAGAGCCATGTGCCTGTTCCTTTTTAGAAGATATGGACATAATCACCACACCAGCCCACGACATATTGTCCATTTTAAACTCCAAGAAATCAACAGTTTTATATTTCTCCATATGCAATATTATTACAAGCACTTTTCTAAGATTCAGGTTTCCTCATGATGTTTCTTCATCACCACTAGTGTGAGTAATGTAAACTAGTAGATGTACGTGAACTCCAAAGAAATTGTCGGTACATGCTGGGATTCAAACATGCGGCAGGTGAAGTGACATTTCATCAATTAAATCACTCGGCCACCGCGACTTACAATAACATAAAATATATATTTGTACAGTACTTAATACATATAGTAATATTTACAGTGTAAGATGTCAAGAAACATTCTGTGTGGTCTAATTACAAGTACTGGAAGATCTGTAGTTATTCCAAATATGCAAAAATGATTAAGTTCCAAATGAAACGATAAAAATATCTTATATTCCCATGTTCTCGTGGTTTAATAGTACAAATGCTTAATTCAAACAACCTACAATATATAACGACATCTGTATACGTTTTTCAATAAATTGGGTATGCTATTTGATGAATAAAATAGGTAGCGTACAAAATAGGGCGTATTTAAATAGGTAAGCTCAACGAGAATGCTCGCGAAGGGATCACGTTCCAAGATGGCGGATACGCCATGGCAGACACTTTAGCTGGGTAGATGTGACATGAGTTCAGTTTTAAAACGAGAAATATATTGAAACTTGTTATATATATTTTATTTCTTTATTTTAATACGATACACGTTTAGATTACTAATTTATAAAATAGTGCAGAGAATTTCTCTTTTTGTTGTATTCGTTATATTTATTAAAGTTTTTATGATATATTTAAATCGTAGTAAAATAACTATCACTTAAATTTATATTTGAAACTAGCTATGCACGATTTTTTTTTTTTTTTACGAACTGACGACGCTATTGACCTGGCAAGGTCTTTACAGCTTCACCGGACTACGATAGCTATGCACGCGACTTCATCCGCGTGGAACTTAATGTAAAAAACATTGATTAATAAAGTCATCTGAATGTAAGTTCATTTTTTTATACTACATCGGTAGCAAACAAGCATGCGGGCCGCCTGGTGTAAAGCGGTCACCACAGCCTATTTACTTTTCTCTCGTACTTAAATCGCGTCGTCATTAAAATTATAGTAACTTTTGATAGTTCAAACTGATGTTAATGACGCAAAGATATGTTACTTGATTTCATCATGAACGCAGTATTTTAGCAGTGATGCGTATTTTGGGGTGTAAGGGGTGTCGCGTAACATCTTAAGACTTGAGACACCCAAGCCAACCTCACCTGCACGTGGTGCACCCTGCTGAATAACGAACGAGGCAATGGCGAAAGCGGGGTGGTAGGACAGCCTGACTGGGTCGCAACCACCATGTATTTGGCGAAAAAGCCCGTCATAGTGAGTCGCTTCTTCGCGTCGCGTTTCGGGATCAGCCTGTGCATGTCCAGTACTGGGTGACTTTCGTCATTATGGCCGGCATGACAGCGGCGACCGGCGATGGATAATCTGTCTCTCGGTGGTTGCCGATGTTTTTGGATTGTACTATGCTTAACATTAGGCGTAGTGCAGTCACTATGTCGTGCTTCAATAAAAAAAAATCCAAACAAACAGACAGACAGAGAGACTTATCTAAGAATGGTTGATATACATTTTATTACTTATTCCTGAAAGAAATTATCCTACTAAAATCTTATATTGTATGTATAAATAAATGAAAGTACCTAGGCGACCGAGCCAAGCTCTGTTCTTTAAAAAACATTTTGAAATTAAAATAAACTGTTAGGTTTGCCTTATAAAATTAACATTTATTATAGAAAAAACCTATTAGAAAAGATATCTCTTCTACTGTCACTCGGATTTAAACTGGGGTTACACGGATATTCGGAGCAACCGATTTCCATCTGAGCTATTTTTATATTGACAGCGCCGGCGAAATTTACCTTTACATTCTAGATATATTTTTTCAATGCCTGAAAACTCAGTTAAAAAAGTTTTCTATGAATAAAATCTAGCTAGATCGATTTATCGTCCCCGAAACTACCTACATACTAAGTTTCACGGAAATCGATGACGCTGTTTCTGACATCCTGAATATATACAAATGTACAAGAATTGCTCGTCTAAAGCTATTAGATAGATAGATAGATATATTTTATTACTTATTCCTAGACACTAGCAACAATTTTCCTTACAAAAACCTAAAAATACGGGCATGTTAGTATATATATATACATACATATATATAGAAGATTATCAAGATTGAGATTCGGGTTACCGGTTGGGTAAAGGAAAAACTTTATATTTGTGTAGTGAAGGATAGTGTTAGGTAATATAAATATATATCTCTAGATTCCTAAACAATCAAAATAAACATAAAAGAGAAATGTAGTGAGTAATATTGTTTGCAGTGACTTAGATTTCCACTTGAATACGAGTCGTTCGTGACGAATGCGAACCGAGCGGTCTTACAGGAGAACTTCTTTGTGGTAGGTTTACAGGGGTATACAGTTAAATGTTATTTATGTGCCCTAGCTGTATATGAAATGTTAATACCGTATAAACTTATCTTAGGTCAATCACGAAATCCTCTAAGTATTGAATTAACATGTCCATCGAAAATATCCTTCGAATCGGAAGACAACAGTGTAGTACTTTGCAATTGCAATTTTTTTGCAATTTCAATTGAAAATATATGATCTATCCATCGAGAAGTTTTGCATACCTAATATGGAAAGCTTAATCTCCCAACTGCGATGTATACCTACATAATAATTGAGGATGTGCATCTCTTCATGATGAAGTGTGCTAAGAATCGCATCGAAAGAGAAAAAGAGAAAGAGCGAGAGTCCTTGATGAGTAGTATAAAAAGTAGTTGCCAGAACATAGGTATTTGTCAAAGCATCTTGGCTAAACCCTGTTCAGGTGAAATTAGGAAGCTGTATGATCTGGTAATTATATCTCACCAACGACTCTCATGATAGAGCTAGTAAGATTGGGTAACAATGTGGCTGATATGTTCAGTGGAATAAAAACCCCTATAACCAAAGGAATATTAAAAAAAATATATATTGGATCTTGCACCATATAAGATATATAAATCTTATAAGAAAAGAAGTTGTAATACTTTAGCAGCTTATCTCGTTAATATCGCTAAAAGCCTTCGTTAATTTACATGTAAGTATTTCAAACACGTGTAGGAGATATGTCGGTATAGAATTTACATGAATTGAGTGTACAATAGCCGGGGGCGCCCGGAGGCGCTAAAGCCTTATCTTATAATGTTTAACGTTAAGTGAGATATTGTAAATGACATGATTACAATTATAAGTTAGTTAAATTCGAGATTTTGTCTTGTTCAAACATATATAGTTAAATTGTATGTACATTTATCAACTTGTTAAAAAATATGTAAAGTAAACATATTGTCAGTTCATTAAATAATTATTAAACAGTTTCCACTTTTGCAATAATATAAAATTGTTACTGATCTAGGTGAATTATTCATGCATCAATTAACATAATTAATGAATGTATCCATTACATGTGCCCAAGGTCTTTCGTTATTTTATATCATAATTATTTATGGTTCAAAAGATACCTACCCAATATCTATGTTTGTATCAATCATTATTTTTATATGTATTTCTGTTTCAAACGTGTCAGTACATTTCATCGATTATTAAATTGTTTTTCATATATTATTTGTCTAACAGTTCACAAATAAAACTTTGTAGGTCTTTGGAAAGCTTTATGTGATTTATTCTTACAACTTCTGTTTCTTGAATCTTAGTTAAACTGCCTAATGCGATTTATGTGTCTAAGTTACTTCACTGTGTTTCCTACTCGGAGTTAAATGTAATTAATTACACACTTATTTATTATAAATTATCCTTGTTATACGACAAATTCAGAACTTCTACATGTGTTACTAGATACCGCTCGACAAGTGCGTTAAATTAAAATATAAAACTTAATAAGAGTAACAAACAGTTTACCGTCATCGTGTGGTGAATTTTGCTTAATTGAATAACATAAAATCTTCTCCATGAAAAGATCTTTAAGTTGTAGAAGAGGGGAGCAAGTCTTTGCCTCATTAGGTGTCCGTTTTGTGGGAATAAAGCTGTTTGTTACAGCATAAGTATTATATTCATATGTTACATTTTTTTATTGAGGTTATACCTCTTTTAGCGCATTAGGGAAAAATTATGAGAGTAAATTTTATGATGCGTGCGCACGCCGTCACGAAAACCTACGCCCTAAAGTTAGTTATAGTTAACATTTTGTTTCTTTGTATTTGTTGTTTAATACATTGAAACTTTTAATTCAAAGAAATATATCTTTGTATTAAAAGTTTCAATGTATTAAATACCTTTTTTCTATTGTTAGTGTCGTTTTTTCTACAAGCGTAGAATAAGGCAAAGAACAAATTTTGAATTTTGATTTTTATCTTGTTACGCCAAAGAAGTATAACTTCTAACGCGTGTATATAAGTACACACACACTTTTTTACTTTTGTTAACTAATCTTCTTGTAGATTATTACTGCCATTGTCGATTAGGTGATTATATTACAGGTTTTGATATTTTTAATGAACAAACAAGATGGTGGTCGCTTTGTTAAAAAAATCCAGGGAGTTTTTGAAGCATAATAACCAAACAATATTACGTAAACACCAACAATATTACAAAACATAGACAATAACACAAGATTATGAATAAAATCCACTACATGAAAATATTAACATACAGCGTAACAATATTTTTGTATTGTTGTAACCTGAGTGTTTGAATACAAATGACTTTGAAAGTATTTTGTAAATATAATTCAATTCAAATTGCTGATACGCACATAATGAGTGAAACGACACACGAATAACCCTTACGAAGTCTTACGAATTGAATTCGATATACTAATACATAATGTTATAGAAAAATATTTTGTTTTACGTAGGAGCCTCTATAGATGAAATGTTCTACATATTTTTTTGCGTTGTATTGGTGAATATAAAACGTTTAAGGGCCTTTGATGTAAACCTTGTTATATTGGTCTCCAACGGGAGTTGCTGAATTATGTTATTATAGAATATGTCAGTGCTTCTGATATACGTCTCAGGTGACCGACGAGACGGAGGAAAAAATTCTACGGAATATCAGCAAGGTTATCCAATATTACAAACACGTTGGAGCATCAGATACTCCTATTAGTTTTTTTAGAAGATTATGTTTTAGACATAATGTTATGATATTTAATAGGTTATAAAAATTTTCAATACTATTTTGGGAGATCGTAAAAAACATTTTCATTAAAAAAACATTGCTATTTTTTTAATACTTTATAACAGTGTTTTTCAAATATTTTCACGACACGGCCCTTTAATATGAAGAAATATTTCGCTATCCCATACCTATTGTTTTTTTCATGTATTTTATTTGATGGCAAATATGCAACTCAACATACTTATTCATTTTTATAATTTATTTCTCTTTAATAGAGTTCTCATAAATTTATTTTTTTACTTTTTGTTAATTTGATACAAATGTTTAAGATAGAAGAGATCTCATACGTTTATTTCATCGTTTGTTTATGATAAATGATTATGTCCTTTAATTAATATTCTTTTTTGATAAATCTTTTAAAACTTAATTGTTTTTTTACTGCAACCGCTTTTCCAACTTTTTGCAACTCCGCTATAGAAGCTTCGAGACCCCCTTAAAGAGACTTGGCGACCCCAGGAGGTCTCGACCCACACTTGGAAAATTACTGCTTTATAGATTTTAAAAAAGTTTGACTACAATCTCAATACACCAACAGGTTCTTGACAACAGATTTTGAACTTAAGAGTGGTAGCCAGCTAGACACACTTGAACAAAACCCACTTAGCACCATGCTATGATTTCAACACGATATTTTCCTTCACCGAAGGCTCTGGGTGTTTTCAAAATGTATGCAATTAATGAGATTTTATACGTAGAGTATTCTATGGTAGTACATTGCATTAGAAAACTGGCAATCTATCCCGGTAGTCCGGTGAAACTGCAAAGGCCTTACTAAGCCAATAATCAGTTCGAAAAAAAAAATCTATCCAGATCAATGAATTTATTAATTTAATCTTTATTGTATACTAAATTATACACATACACTATGAGACATTTTAAATTATGCGATTAGTACAACATGTGGCCTTATTACTAATAGCAATCTCTTCCAGGCGACCTTTGGATAAATATGTTTCATGTAGTAGAATCGGGGATATTTTTTTTATATCATAGGAGGCAAACGAACAGATGGGTCACCTGATATTAGGTGATCATCACCGTCCATAGACACTTCAACAACCAGAGGAGTCACAAGTGCGTTGCCAGCCAGTGTTTGGGAGGAGGGTGGGGGGGGACAGGAAGGGAAGGAGGAAGGGGAGGGTAGGTGGGTCTCCGGCTCTCTCACTGACCGAACGAAACGCAACAATGCAAGCACTGTTACTTCACGTTTTCTGTGAGAGGGTGGTGCTTCCCCGGACGAGCTGACCCATTCGTGCTGAAAACAATAATAGCTTCAGCTTGGCTCTACCACTACACTATGTAGTATGTAGGATGTACAAGTAAAAGAAGGACTATTATAATAATACTTTAAAAATAATAAAACAACAAATAGAAAACGCTATCACATATTGAACTATCGATGATACATTAATGTACTTTGCCATCTATCACGTGGAAGATGGATTACCGTTGTGAAGAAGGCGACTCAATACGTTTAGTCCGTCTACCCATTTTTTATATATTTTTTACTGTATATGAGGTGCTCAAAATGTATATTTAGGTCCTTATTGAGTACCGTTTGTAATAACTCTGAACCTTCGAAGGTAACCTTTTTCGTACAATTTTTTAAGACGTAATACCGGATCAGTAATTGTATTATATTTGTTTGACATACATATATCTTATAATGTATTTTACCTACTTGCTTTAAACAATTAAACTGGTGTAAATGCCATATCAAAGACCCTGCCTTACGCCCTCTTATTTTATAATAGCTTAAAATTAATTATGATTTATGAACTCACTTTAAACTTTAATTTGCTAATGTCTACTTTATAGTATCGTAGTTAAATTTAATTTGAGCGGTCGAAACGCGATTTGACAAGGGACCCACACCCGCTAACTCGGGAACGGACGAAAATCTCCTGAATATTACACGTTTAACTGAATTAATGCCTGAGAAAGTTAAATTGCGTGTTTCGTCTGATGCCTTTATTTTAAAAAGTTAGATAAGGACATAAATTACCAGTATTATGAAATCTACATGAAAGGAGACATTTATTTATGTACACTGTAACTCATATGAAAATTTTTACGTGTTCTTGTAAAATTAAGCAAATATTTTATAGAATGGAAATATAGAAGTGATAAATTCGTTGTGTCACGTATTTCACCTAAATTGTATAAAGCATAACCCCAAATAAGATTTGTAAGTTAGGAATTTATTTACATTTTCCTATTGGATACATGATATCTTTCTTTTTATGTCGGTGATAACTTTTTTTACATATTCTTTTTCACTTGAAATAATTCACCTCTTACTTTATATTTATATTAGATACTGACTTCTAAGGTTCCACCAGAATGCTAGCTGCTAGGTACTGGGTTACTTATGAGAAAATCCAACGCCCACTTTTATGGGATTCGATTCAGGGCACTATCTCGGCCTTTTCATGTCCGGGTCCCAGTTGAGGTTTAAATGTTGTGTCCTCATTCTAAACGGCAGGTGGTGGTTCGAATCTCACTCAAACCTTGGCTGTGGTGTGTCTTAGTCGACTCATTTCTAATGGAGGTAGTTGTGTGCGTGTACACCTTTTTTTTCGTTGGGGACTCCTCTTGGAGATCTGCACCTAACTAGGCAGCATAGGTGAGCATGCCAGATTTATACTGACTAAGCCCCCTCGGTGTACTTCTTGCACCGGGTGGGCAGGAACGGCTTCTGCAGTGCTTCTGCCCGACCCGGCAGGTGTTGATGGACTTGTGGTCTAAAAAAGAAGACTTTGGCCCTACCTGACAAACTGATGGAAGGCACAAAGAACATTAATGCATCTTAACTACGTGGGCCTGTGTTAAAGTTGCCAGGGCGATAAACGTGCCCATGTTCATCGCCCGTATCGCATGTACACCTTGTGTAAGTTGCCGTTACCTATGTGTGGAGGTTTTGTGGTTTATACGGGTATAATGGGCATCGATTGAGTAACGCCACTAATAAAGGAAAGCTGAAAAATATACAGCATGCTGTGATGCTTATATTGGCCAGCAAATATCACATAGTGTCTAACAGAATATCCTTTGTGCTTAACAATTCACCGCTATGCGAACTGGAGGCTAAGATATTGGCTACCATCTATTAATTTATGGCGATGAACAAAGACCTAGTAGTTACTACCATGCCAGCTTTGCTTTAGTCACCACTTGCACCAGATTATTAGGAGCCCACTACCATTTGTTTTAAGTGCGGTAATATGGAAAATATAATGCAGTATACTTTAGAAAAGTGGAAGAGAGCGCAGAACTTATTATCTGGGTTATAAGAGGGTATAATTTTCTACTGAGTGGGATTAATACCATGTTGGGTAATACTGTCTATAGAATTTTCTTATATGAGGCAATAATAATGTGAAATTAGATCGGAAAAGCTCTTGGGGCAGATTTTTGATTTTGATCTCACCGACGTGGATGTACTATTGGAAGGAGGAGACGAGAGGTTATCTTCTATTATATTGGTTGGGTCAATTGGGAAATGGTTAGAGATGTAGAGAACTGTCTCCTTTAAGAGCAAAAGCCTATATATTAACTGAGTTGGCCACTGGGGTGATGTGGTAACAATCGTGTGATCTCGTTTATGCTCGTTAATGCTGCAATACAAAATAGGTTTATAATAACATTAAAAATTTTGTAACCCCCTCATTTCCTCGACCAGTAGCATATCCAGTTCAAATCCTAATTACACATGACCATTTATAAATTTAGTTGGAAGGAACTGAGATAAATAATTATGTTAAGTAGACTTTACTGTCGGATGTAATCAAATTATACGTGTTCACATCACGTTAAGACTTATCAAACAGCGTCTAGTTTGTGACAAGGGTCAAGCAGCACTCAGAGTATTATGCGTGTAACTCAGCCTAGCTAGGGGATAAAAACTTTCCTAGCGGCCATGATGTTGGGAAATAGAATAGTTATTAATAAAAACTTTTTGTTTCAATTTCTTCTATACAATTTCATTAATTAATTGAAATAACTTATTGTGCTACTAATACAGCTTCATA
>JACEII010000052.1:416711-447431 GCA_014332785.1 Antheraea mylitta | reverse complement strand
GCGAGAACCCTACCTAGTTCGTCGAGTATCCTCCCGTTACGAGAGGTATACGGACTATTCCAGATAACGTTCCCGCTAATGAGGTCCCACGCTATAATAACTGAATCTCCTAAATTAAGTAGCGCCTGCAGATCAGATCTTAGCAATTCTTTGTTAGGTGGCAAATACGCAGAAACTAAAATAATATTCGAGTGACCAGTCATACCTAATTTACACACTGATACTTCCATGTTGGTTAGCGCGGGCGGATCTAACGGCATGCAGTACAACGAACGCCCAAAATAGATTAACGTGCCACCCCCGCGGGTGACACGGTCGTTCCTGACTATAAAGTAATTCGCGATTCTCGGATTACGCATACTCGGTATTAACATCGTTTCCTGGATGAGGAAAACGTCAATCTATCTATCGCACAAAAAGTCAGCTACTAGATCGCGCTGTATCCGAAGGGATCTCGCATTGAAAAACGAGAGACATAGACCGCGTGGTTTTACTTTATTAAGACCTGTGAAATTTAAAACTTATTTAAAAAAGGGTGACCAGGCGAGGCGCTGAATAGTGGCTCCGCTAGCCGGGAAGCGCGCTAGTGCGGTGAGAAGACCTAGCTCCTCCTCGAGCTCTACTATGGCGTGGAAGGCGAGGACCTCCTTCATGTCGTGCTCGCGGAGTAGATGTTTCATCCAGTCAAACTTACTGGAGAGACAGGATGAGGAAGCATAAGCCGCCTGTGGCGGCGGCACTTAAGGCGTAGAATAGGCCTGAGGCTGAGGTCGGGGGGCCCAGGGGGCCACAGGGGCCCGCCCGGGTTGAGCCGCGCGCGGCACAGAGGGTGGCGAGCGCGGTAAGGTCATGGGCGCGGGCGCTACCGGGGCGCAGGAGGCGCCCGGCAGGCCCGGGAAGGTCTCCACGGACATGAGAGGTAGAGGCGGAGGGCGGGCGGCGGCTACAGGCGCCCTAGGCGCCTGCCTCGCCTGACGGGGACGCTGTGAGAGCGGCGCGCAGGGACAGCCGCGATAATTTGCGGGGTGATCCGCGTTACCGCAAAGCACACAGCTGGGAGGATCGGGAGTGCCAGGAGTGCGCGCGCACTCCTTCGTGGCGTGATCACCCAGGCACTTGACGCACCTGGGGCGAAGATAGCAATTCTTTGCCGAGTGCCCATAACACTGGCAGTTATGGCACTGCAACGGAATATGGGTCTTGCGTGAGGGCTCAACGGTGACGTTGTTGAGGTCGCACACAGATGTGAGCGAGAAAATGGCCTTGCCCTTTTGCGACCGGTCGAGGTGAACAAGCACCATGTTATAGGGAGCGCGGATGCGTGGGTGGTACATACGATGTACCTCACGCACGGGGAAGTTCTTCTCCTTAAGGGAGAGGGTGATGTCCTCGACCGAGATTTCGGCCGGGACACAGCGAAGCACGACACGGAGGAGGCGATCCTCCTCTAGAGCGTACGTAAAATACGTGAGTTTCGATTCCGTAAGGAATCAAATCAGAGCGTGATGGTCATCTGACGTGGGACATTTGACACTAATGCCCGCCGGAGTACTAAGGGCATTCGTATAATTGACCTTAAGGGTCTTTAATCTATTGGAAATCGTGGTCCATTGGGACTTATCTTGTATCGTAACTGGAGGCGGGGGGCGCGGCTTCCTAACTGCGGAACCTGGAGAGAGCGAGACGGAGCTAGGTCCTTTCGTCCGCGGTTTACTACACGGTATAGCCGGGGTCACCGGCACACGAGCGCCACCTATGTTGGCGACTTTAACCGGGCCTACGGAACCCGATTTCATCGGGCTAGCCGGACGACGCCTACTGTAAGAGACGGTCGTATAACCGTCCTTGTCTAACTGCGCAGAAAGCGCGGGAATCGCGGACGCGGACTCGGTCGCGGTTGGCTCGGCGGACGCCGTCACGTCTAGTCCATCTCGGAGCCGGTCTCCGAGCTGGAGCTAGAAATCGGGGCCTCTCGTAGGCCTTTGTCGCGCGCGTCTAGAGGAGACTGCGGCGATAAGGTCGCAAATGAGTTCGCGGTCGGAAGATTACTTACAAATGGAATGCCCTCGGTGGGCTGCGATGCATTTATTATAGCAGAATTCAACATTTTTTCATCTAGGCCTTGCGCGAGAAGGCTGCGACGGAACCTATCAAAGCATTGTGAGTCCATCGTGGTGGACTAAGGAGGAGGGGGACGCGAAACAACCTCCCTGCCATAAGGGCAGGGGGGCACGCCGAACGGGTTAATTACGGGCCTATCCCGGGTGCAGATCAAGAGAGCTGTTTAAAATGAACCAGAAGAAGAAAGCAATACAGTAAATACGTTAGCGAGACAGGCAAAATAATTTATATACAATAATCACGAAATATCGCTCCGAGCGCGGACATAATAGTTCCCGGCCGCGTCAGAATCGGAACTCTAGAAAAAAAAGGATCAAACTAATCAAACTAAAGACAATAAGATTGATAGTTCTGCTCCCACACATACCTCTGTAACAGTTAGGAAAGCGATGAGTTTGACAAATTTGTCCTGATTTCATAGGAGATTAGATTAGGACGCATCAAACTTTTTGGCCGTTAGTATTACCCCGGACGTGTCGACCCATTCATGCTGAAACCAGTTATAGCTTCAGCGTGGCTCTACCATCTACTAAATTTTTATTATTATTAATAAAAAAAATAATTTCAATATAAGTATTATTACGCTCAGACGAAGTCGTAATAGGCCATTAGTTAACTAGTAAAATATATAACCCCCACGTTATATTAATGTATTGTTTCCTTTTTAAAATAATTTTGACCCTATGTCAATCAATAGGTTTTGTACGTCAGCGTAGCGGATGATATAACAGGGTTCTATTTTGATCAAATATTTACATTACATACAACACGGGTCTGACATTTTTCTGTTCCATTCAAATTGTCAATAATGAATGTAACGCCGTAGCCGACAGCCCGTCTGCTCGCCAGCCGGTATATGTCGTCTCGACTGACTAATGGCGTACGTTTGATTATTCAAAATATGCTGGTAAAAATAATTTAAAATTTGTTATCGTATAATTTGGTGAGCATTTAAATAAATGATTGATGATTTTCAATATTGATACATTAATATCCGAATGACAGCATGGAGTTTTTAGGAATAAGGAAAGTGTTACCGAATTATGCTTTATTAGATGAGTAACTAACAGCTGTATTACTTAGTGATAACACTAGTTTGTTTATTGCTTATTAACTATATAAAGTTGGACGATACATCTGATATTGGTTTATGATATGGTAATGATATAGTGGATTCTTCGAGGAATTAACCACTTTTAACTCGGACCTCTTTCGATTTTCCTGAAACTGTTTTTGTTTACTGTATCAAAACAATTGCTTAGAATTTTTACATGTCGTTTTAAAAAAGATACTACAAATTTATACGTCTCCTCTTTTTACGTCAAATCTAACTTTATGAAAAACAATCAAATTTTTTGATCATTCTGCACTAATTTAGAGAGTATAGCTCAATGTTTAGGGAAATTTTAAATAAAGATTTTTCTATAGTAGCACGGTAAAGTGACTGACTATACTTGATGGTAAGCACAGTATAATCCAAAAACAACGGTGACTGCCTAGAGACACGCTTTCCCTGACCGATCGCCGCTGTACAGAATAAGTATAAGAATCCCATATTATAGGAAGGAGGGAACACACTTGCTGGAAGATTGTTAGTTATTGTTAGAGTACCTGAACGACCGAGCCTAGCTCGGTTCTTTAAAAAGCGTTTATAAATTAAACTGTTAGGTTTGCCTCAAAATATTAGCATTTTTTTATCCAAAAATAAATTTTAAGAAAGACATCCTTTGCTTGGATTCGAACTGAGGTTAGACAGACTTTCGAAGCAGCCGGTTTCCATCTGAGTTATTTTTGTTTTGACAGCTGCGTAGAAATTTACCTTTATAATCTAGCTATATTTTTTCATTGCCTGACAACTCATTTAAAAAAGTTTTCTATTAACGAAATCTAGCTAGATCGATTTATCATCCCCGAAACCACCTATATATACCCTAAGTTTCACGGAAATCGCTCACGCCGTCTCCGAGATCCTGAGTATATAACAATATAAAAATATACAAGAATTGCTCGTTTAAAGATATTAGATTTATAGCAATCAATATATGAATTTAAGAAGTAAGAAGATTTTTGAGTAATCAAAATTGAAAAAAATCTCTTATAGGAAATCATGAAATATTTCAGTCAATCGACTCGAAACTAGGTAACCGTAAAATTGTGTCGAACAAAATGTTTGAGATAAAATTCGTTCCAAAACAATAGGGCGTACTGTAACGTGACGTGACGTGACGCGACGTGAAAAGCCTTTTTGAAAGAAGACGCTAGGCATAAACATTGATAATGAAATATTAAAAGAATAACAAAGGCAATATTTTAAGTAAAAGAATTTGTAATCGATATTCTACATATTTATAATATATAGTTCATTCAGTGTAACCGACAAATAAATTGAAGATTTTGCAAGGAGAGACGGAGCCATTCAAGTATATACAAAAATAACTTTTTTATATTTTTTATTTATGGTAACCAATCTTCTAGTAGACTACTGCCATTGTTAATTGAGTAACGATATTACAAGTTTCTTGATAAAATTTCAATAAACTAACAAGTTGGTGGCCGTCTTGTTAGAACTTTCCTGGGAGTTTTTGTGGCAGTCAGAACCCATGTTCCGTGGTATTTTTCCTGATTCACTTCACTTGTGCACAATAATCAAACTATATTATGTAAAGCACCTCCAATATTACATAATATAGAGCCAAATACATAAGATTATGAATAAAATATTAAAACCACTACATTATATTACAAGATCCCGCCAAAAACTCAGGAATAACTTAATGCAAATGACGTTGAGCAAGTTATTTGGGTAGACGATGACAACTTGTGTTGAAATGATTATGTTGTAATGAAAAAGTTTCGATAGCGCTTGTAGATAGAATCAATGAACAATGTAATTAGTGAGGCTTAAAGGCTGCTTAAATTATGGCAATGATGAAGGTGATGATTATAGTATTCTATTAAATTTTTAATGTATTATAAATACCTACGTATCCGTTCAAGCCGTTTATTATCTTAACAACATCCATACTAATATTATAAAACTAGAAGGTTTGTTTTGTTGATCGCGATAATCTTAGGAACTACTGGTCCGATTTGAAAAATAATTTATGTGTTAGGTAGCTCATCTATCGAAGAAGGCTATGGGCCATATCATCGCGCTAAGACCAAAAAGAGCGGGACACCAATGAAGAGTATTTCAAAATCGTTTTTTCTTTTGTGTTGAGAGCTTCCGCGGCATGTTAGCGTTAGCCCGAAGTAACTATATCGTGAATGTGATATACATATTTTAAAATAAGTATCAAGACGTATCTAAAAAGCAAAACTAAAAAAAAAACACTGTAGTTTTTGAGTGATGCGGGCAGAACAAAATATTTCTAGCATTTAATTATACCTATATTAATATTATAAAGCTGAAGAATTTGACTACTTGAACGTGATAATCTCAGGAACTACTGGTCCGATTATTACAGGTAGCTCATTTATCGAGGAAAGCTATTTATTATCACGTTAAGACCAATAGAAGCGCAGCACTAAGGAATATTGAATCGGGAGATTTTCCTTTACAGGGCTTCCGCTGCGTGTTAGCTTTAGCCCAAAGTAACTTTTCACTAAATCGCAGACATAAGTTAGTTTACAAAAAGGTTTTTGAGTAGCATTCTCTTGTTACAATGCATATACTTAGAAGCAAATTGTAATAATTTTAACTTAACAGGCGTAATTAATTAAATTTTAACATATTTGCTAGAAATGTAAGATATTTTCGTAGTCCTATAAAGCTTTTAAGGCCTTACAAGGTCAATGGCGTAGTCAGTTCGAAAAAAAGTAAGATATCTTCTCGTTGATTTTCTCTAATTCTAACACATTTTACATATATCGGTGTTTGTGAGCGATGAGATAGTTGCGGTGTGCGATGTAAAAAATGCGCGTAATAAAGTGAAACGATGCGGAGTCACGTACTGTGTTACGTGATGCGACGTGAGACGGGATGCACTTCTACTTCTACTCACTCGGGTATATACTTATACTGGTATATTAATAGCAATATTATTAGGGAATTCAATATTTAGGCACTTTTGAAGTGAAGCTTTTTTGGGACGGTGTGAATTATTTTCAAGCAAAAATTAGTAACGAAAAAGAGATACTTATCTCTATAAGGCTTAGCTCTATTAGGCTGTGAAAGAATGAGATAGTATGTTCTTATAATACTCAAAGTATAATAAAAATAAAGAAATGGTGGCTGTTTCCTGATCACACGCGTTTTTTTTCTGTGCACAGTATTTGATCAAAATAGATGTCCCGTTCGGTTATTAGACTAATGTATTGAAAGACCTTGTATTAATAATATATCATTAGTACAAACTCGTAAATTTTTAAGTATATAGCACTCTTATTAATCCAATAAAACTGTGATTACTGTAATATTGTTACAATTTAAGTGTATTTTAATAACAATCTGTTGAGATGTTTGTCAAGTTTACCGCGATAGGTCATTCTATTTTTTGTACCGATCATTAACTATTACTATATGAATTGGAGATCAATTTACAGGGAATCTATAGGGAAATATGTTAATCATTACATAGTATAAAACAAAGTTCCCAAATGCGTCTGCCTGTCTGTCTGTTCGCGATAAACTCAAAAATTACTTAACGGATTTTCATGCGGTTTTCACCAGTAGATGAAGTGATTCAAGAGGAAGGTTTTTTTATAAAAAAAAGAACGAGACAACATCTGCCGGGCCCGCTAATATATAATAAAACCAAAGTTATTATTCCACAGACCAAGGACCGTGCAACGTACTGAAAGCCATTGAAAACCATGCAATCTTTATGATCTTATCTTGCAATTCAAGAATTTTCTAGTTCGTAAATTGAAAATTAGGCATGCGTCATCGTCTTGTGTCATTTAAACTTCAAAGGAACCACTTTCCTATTCTTCAAAGAAGATTGTACTTTAGCCCAAAGATGAAAATTCGGACGCTAACGACCGAAACTGAAACTTATAATAAACCTTTTCCGAGAGAAACTAATTGAAACCGACCCTTCACTTAGAAGACATTGTCTTTCCATAACTTTTTTAATTTTATTTCCTAGTACAACGTAATAAAATAATTAAAGTTTTATAGAATAGTTTGCTATTTAATAAGATGGCCCCTGCTTAATGTAAGGAGAATCATATATTTTAGCATATTATACATAATATATCTATATATCTATAATCTATAATATATCTATAATCTATACATTTTATTTTGGTATAATCATGCCGATAATCATAAAACTGTCTTTATATAAGCCGTTACCAAATTTCAAATACATTAGAATTCGTATAATATGTTTGTTGTTAAGAAGAATCGACGAGAAATAACCAGAACTTTGATTATGAAATTTACATTTGAAAATGCAGTCGTTGCCTTTAGATTAAGCTATTTTGTTTACACATGTAAGTAAAATAGAAGTCGCTGTCATTTGCCAAATTTATCCCTAAGATAATTGAACCAATTTTGACGAGATATTTACAGGCTCATAAGGGCCTTGTCAAAGAATTGTTTAGGTTACTAGACCTTTTCATTAGTCTAAGCAGTAAAGAAAAAATTTAACACATGTAACTTACAATCGATAAAAGGGTATGGAAATGTTAAAGTTACGGTAATGAAAATAAAAGACCGCACAATTAAGCACATACAGTACCTAGCTTTTGATTTGGCACGTCCGAGATAAAAGCGAGATAGTCGGCGAAATTCAATTTAGTATATCGTTATCTTTGTCTATCGCAACCATTGCACTATGCGAGAGAGAGAACGCTTTACAAAATCGAAGCAAGCCGATCTTAGCCGGGCATCTCATTCTTCTTCACGAAGTGCCAAATTAAATTCCGGATACTACATTGCAGTTACCATTTGTAAATAATAAAAATGGGAGCTTTTGGCGGGATTTCTGTTTGTCATGTAGTAGATTTTATATTTTATTCATAACCTTGTGTTATTTGACTCTATATTGTGTAAAATTGGTGGTAATTTACATAAGATAGTTCGGTTATTGTGCATAAGGGAAGTGAATGGAAAATAAAACCACTGACCATGAATTTGGAAATGCCACAAAAACTCCCTAAAAAGTTTTAACAAGGAAGCCACCATCTTCAAACATTGAGTTAACCACACGACACTTGTAATATTATTAACCACTCGACAATAGCTGTAATAATTTGGAGGAATGGTTGCCAAAAATAATATTCAAAAATAATAATAATAAAAAAAGAGTTATTCCTGTCAATATATGTGAATGTATGTGAATTTCACTTTTAAATCATTTTTTGGTGAAAAACAAATGCATTTCTTCTCTCGGTGTGTCTGATGTCTAATAGTTTACATTTCATCTATAGCCCGGCATTCTAGGAATATAGTGATATTGCGTATTTTAACTTTGTGGTAGGTAATTAAATTTTCGGCATGTAATATAAGAACCGTATTTAAAAATAATATTTTATATTTTTATGTACATCGCAGAAGAAGAGTTATTCATATCGAATATATATATATATGTATCATATATTTATCTATTCTATATTTATGTCTTTGTTAAACTCAGTAGCCTAATTATTTAATGTATGAGATCTTGTTTCATTTATTTTCATTATATTTGATGTGTTCTAAACTGTAACGCATTTTTTTTATTTTTACTTTATTGATAATTTTAATATTTTGTTTGATCTTATCACTGGTATTAATTATACAGTGTTAATACAGACACCAAGAATATATTAACTGAAAAATCAAAATTTCAGGTCATTTGCTTTTACCTATAAAAATAATAAAGTAATTTATCTGAATAGTCCTCGATTATATTTTTAAATACACTTTTATGTTTATAATATTGAGCTAATTGAAAACCAAATATAAACACATTTTTTGAATGAAATTAAATAAAATTAACATTATTGGCGATCAAATCAGAATCATTCGAAATAAGTAAAATATAAGTTGTATAGAAATAAAACATTACAGTTAATATATTTTAATACAGTTAGTAATAAGAGGTATAAAAAGAGCTCGGTGATTGTTTCAGAAGGTAATGGATTGTAAAAAGTACTCCAAAGAGAATATATAAAAAAGTCTGCAAGGACGGAGGAAAATACAGGCATGTTTATTTTTTCTAAAAAAAATTCGAAACTTGCCACTAACAATAAGAGTATTTAAAAACTAATTACAACATTTGAAAATGGAACACTTTGGCGCAAGGATTCAGTTTATTTTATTACTTTGATTAGCAAGTTTTTTTTTTATTCATTCAGGAACTTTTCAGTTCGCCCGCGTAATTTTTGCAACATACTCTGTATATGAAAATTGTTGATATTCGAAATTGCATTTCTATTGCTACAATATTCTTATAAATGAAACACTATATCAAAATGCAACTAACTACATGACTGGTAGATAAGCACTTTTGTTCTCACAGTAAGATGTCTATTATGCCTTGCACTAAGTTTACCGAACGTAGAGAATGCTTTACCAATGTGGGAATCGATCTCTGCGTCAAGCAACAGATTGCTCGATACTTGCAAGCCTAGGAAGCAAAACTTGTCGACTACAGTGCTGCTGTGTGCCGCTAAGTAGAACCATTGGTTGATATAAATACCCCTGCGTGAGAATAACGGTCTTCTTGGCTTTGACATACATTAAGAAAAGGTCGCTGGTTTTGACCGTATGCAACGAAGACAGCGTCTTCAGTGAAAAGAAGACTGCAAAAATAGACGTTCCCTATAACGCTTCATCAAAAAAAATAATCAAAAATACTTTATTCAGTTTAGGCCCTAATAAAGCGCTTATGAACGTTAAAAACTAACACCGGTTCGGAAAACAACCTAGCCACCGAGAAGAATCGGCAAGAAACTCGATCGGGTACATTTTTTTACATATATTTCCAATATATCATATAACAGCTTATAGTGGATGCACAGAGAGGAGTCAACTCCAGATATCTGATATACACACATGATATATAATATATATATCTTATACTGATCCACTCTATAATATCTTTTTGACACTAAAACCCGCTTGACGTGGCGTTTAAATTTACAGTCCGGCAAATCGGTAACATGTTTTGGAACTTTATTGTAAAACCTAACATTATTACCTAAGAAACTATTACTGGTTTTGCTAAGTCTGAAACATGGGACGACCTACGTTTATTACAGTCTAGTATTTACATTATGCCAGTCTTTTACTAAATACAGTTTTCCAAAGTTTTTACGGATGTACATTAAATTATCTAGAATGTATTGGAAGGGTAGAGTTAAGATATCGAATTCCTGGAACTTCGTTTTTAGTGATTCGCGAAGTCCCATATTATATATTGCTCGAATTGACCGTTTTTGTAATAAAAATATGATGTCTACCTCAGCAGCCGTAAGCTTAAACTTGAATAACGAGATATTGTATAGCTTATCATCCGATCGCGTGTGTAGGTGAATGCCTTATTGGTCAGCCCCGAAACCTAACAATTACATACACAATAAAAAAGAATAGGTGCAACTGTTCTTAAATTATGAGTTTAAGCTACGAGTTTATTTTTATTTATTTAGATAAATAACATACATATCGTTTTAGTACACGAACCCAAAGAATATAATTTAATTGAAACATTTACACAGTAATTAAACCACAAAACACACAAAATAGATCGCCGCGTTGAAATAATATATACCCATATACACCCGATATGTGTATGAGCTGAGCCAAATATTAATTGATTTTCAAATGACCCCAGTAAATTCGGATCACGACGTCACTAATTATTATCGGTACTGCGTGACTCAAACAGGCTACGATACGACCGGATATTGACGACGCAATAGACCGTTGGGTCCGAACCCTATCACATTAGGACAGCAATGTTTCAAATACTAGTGATCGCTACAAATCCATTTGGTGAGAGTCTCTAAAGGCTTTTACGGCGAAACTACAAATATTCGTTAAAGTAATTCGTCCTTTTGAATATTAAGGATTGTTTTGTTTCTTTAAGTTATACATTTAACCCCAATCTTATTAGATGTTAAGGGAAAGAGTAGCTTGAGGAAGTTGTCTAAGCCTAAATACCGTAAATTTTCCGATAACAAATACATGTAAGAGTTGTTGAGATACGTATGCTTGGTACACATATATCTTTCAACAACTCATATATATATATATATATATGATATTCATATGAATAGTTAGCTAGATTAACTAAGATAGGTCGCGAATTGCATGTAACAGGCAACAGCCAAGCCGAGGTGTGCTGTGTAACCTTGAGCTACCTTGAACCCTTGAACCTTTTTGTATCTTTTTTAATCCTTTTCATAATTTCAGAGATTAGCGTGTTTGTTACAAAAAAGTCTTGATATTTATAAAGTTAGTATATATTATAAATGTGGAAGTCTAAATAATAATTCGAAAGGCAATCGTAAAATATTTAATATCGTTTTCACTACAACCAATAATATTATATTCCATTATTACATTAATTGTACAGGACATTAATTCTGGTTATTTAGTTACAATATCAATCATCTGTCGAAAACATAGCAACGAAAGTGTTTCGCTTTGTACGTTTTGGTAGCCAAAATTCATTTTATGCCACTGGTTCTCGATAGGAAGCAAATTAAGAAAATCACATACGGCAAAGCGAGTGCTTAAAAGTAGTAATTTTTACTCTGCGTATGATATAGAACAATATTAAACCAATAATTATCATTATATATTCTGTATCATTCGTTTATTATCTAGTAAGAATATATATTATACATTAGTGATAAGTTATGTATTACATATTCTTATATTAATGTTGAAAGATGAACATATTTCTCACGAAAACGTAGCACTCAGTTGCGGGCTGCAAGCGACAGCCACTTGGAACTTACCAACTTTAAGCATGTTAGCTTAGTTACGCTATGTTGCACGACAGCTTTAGTAAATTCAACGCAGCGGTTCCTACACTCTGAACGAATATTATTATGTTTAAAGGAATTATATTTAATAACCTCTTATTTTCCTTAATACATTTGTGAGATTATAATACTATAATTATTTCCTCAACGTTCTCTAGACGGAATAAACTGAGGTCCGAAAATGTGATGTTAATTGATTTTATTTTAATTTATTATTATAAAATGGAAATTATAAATTGAAAAACAATAATGTCTGAGATATTTTGTCGTAGTAAATAAAATGTATTTCTAAAGTAATGTAATTAACGATATAAAAAAAAATCTTGAAGAATTTTTGAAATGTACGGACATCGCGTCGATAGACGCAAATCCTACAAAGAGCTGTTTTCATTAAAGGAAAACATTGTTACAAAATCATATCATAGTAGTAAATCACTTATAATACTCACCTGGCAACTCTCAAGTGGCAAATCTGTTGCCAAGTACCTATAAATTATACTCTGGCAACTACACTCGAAATGAACTGACGTGTAACCTTCTTGCGCACACATGGAATTACGTTTAAACACTAAAACCTTTTTTAAAGAGAATTTATAAAGGGATTTTAATCCGTAATGGCATAAATTGACGTTACATGATTAAATTAGTTATAGTTTGTTATTAGTTCGTATAACAATTTTACTACAATATTTTAGTCCTCTTAATTTATAAATTTATCTAATTTCTGCCTTCATTAATTACGAATACTTAACCACATTAGACAAGTATATAGATAGGACGGATTTTGAAATATATATATCATTAAGAGAATTTTATAAGCCAAGAAATATAATTTTATATTTATGTTGTCGAATGAATAAAGAACTTATATAAGTACTACATAATTCAGCTGCAAATTGCTCTTGACAGATACTTGAAACTTGGCATTTTAAAGCATTTTATGCAAGTTACATGACATAACAAGTGTATTTATTTACGCATTTACTACTGTTATTTAAGTTAATCTGTTTCAGAAATTGTTTCATTTAGCTATTGTAATATGTTAAAAATTAAACAGCATATACGATGTATTTTAAACTTCTCAGTTATATATAATAATATAAGAGAAATATTCATTTGCTAGAAATATCATATTTCTGCACAGTTTGATATTTAAAAACTTGTATACCTTCGCCCCCTATCCAAAAGTGACACAATTTGTTTGTACCGAAATCTTATTAATATTTTTAAACTTCACATTCTCAGTTGGCTTTGTCCATCTTGAAATATTTATTATATATCGGCTAATACCCTCAACTTTATCTGCGCTGTTTATTATGTTAATAATTTAATTAATATGCAGAAGAAAAAATTTAAAGAATTTAAAGTTTAGATATAATCAGCTAATAAAATTACTTTGTAATATATTATAATAAAATGTCATTTGTTGAATTCCCATCTTTTTCGCATTCGCACCACTGTTTGGTGAGCGCGCGGTAGTAGCTTTACATAGGAGTACATGAAGGTACCGTGTTAACTTTTTTACATAAAGACTACTAGAAGTGAAACAAAGAAAAATGATCGGATTCGCCATTTAAACTAAGTATGTATATCCAGTACGTGTTCTTGTTTTGAATTCCGTGTGCGTCCGTCTTTGGAAATCTTTCTTCGTATGAATCTACTAATAACATCCACAGTACAAACAAAAAATAATCAAAAATGGAAATAAAAATAAGTATGATGTGCTACCATACACATAAGCTGACAGATTGCATAAGTTGATTATATATTTAACTTTAAAACAATTATGCCAAAGTTACATAATAAATATACATTTTTCGCATTTTTTTATTTAATTTAGTTCGACAGAAGCACCACGACGCCGCGCCGCCTACGGTTGCCGTCGTTCGCTGGGCAACACGTGCGCCTGAAATGAGAAATGTAATACTATTAATTCAACGGTCCCAGAACTAGTGTGGCCATTTTTCCACATTAATAAACAGTTACAGTGTACTGGGAGTGACTGTTTCGATATAGTTTATTGTTCATTTTTCAAAGGAAAATCAGTTCTTAAAATATGATATACTAGCTGATAACCGCTTACTTCTTTAAGCATTAAAAGTGGCAAAGCTTTACAAAATCCAAAAAATGTAGGCTAGACCATCTATGTTTTTTTTTGTATTTAATGGTCATAGTAGTCCTATGCCGATATATTAATCGTTGTGACGTCAGTGATCCTCAAAAACTTAACTTTTCATTATATGCATATGTAGATTAGATTAGATATTAGATCATTCATACCAAGACCTAGTTAAGTCTCATCTTGGTTATTTTTTGACAACAATCTTAAAAATAGATCTCTTGTTTGCTTTTGTTTTTTGTTGTTATTTTTAAGCACCGTGCCGTCATTTTGTAGAATTACAATAAATTGTAATAAGATAAGTTATATTTAACTTATAACTTGACAATAGACAAAATATAAACTGTTTACTAAAATGAGTTATAAATTTATTTTAGGATTACGGTACTGCTAGACTAAACTTAATTTAAAAAAATGTATTTGTTTTTTTTAATCTTTACAATATTAGTAAGATTTCATTACTTAAAGTAAAAAAAAGCAGTATAGGTGGGAAGACGAAATAAAAAGAACAGCCGGACCATACTGGAGAAGAATGACCAGAGATAAGACTCAGTGGAAAGAATTAGAGGAGGCCTTTCCCAAGAGGCAAACTGAGATGAGAGATATTTTGTAAAAAAAAAAACAATGTTGATTACAATTCTTTAGAATGTATATAGACTCTACTAAATAAGTAATAGTATTTAGTCGTTAAGTAATTATGTAACTAATCTCAGTAATAAAGGTTATTTTTATTTTATTTTTTTTTAATATTGTAAAGAGGTAAAGTTTGTGAGGTTATAGGGAGTTATATCCGGAACTACTGGCTAGATTTCAAAAATTCTTTTAGCTCATTTGTCGAGGGAGGTTATAGGCTATAATCATCATGCTAAGGCCAATAAGGGCGGAGCACTAATGAAGAATGTTTCAAAATCAGAGTTCTTTTTCCTCTTAAGTGTTTTTGCCGAGTGTTAACGTTAGTCTAAAGTAACAATTCCACGGGGACGAAGTCGCGGGCAGTGGCTAGTTTTAAATTAAATTACTTACAAATTAATTAGTTACATATATTACAACAAACTCTTACCTTGCTTATACTATATATTATATTATATGAAGTGAAATATTTGTAAAATATATCGTTGACTCAATATATTGTTCTTAGTAGTTAATTTAAAATATGTTTCACTTAACAAATGTAACTGTTTACTTAGAGACATACAAAATATATTGTGACAAGCTTAAATCAGTAACAGCTGGGACGCCTCAGCGTAATAGGTTTCTCCCCATGTTGTGCCCAATATTAGAACTGCGAATCGTTTACTGGTGTAGATTTACGCGACCGGTATAAAAGTTGGTTTGTTTGAACGCACCTGCTGCCTTCGCCACGGGTGGCACGGCATTGCTCGTAAAATGATCATATAGGTAGGTATGCAAAAGTTTTTCGTGAAAAATTATGAGACCATCATTCGAAATTTTTTTTACCTTATAGAATTTACAATTTCACTATAAATGGCGATATGAATCTTTGCGAAGATCTTTGTCATGTATGGTATTTTGTAATATTGGTGGCATTTTACGTGATATGATTCGGTTATTGGGCACAAGTGAAAAGGATTAGAAATAATACTACGAAACATGAATTCTAAGCTGTCACATAAACTTCTTATAAAGTTTTAACAACGGTGGCCCCATCTCGTTAGAACATAGAAATGATCACAAAAAAACTTGTAATATTATTTTACCTACTTGATGATGACAGTAGTAATATAAAATATTGTATGCCATAAATAAAAAAAAAAAAAACGATATGGCTCAACATGGTAACATGATAAATCTACAGGAGAACTAGTTTTCAAATGCAACTGTGAAGAGAAACCTATAAATTCTGGCGACAGATTTTTAAATTGAGTGTTGTAATTAATCAGGTCTGCATTAGAGAACGGACTACCACGATATTTTCTGTTACTGAAAGCTCAGGCTTATTGCAGGATTTCAAACTTATATCGATTATCGTCTTGTTCGAACAAAACACCTAGGTTTCAATAACTATCTATATATTTTACGCGGCAATAGTTGCCTAGCCAAGCTTCACATAGCTTAAAGAAGAAAATGAGATCAAATGTATCCTTTACAATACGACTATATAATAAGAAAATAAAATGGAAGATGAACAATTGAACGTCAATCTGTCGCTGTTTTTGAAGAACTAACTTTTTTTATTTCACTCATTCACTTTTCATATGGAAAACTTTTAACCAAAAAAATTTCACTTTCTTGTATGATTTTTCAAATTTTTTTTAGTACAACCATCATCCACGTAATTACAAAAATTAGCAAAATAGGTGCAGTCGTTCTAAGTGCCACTCACATACATTCGTCAATTGATTTTTACTTGTAAAGATTAAAAATATTAATTTCGATATCTACATTAAATTCTACTGCTATTATAGTTAGTTAATTGTTTAGAGATTTAAATTCTAGCACTTCAATAAGATTACGTTTACATGTTTCGATAATATAAGAATTTTTACACTCAACTGTGGTAATTATTCAATTTATTTCTTTAAGTCTGTTTCGTGCATAGCATTATGAATACAGTCGGTTAAATTTTAATGATTTGTATATATTTCCGAGTTGTGAATTATTTTTCAATATTTTTTCAGCTAATAAAGTAATAGTATTCATTATCAGTATTTGTAACGTATTGATACGTCGAACGGATTTAGACTTAAAAGAAGGCAAAATAATAGACGTGACATAGTCAATTCCTATTTCGTTTTTTACGAACCAATAATAATAATGGATATGACGAAATAAATTAAACCTCAGACTTCCTTCAACGTTCTTTACGTATAATATTGATTAGACCCAAGAGACAAATAAATTTGCCTATACCGTAAATCGAGAAGGAGTAAACGTTGTTTGATGAAATACATATAAAAATACTTGAGGGCTATAAGTACTTCTTTGAAAGAGACTTGGTTCTTCAGTTCTTAGACTTAATACAGATTATCCATTTTAATGAGGCGCCAAAACGTTGCTTAAATTAACATTAATGATAATGAATGCGGGTTGTATTGATCTCGCATTAACCCGACGTTCGATGCCCACGCCTGCCCATTTGAGAGAATTCCAATAAATTGTGATATTACCGCGCGCTTGGGAAATTTATTATTATTGCTTTTATTTTGTTTTTACGATTAGATATTATCAATCATCAGATATCTTTTTATTTATTTATCAGATGTAACTTGAGTAGGAATAAAAGAAATAGAAAGACGCTTTTGGAATTATTTCTTTGCTTTCTGGTTGACAAGCGAGTACCAACTAATGTTTAATTTTATTTAAAAAAATGTTTATTTATAACCTTCAATGCTTTCTCCTATGAATACTATTTTAAAGTGAAGTGATTATAAGGTTTAAATTTGATTGCAATTTAATCCTAGAGGGGGGTGGCTCTCAAGTACAGCTGTCGGAACACATCTATTGTCTCCTGGTGCTCAATAATTACTTTGAGAGCGGTACCTAGTCTGGAGGGTATTAAAGAATCCTATTATAAAGCTATGGTTTCATAAATATTTTTCTCTAGTGTAAGCTTAAATTCATAACTCACAACGATCGACGTGGTATGGGAAAATGCTACCACCAAACAATTTACAACCATAAAAGCGAAATTAATAAAGTTATTTCCATAAAAATTAAACACTAACTTATTTTATAATGTAGGATCTATTTATTTAGAGAAAATATATCATGGGTATCCGTTTACCACGGACGACATTGATTGGATTATTTTGGACTTTGCAAATAAAAATCCCCAAAGTGACCTACTTATGCGCTTGACGCTGGGAATAAGGGAATCGCTTGCGTATGCCAACGTACCAGCTGGTAAGTGCTGCTCCCCGAAACGGGTCCTCCAACTGAGGTCCACCAGCGATCGCAATAGTTTTTGTCAGATTTTTTTACGAGTTGCCTTACTATCTCAAGGTCACAATTAGGTAGGTGGTAGAGCCACGCTGAAGCTATTATTGGTTTCAACATGAATGAGTCGGCTCACCCGGGGTAGCACCACCCTTTCACAGAAAACCGATGTGTTGTAACAGTGCTTGCATTGTTGCGTTTCGTTCGGTCAGTTAGAGCGCCGGTGACTCATCCCATCACCTACCCTCTCCTCTCCCTTCCCCTCTCTTCTAAACCCTCTCCCTTTCTCTCCACTCCCCCAAACACAGACTGGTAACGCACGTGCGACTCCTCTGGGGTCGCTAGTGTCTATGGATGACTGTAGTCGCTAAACAACAGGTGACCCACCTGTTCGTTTGCATCCTACATGACTAAAAAAAAATGAGCCCCTCTAAAATAATTTTATACAGGTATTTTTCCTCACGGTATAGGCGATGAAATTAAGGGTAGATTACGTGTTAATTGACGGGAGCGGGAAGCCAGAAGTCACTCTTCATCTGCCAGGTAGCAGGGTGAGCCTACCGTTTCCTTTCCTGAAGAAAAATACCTGGAGGAACTTCGTCTATCTGAGTATTAACTGCTAGTGATAGTAGCCGACGTTACACAGAGTGCAGCACAAAAAGGTTCCCTAACTTGGTACCCGAACGCACTGTTGGACTACACTAAAATATAATTGTTTTAAAATCATTGGTAAGTGGTTAAAAAAAAGGATAAAAGCACCGGATGAAAGTGAGATCAATCGTATTTATTACTTATTGATAATAATAGTACATTTAGAAAATAAATGATTCCACGCAAATAAACTAAAAAAATCATTGTCCAGAACCGCACTCGCCCCAGTGCACAAAAAATGGTTCCACGCAAATATAATAAATTAAAAAATCAGTAATGGTGCTCGGCCCCGTGCACAAGTGTATACAACATATTTTTTGCTAAATTTCAGCTACACTAAGTCGCGGCTAACAAGTTGTATGTATATAAAATTACTCCAGTCTATTATCATACAAATTTCGTCAAAATACATGCTGTACTTTTTGCGTGATACGCGTTTAAAAATAGTTCGATGAAGCTGTAAAGACCTTTCCAAGTCAACAGCGTTTATATTCGAAAAAAAGCGCGTTTAAACGACAGACAGACAAATATTACACAAACCATATAGAACTTTGTTCTGTAATTTATATTAAACACTCTCAGATTATATTTTCTTAAACATATCTAATGTACAGATTTCGTTTGTATACTTTTTTATTATAAGTACGATAATTGCTAATTATGTGATGTGGTTATGTCAATTAAATTAATTTTGAAATTCTATTTTACAGGAAATTCGAAAAGATGAAGATCTGTATCTACTTGCTCCTAAGTTTTTTGGGTAAGTTTTTCTCTATTAAAATCTATATAGATTGTAATTAAATACCAAAATCATCACGAACATTTTTATATCATTGTTTGTTGTATCAGCGTATTGAATATCGTACGAAGAAGAGTGAAATTTAAAATTGATTAGACACACAGGTGTAACCAGGGTCGATGAGTTACAAATCCTGGAAGATTTATAGAATTCATAACCTATGTTATTTTAACTAATTAGGTCGCTAAATAACGACATAATAGTGTAATATTACTATAAAGTTTTAATAATCAAAATTGGTCAATAAATCTAATTACACAAATGTAAACACAACCCGTGTTATTACAAAAAAGTTAAATACGTATTGAATAGTTGCTTTATAAAAGTTTGCGTACTTTCGTATTAAATGCATCGCGCTCGCCGACCGCTGTCGAGGTAAGTTCGCGTTATCCTTTTTAACAAGTCTTAATTAACGTAATCAAAGCGAAATAAAAGAGCAAGATGTCGAACGTTCGGCGAGCGCGGTGCATTTAATACGAGAGTATCCAAACCTTCTTAAAGCAAGTATTCCATTCTTTTTTTTTTTTATTCTAGAGAATGGGGCTTTGCAGGCCTTTAATAGTCCTGTATCACTGCGACCAGTAGTGATCTATTGTGATCGCCCCATGTTACTAAAGCTCTCCGCCTAGTCCTATAGTATTCAAGAACAGCAGGACTTTTTTGGCTGAGAGCATCTGTACCTCATCCGGAAGCAAAACATGCTTTCCCAGAATCCGGTTTCGTGTAGGTTTTAGTGGATCACATTCGCACAAGAGGTGTTTGGGGGTTTCATCTGCAATGTCGCAGAATCTGCACTCTCTTGTGTTCTGGACACCAATTTTGTGCAAATGTTTTTTAAGACAACAGTGTCCAGTCACTAAAGCCCGTATTTGATTCCTACCGAGTGACAGGGCCTTATCAACATATCGCTGGTTAAATGCCCTGATGAGCTCCTTGGAATGGTTTTGTCCTGGTAAGTTATACCAGAATGTTTTAGCTTCTTGATTGTAATGGTTTTTAAGGGTCAAGAGAGCTAGGATTTTGGGTATTCCACAAAACGGTTCTGGGCCGATGTGTATTCCCATAGCTCCTACTCTTGCAAGTTCATCAGCAACTTCGTTGCCATGAATGCCTGCATGCCCCGGAACCCATCGCAAAATTAGTCTGTTTTTTTGTCCCAGACTGTTTAATACAGCCACGCAATTTGACACAAGTTTCGACTCAACTGAGTCTGAAGCAAGTGCCAGTAAGGCTGCTTGACTGTCCGAGTGGATGTAAATTGTATGGTTAACGTAGTCTTTTTGCAGATTTATGTGGGCACACTCTAAAATAGCGTACACTTCTGCTTGAAAAATGGAGGCGAAACAACCAAGGTTAGTGTGATGCCTAAACTTAGGTCGCTCCCCATAGATACCACAGCCTACGTTAAGTCCCATTTTGGACCCATCAGTATACCACAATAGGCTACCCGGTTTCCACGTTATTTCACTGTTAGTCCAGGAGTCCCGTGGCGGTATGTCTACTGTGTAGAATTTTGTAAAATTAGTTTCAGGTATTTTTATATCTGATATCATACCTAAAACTGGGGTTTCTATCACTGAGTCCAGTATGGATCTTAAGGACGGGGATAGCCACTTCGCTCTTCAATACGTATTCAATACGTATTTAATTGTTTTGTGATAATACCGAATATGATAAAAAAATAGTAGTGCTGTTTTTCATAAGATACTATTTGAAATCCCAAATTACCCCAATGTCATACTGTCAATGTCAGATCTTATTACGATCCGTTTAGAGGTTTAGTTGTAAAATTCAACAAACAGATAGCAGAATAATTTGTTTTTTTATTCAAACTGATTACGCTATTGACCCAGCATGTCTTAACAGCTTCACTGGACTATTAAAACGAGCGCTTAAGGCACTCAGCCGATTTTATTTGACAACTAATTCAAGGGTACACGGCGCACCTTGTCTTGCGCTATTGCTTCACTCATACAATCCCGACCTATCTGAGCTAATCTAATCTAAGTTATATATTCATACTTATATGAGTTATTGAAACATATATGTGTACCAAACATTCATACCTAACAATAATTCCAATATGTATTTTGTGTCGGATATTTTTTTCTAAACTATTTCAATTCGATAAAGGAGAAATAAAAATAAAACCCTTCCAATTTCTGTAATCCGGAGAAGCTATTAAGACCTTACTAGGTCAATAGCATAGTCAGTTCGAGAAAAAAAAAGCTTCCACTATCATGTGTAACCATGTGTGCGTGCCCGTGTGTGATATGTGTAATGTTGTTGCAGTGATGTAAGATTTTGTGTCACTGTATCGCGCGGGCAGCGTTCTCAAGTGCTCCACGCTGAGGAAGCGGACCTAGGTTTGAGCCGTTGCCCGGGGGGGCCTAGTCTGGTGTGCGGGAGCGAAATTGACACCCAGACGCAAAGTTATCTGTATGTTTTTTTATACAACACAGGTTTTAGAGTTTGACCATAATCTCACCTGATCTAAACGACGACGTGGTCCTTAAGTTTACTATTTTAATAGTAAACTCGCTAAATCTAGACGGGGAATGGCTCTCAAGTATAGCTGCTAGAACAGTCTTATAGGTGCTTGGTGACAGACTTTAGAAGGAACTTGACCGTGGCAGCCAGCTAAGAGGGCACAGTAAAAGTCCTACCACCATATTATGGTTCCATCAAAATGTTCTTCGAACCTAATTCGATCGACGCGTTAACCCAATTCGTTAAGGTAGGTGGTAGAACCACGTTGAAGCTATAACTGACTTCAGCATGAAAAGCTCGGCTCGCTCGCTCGCCCGGGTAATACCATCCTCTCACAGTAAACCGACGTAACGTAACAGTGCTTGCATTGTTGTGTTTCGTTCAGTCAGTGATGGTGCCGTAAGACCATCTACTCCCCATCCCTTCTTCCTCTTCTCCTTCCTCTCCTCTTTCCCTGCCGATACAGGCTGGCAACGTACTTGCGACTCCTCTGGGGTTGCTGGTGTCTATGTCATCACTTAACATCAGGTGACACACCTGTTCGTTTGCCTACTATGACATAAAAAAAATCACGATGTATCTCATCAAAAACTCCAGCGTATGCAAGGCTTCGAACCTAAGTCGATCGACGCGGTGACCCAACTCCTCAACCACTAAGCTAGTATAACGTTTATTTCTGTCGCATTTACAATATTAAGTCCATCAATGAAGCTGATAAAGGTTTTAATTGGAAACTAAAGCCAAACATTAAAACAGAAACAAAAAAAAACAAAGATAAGTTGAAGTCATAATAGTCTAAATTAAATATTAGCTAGCTACTATCTAAAGTATGGCAGTTATTTTGTTAATTATTATTAGATACTATATCCAATTCTAATGGAATTTCTCCCTTGAGCAGTAACTTTATATTACTTAGGTAATTAAGTCAATTGGACGATATTGCAATTATTGAATAACTTGATCAATTTACTAGTAATTGAAATTGATAACTTGCAATATAATATTGTTATGATATGTTTATTACGTTTCTATGCAATTATTTATTTATAGTTGATATTAGCCTAATAAAAGAATATGCTTGTTTAAATGGCATCATCCCAATTATGTATGACTCGTTTATACAATGAGCTCGCACACTTCATTAGACATATTTGAACATCGAGCATTCAAATTTTTTTATTTATTTAGGGGGCTTTTGTGGCTATATCAGCTCCAAAGTACCTTTAACTTAATTTACAGGCTCAATATCTTACATTAAACACATTATTAAAGCTAATATAAACTAGTATAGAGTCATTAATGACGACTCAAAATTTTAAATAAATTCAATTCTTCAATACTGTTAGTTTTGGATAATAACCCATGAAACATCCCAAATTGAGAGTCGTATTTGTAACTATCTATTCCAGTGTTTCCCAACGTGGGACTTACGCCTCACAGGAGGATTTGATAGTTAAGGGGGGCAATTTAGAAATACTCGACACGACTTTAACCCTTTCGCTTTGGTTTATTTAAATGCAATGCTAGATATCGGTGACAGATTAAACAAAAAAGGCAAATTCTTAAAAAATTGCCGTAAATAATTATTAGGTATAATTGACGATACCAAAATATCAACTGGGTAATTAGAATCGTCAAGTAAGTTTTTCGTTATATGTTTTGAAATTTTACTTACGATATTTTGATAACAAGTTCATAGTGATTTCTTCCTAAAACTTATCATTTATATTTCCTAAGGGAACAAAACAATTTTAAAAGGTTTCAAAAGGTTAAAAATTATGTATGGGGGGCATATCAATTTAAGAAATGTTAAGGTGGGGCATAGCCCTGAAAAGGTTGAGAAACACTGATCTACTCGCTTGAGACCAAATACATTCTGTTAATACATGATGCACTTCTTCTACTATCCCACACACATCACAGTTTGATGTAGGAGATTTTTTAATTAAATATTTGTATTTGTTGAATGGAACGTGTCCGGATCTTACCCTCAAAGCGTTGACAATATTCTCTCTAGGATAATTATTATCTGAAAACCAAGGGTGATGACAAGGCTCACTTTGAATTGATCTGTACCAAATTCCTTTCATTGTGAATGAACGTTCGAATATTGTTCAAAAAGACAATTAAACACATTTTATATCCATTACCATTTCAACAACAGCTATCATATTTCAATATTGTTTACATTTGCCATCTTGTTTTTTTCCCAATACATTAATTGTAGTTTTCAAGAATGTGTTCATTTTTACTTTTTCGTTTATTTTTAATACAATAAATATATCTCAATATTTAGCATTATATAATTTATTTCTTGATCTAATACCTTTAAATGAGCAATTCTTGTATATTTTTATATTACTATATATTCAAGATCTCGGAAACGGCCTCAGCGATTTCCGTGAAACTTAGTATAGTATAGAGTTATAGAGCCACACTGACTATTACTGGTTTCAGCATGAATGGGTCGGCTCGCCCGGGGTACTACCACCCGACCCACAGAAACACCGACGTGAATTAACAGTGCTTGCTTTGTTGCGTTTCGTTCGGTCAGTGACAACGCTGGAGGCCCACCCTGCCTCCACACTCCCCACCCTTCCTTCTACCTCCCTAACACGGGCTGGCAACACACTAGCAACTTCCCAGGTGTTGCTAGTGTCAATGGACGGCGGTGATCACTTAACAACAGGTGACTCGCATGTTCATTTGTCTACTATGACATAGATAAAAAAGTGTGTGCTATGTTATAGATACTTTCTATCAAAAACTTGGGCTCAGTATATGATCCTATATAATTCAACGCGATATCCATGAATTAACTTGTCATCTCTTCATTCGTTTGATAAAATTAATCTCGTAAGCCTGTTAGTTGATTATACACTGTATGTACTAAAAGTTGTTGATTTGATATAAATTTAATTTAATTTAATTTAATTAAGCTATAAATACGTGGTATGTTGAGCCGTATCGAATTTTAATAAGGAATTTCACCATATAAAAAATCGAATTCCGAATTAAAATTGCAAATTACGAGCTCATTGCCCCAATCAACTTATAAATATTTATAAAGCCTCTGCTTGCCCAAAATGTTGTAGTTGTATAAGTTACCTATTTACACCTGGTTACGATACCTTTTCTCTTCGAACCTGACGTATCAATTTTTAGCCTCTAGAATCCAAATAAGAATAATGATAATAATACAGGTAGCCATTGCAAATGCAAACAAGTTGTCATCCTAAGCTAAATCTAGAAGTATTTAATACTAGTGGTGTTTATTATAATATCGTCATATCCAATCAGTTTATTTGTTACTAGTCTCTGCCCGCGACTTCATTCGCGTGGAATAGATACACTAACACTAACACGGAATAGTTCTCAAAAAAGAAAAAACATCCCGATTTTAAAACATTTTTCATCTGTGCTCCGCTCCTATTGATCATAGCGTGATGATATAGCCTATAACCATTCTCGATGAATGAGCTATATTACACTGAAAGAATTATTCAAATAGGACCAGTAGTTCCTGAGATTACCCCCTACAACGTCACAACGTCACAAACTCACAAACTTTACCTCTTTATAACATTAGTATACATAATTGAATACATACAATTTTAATTATAAAACGAAATACTTAGAATATAACTTTTAAATAAAAATGGTAACAGATGTGGTACTGGCCAAATATAAAAACGTGTTAATTTTATAAACAAGAACTACTATGAAAGATATATATAATCGGTTAAACACTTGCCGTGTTATTACAAAAAAGTTAAATACGCATTAAACTCTTACTTTAAAAAAGTTTGATCACAAAAGAGTGACACTCCAGTATTATTCAAATTTAAATATTCTCTAATCCTTGTCTAAGATGATAGCTCTTATTTTATTGTTGTGATTTATTGTATTTCTATTTACCAGCGAAAAACAGTTCGCAACAAATTATAAATTTCCTGAGTACAATTAATTTGGAAGAAATAAGTAAATTACACAATTTTACAGATTCACAAGTGATTACTACTAATGACATTACTTACATGACACTATTGACATTTGACTATGTACGTATTTGACACCTTACAGACTGACGTAATATATTATTATTTTAAATCGTTTATTTTCAAAATTACATTACTTTCTTATAACTAAAATATCACAATAATGATAACCAATTTAACTTAAAGTAAGTAAATCTTCTTAATGAAGATCTGAACAAAAACATTATTCAAGACTTGAAAATATTGAAAAAATATCTGCAGGTAATGGAACATTTTTGAATAGGAAGATTGATCGAATGCTATTCAGAGTTGCTTGCATAAAACACTTAAGCCAGATGTTTAGCAAGAGATCGCTTAGACACGCTTTTGTAGTAAAGTATTTTAAATATATGTTCAACTAGTATTTAAAATTTAAGCACTCCTTTGCAAAATTCGTTTTAGACCCGTTTTCATTATTGTTTCTGTAATAAGACCGTTGGTTTTTATACCCTGATTCATAGATTTAAATGATTAGTCGTGAATGTTAGTTGTTTTATATTCGCAGCTATTTCTTTTAATAGCAAAATATGATAAATCGCACTTATTCAGTACAATGTGTTGTGTTATAATTGTAGCAATATGTATCGCGCATGAAAAAAAAATAGCGCTTCGCACATAGGTTTCTAAGCAAAAACCACAATAATTCCAGTGTTTACTTAATATCTCCCAACTCTTTTCATTTTTAAATATATTATTAAATAACGCTATTGGTTATATGTTCCAGTAGTCAAAGGCGTTAATACAAATTACAGTATTTGTCAAAGTATTAAAAAAGTAATAAAGCAATAATTGCTAATAGATATAATAAATGTGGACGACTTATAGAACGATTACCATTAATTATCAATAAATCCAACAAAGATAATAATGATAGAATGCTTGTAGAAATTATTGTGATATATGGGACACATCTATTGTACAGTTAATTGAAGATACTGAAACTGAAAAAGTGCTACAAGTACAGAATTCCAAAATATTAGCTCAATTTTACAAAAACGACGACTAAGTAATTGGTGCCTTTATGTTTTTATCTCTAATAATTTTGGTTGAGAAGATGAACAAAATATCGAAATTTATGTCCTTTTATGCATATCTAGAGGTAAAGTGATCCTCACGCCGCCGTGGTCTGGGGGTAAATTTCGCTCTCGCACACCAGACTAGGCCACATCACATATACACATAACATCCCAAGCTGATGTGTGCCGTGCACCCTTGAGCTAGTTGCCCAAATAAAATCGGCTGAGTGCCTTAATCGCCCACCTTAGTAGTCCGGTGAAGCTGCTAAGAGTTTGCTAGACCAATAGCGTAGTCAGTTCGGGAAAAAAAAAGTAAAGTGATCGTCTTTTGCTGACGTCACGTTGTGGCTCGAGCGGTCGAGCGTAAAATTTACTAACATCGCGCTAACAGTCGGCAAACAAACTTGCTACACCCTGTCAGTTGAGTTGCCAGCTGCAAATACACTCAAGGAAACTTATTTAACTCGAACGTGTTCTGTTTGTGAAAGTCTATCTGCTGTAGGCATTACGATAGACATTTGCAAAGATTTATTTCTATTCCGAAACGTTAATTCTTATACTTTATGTATATCATTTTAATCCTTACTATAGTCCTTCCTAATATTATTAATTCGAAAGTGAGTTTGTTTGTTTTATACGAGTAAGCTATCATTCCTTAAATACACATCCGATCATTATTAAGTTTGCATACACATTATTAGGATAAGACAATATGTATGTATGTACCTTTCAGTTACCGATGAGTGTATTGTTCCGAAAAGATAAATCAAATCTGGCATTAACTTGAGAGAAGTCGCAAATTCAAAAGCTAGTAATTTTTAAATACAACATCAATTTAAGTGTCATGTCAATTTCTGAGATGACTGAACCCATTTTGATAGAAGTTTAACACCGAAGAAAAATACTTTTCAGAGCATTATTTAGACTACATATAATTTACCTTCTCTCCAAGGTTTAAACATAAGTAGTAAAACTTATAAATCTCAATATAAACAATGATACTTAATAACGAGTACTTGAGTCTCGATGTATTCCATTCCATTTCAGTTTGGACAAAGTATATTTGTTTTGTTTACATTAATATATATCAATTAGGGTTCATGGAAATTATGAATATACGAATGGATCCATTTTGCAATTAAATTCTCAAGCGAATACATTATAAAGGGAATGTGGCTGCAAAGTTTGTGATCCCAAGGCGCAAAATGCATAACAAACTTTGACTGAAAATTTTCCCTCGCGTGGACCATTTTACATGAATATTAAGTAATGCTTAATATTACGAATTGTTTGTAAATTACATTCACAGAATATCTGTAGGTACTTTTGTCCATGAGAGGTGTATATCAATTGTAACTATTAACTGATTTTCAAGGTGGTAGAGCCACGCTGAAGCTATTACTGATCTCAGTATGAATGGGTCGGCTCGTCCGGGGTAGTACCACCCTCTCACAGAACACCGACGTGAAGTAACGGTGCATTAATTGTCGCGTTTCGTTCGGTCAGTCAAAGCGCCGAAGACTTACCTCCTCTCCCTCCCTCTAACCCACACTCCTCCCTCCTTCTCCCCCTCTCCCAAACACAGGATGGCAACGCACTTGCGACTCACATGATGTTGCTAGTGTCTATGGATGGTGGTTGTCACTTAACATCAGGTGACCCACCTCTTCGTTTGCATTAACTTATAACTTTAGTAGTCTAGTTATAAATTATTTTGAACAATAATAATAATAAATAAATACTATTAGTTATAATTTGTTTTGCATTCTGTACGTATCCCTTATTTTACGTAGACGAGTCTAGAATATCTTCTTTAATTATATTAAGGTTGCAAATCTATTACGTGTCTGTACTTTTTAGATTTCTGTGAGAAAAAATGTTGCAGGTGTCTAGGAATAAGTAGTGGAATACACTTAAATCATTTTTAGAAATGCCTGTGTCTGTTTGTTTATACAGGCATCACTGCTAACATCACAAAATATAAAGGATTTCTTCCAGTAACATGTAGTCTTCATTTCATTAAAATCAGTGCATTATATAACAATTTATTATCACTTCAATGACGATGTCGGTTAAGTACGAGAGAAGAGTAAGTAACTAAACGCATCTATAATATAAAATTATTAATGTATTTGTCTACTTTAGTGTTGACAAACACAGTGATTCCTGTCATTTAAGTCACGCGCATTACATATATTACTGAATAGCTGGCATTTAAAATATCACTATGTGCACGTTGGGATGTTGAGACTTTTATTTTCAAAGTTATTAGTAAATATGACTTCTATATTTGACCTACAATATCTTGAGGTTAAAAGCCTCCTCAAACGAACTCGAATAATTGTGTTTTTTTTTTCTACTTAAATATAATAGTGCCAGGGCGACTGAGCCTAGCTCGGTTCTTTAAAAAACATTTTTAAATTAAAATAAACTAACAGTTTGCCTTCTAAAATTAACATCTTTATCCGAAAAAAGAAATTTTTAAAAAATATCTCTTCTGCTGTCACTCGGTTTCGAACTGGGGTTACACGGATTTTCAAAGCAACTGATTTCCATCTCAGCTTTTTTTGTTTTGACAGAGCCGACGAAATTTATCTTTATATTCCAGCTATATTTTTTCGTTGCCTGAAAACTCACTTAAAAATACTAGGTTTCACGGAAATAGATGACGCCGTTTCCGAGATCCTGAATGTATACAAATATAAAAATATACAAGAATTGCTCGTTTAAAGGTATTAGATAAAAATTATTTTATTCTTAGAACTTTACAACTTTATTATTTCAATAATCTGCGCAATATATAGTTAACAGTACAAACTTAAACGTCAAAGCACTAGTGCGTTATACACGGAAGCTTTGTTGCATTAAAGTGTTAATGACGTGTGTAACTTCGAATGTGCTCCCGGTAACATGTCTTACTTCCTGGTTGAGAATTTATATACTAACTTTGACTCATTCTCGGAAGGATTTCATTGTACTAATTATACCGTTCCGTTGTGCTCTAACAATACAAATGTGAGAACAGATTTTAAATAAACTAGTAATTATCACTTACATACACTATCATACATGAAAATTAATTATATTTACTTCAGTATACTTTTGTATACTCAATAATAGTAGGTGGTAAAACCACGTTGAAGCTACCATTGGTTTCAACATGAATGGATCGGCTCGCCCGGGGTAGTACCGCCGTCTCATAGAAAACCGACGTTAAGTAACAGTGCTTGCATTGTTACATTTCGTTTAGTCAGTGAGAGCGCCAGAGACCCACGTCCCCTCTTCTTCCCTCTCCTCTCCCCCTCCCTAATTCCTCCAGTCACCCCAAATACAGGCTGGCAACGCACTTGCGACTTTCCTGGTGTTGTTAGTGTCGATGGACGGCGGTGATCATTTAACATTAGGTGAACCGTCTGTTCGTTTGTCTCTTATATATTAAAAATATAGCTAACAAATGTATATAAAATACGAAAAGTAGAATTTAAAGGCAATGATTAAATTCGAAAATTCGAGAACGCGTGCCTCTGTCAGTTTTGCAACATGTAGCAAAACTTTTCGAGCAACTGCAGTAAATTTTAAGGAAATTGCGTGTTTACTCAGTCACGTCAACTTCTGGTGGATTTTAGATATTAAATTTGAGTATAATATTCTCTATACTAAAATTAT
>JACEII010000052.1:402561-416701 GCA_014332785.1 Antheraea mylitta | reverse complement strand
TTATAAGACAACCTCTAAAACCGCTAACTCGTTTGTAAAAAATATTGAAAGATAAGATGTGTGATTATCTTTATAAGACAACCTCTAAAACCGCTAACTCGTTTGTAAAAAATATTGAACTGAGAGAGCGCGATATTTAGATTGGTGGTTATATGTTGTCAGTGCTTCCTCGTCGATATCGTTTTACTGGTTGATTGGAAACTACATATTTTATCTTGAAATTAATTAACAATTGCCTTTTTTTGTCATTTTCTTAATACCCTTTCACTAGTTTTAAGTTGCCCTTGTCAAATTTTATGTAATCGCCATCTACCCTCCACAGATAAGCGTGAGGATGTGTAACCAATATATAGCTCGGAATTATCCATTATCTTTTTTTTATATCATCGGAGGCAAACGTATAGGTGGGTCGGGTCACCTGATCACCAACGTCCATAGACACTTGCTAGACCAGTGGAGTCACAAGTGCATTGCCAGCCTGTTTTAGCAGCAGGGGGAGCGGGGAAGAGGAGAGAGGCAAGGTGACGAGAGGTGCTCTTCCGGCGCTCTCACTGACCGAACGAAACGCAACAATGCAAGCACTGTTACTTCACATCGGTGTTTCTGTGGATCGGGTGGTACTACCCCGAGCGGACCGACTCATTCATGCTGAAACCAGTAATAGCTCTGCAACTTTAAGTGTCATTCGTTTCATACACGTTTTAAAAATGACTCTGAACAAACACCAGATTACTTATAAGTATAGACGAATGCATCTGAAGTCGCAGTTGTATAATTTGAAACAAAAAGTTTAATCTCTAAAGTGCTACTTTATACTTTTGGTTAATATTTTGGCAGAAACGATTAAGTAAATAGCTGCCCATTTGTTAACCAAACCCCAAATGACTGAGGGTAAATAATGTCATCATCAAAAATACTATCGATTTATATACGGATATTAATTAACTTTTTAATATATAAAATACGTCTTAAATACTAAAATAATAATTGTTGTGTTAAGATATTTTTAAAACATTTGTTAACGACACAAAATGAGCTAAATTTAATTGAAATCGTTCATATAACATGTTACTTTTTTAAAGATTTCCAATTTTTATACACCGTGAAAAAATAAAAATTTTGTAGCCCATAAGGTTTTGTTTTTTTTTTTAGGATCTTCATATTTTAAAATCTTGATAAATAACGTAAATATTAGGGACGACTAAAATGGGATTTATTTCATTTGATTGTATAGAAAACTAACCTCTGCCCGCGACTTCGTTCGCGTGGAATAGTTACTTTGAGCTAACGCTAATACGCAGCGGAAGCTCTCATGAGGAAAAAAGACGATTTTGAAATATTCTTCATTGGTGCTCCGCTCGTATTGGTCTTAGCGTGATGATAAATGGCCTATAATATTCCTCGATAAATGGAGTTTTATAACACTGAAATAATTTTTCTAATCGGATCGGTAGTTCCTGAGATTACCTCCTACGTCACAAACTCACAAATGTTTCCTGTTTATAATATTAGTATGAATTAATACTTACATTTTTCTCATGTTCTATAGAATTCATTTAATTTTACAAACAAAATAAACACCCTATTTTAAATTCGAAACTTTTACAAACGTGTTGATACGAATCGCAAGAATTACCTACAATTTAGTCAAAGCACACCTAATTTACATGCCCAGTAATTAACAAATTATGTACGAAAATGGTAGCTGAAACCGTGACGTGAATAAAAAGTGGCCCAAAATAAATTAACTTCACGGGTTTCCCTTAATTACTTTAATGTCGACTTTGTTTAAAATTTAAAATACATTAACATGTTTTAGAGCGTTTTACAATTTTTGCATCATAGCATGTTTTTCTCATGACCGCATAACTAGCTACGAAATGAGAGTTGAAAATCCTTCGCCTAGCATCCATAGCTATATTCCGATAGCACTTAAGAACTCACATACTCTACTAGCTACAGACACAAACTAAATATTAATAGGCAGACACTATAAAATTCTACATGCATTTTTGAACATTGGAACATTTTGAACATGTATCTCAGTATAATGTTAATTTTATATTTTTCTAGGGAATAATATACAGTTGATGACAAATTAACAAATGATGGTGCAAGATAAAAAAGAAAAAAATACGCATAATTGCATGAATTTGTACCAATATTGTATTTAAATATTTTTATTAGCAGGTAAGTAATTTATAAATACGAAAAAAGTTATTTTAAAATGATAATCTTAGAACGTTGTTGTCATACGATAGAACGAAATAAAAGAAATAGAATATTGTAAATAAAAAGTAATGCCATAAAAAAAAATTGTAAAAAAAACAAGTTTCGCAATTCAGTTCTTCTACCGTAAAAAGTTGTGAGATCCATGTAATACCAAGCCGGTTACTTATTAAGTCCCTACTTAAGCGACCTCGTGTGTTATTACTTTATTAGCTAACCTAACATCTTATATTGACTATATCAATATTAAAAATCTTTTATACTTTAAATAATATCATCAATCATTGCGATAGAAAAAGCGTGAACATGATATTGCATATGGTTATAGATTATTCTAAATTAATTCGTTAAGTATTTCATATTCAGATTTAATTTTAAGAAGCAATATAGATTTATATATTTTGGTAATTAATAAAAGAGATGCAACTAATGTAAAAAGGACTATTTTAAAGTATTAATATAAAAACTTATGCAGGAAAAAGGTATACTAGCTTAAAAACCAATTATGTATTCGAGCGTTAATAAAACGTCGAGAAGAAAAAAAAAACTATTTAATTAAGCATTAACAAACAATCCACACGCGAGATTGTTTTCCGCAACGAAATATAAAACTTACTTTTTTTTAACTGACTACGCTATTGAAATAATATGGTTTTAACAGCTTTACCGGACTACTGAGGCGAGCGTTTAATGCACTCAGCCGATTTTATTTGACAACAAGCTCAAGGGTGCACCGCACACCTCGGCTTGGGCTGTTGCCAGATAGATGTGATTCGGGACTTATCTAAGCTAAGCTAAGCTAATTTTTCATACATGAGTTGTTGAAACATATATGAGTACCAAGCGTACATACCTTGACAACTCCTATATATATTTCATATCGGATAATTGTAAAAGTCACTTATTTTTAGTGAAACAAAAAACAATAAAGCCCTCGTGAAAATATTTAAACGTATCGATTTTTTGCCATAATCCCTAGGAAAATCCTATCCTATGACACCACTCGGGGTTTATGCGGTCGTGAAATACAGCGATTATCATAAACGCGGCGTTTTCGTCATTCAGCGCGCGCCATTAGAGCGCGGCTGGTGCGGGAAGCGCTTGAAATGGAGGCCTTTATCGTTGACATGTAGCCATTAGGTACATATTTGCGCTACACTGCCTGTGTATTAATATTTACTTCGTGTAATCACTGCTGGATCCTGTTACTCTACTCTGCACTGCTGATACCTTAATAACTTCGTTTATCGAGTTATATACATCATTTCTCGTGGAATACAATAAGAGTAGATCATGTTACCTACGGTGTGCTGGATACTTACAAAATTTCTGCGAATGAATCTATTAGATGTATTCCTAATACTATTAACATTATTTCTAACCACTATACAAGATAACAAAATGGTTAACATTAATCAGTTTCAAAAAGACAAACCAGCCTATTTTGAGGATTTAGGAAAATTGCAAAATATACACGACACATCGAAAATTATAACATTTTTCAATATGACATCTTATTGGCAAGGAATCGACAATATAGAAAAAATAGTGCAATACGTTTAATCTAGATGTGAACAGTTCCAATACAGAAAGGTCTGTCATAGCACTGTTTTGGACCTGAAACAAGAAAGAATGGGGATAACACATAACAACTACTTACTTACGTCAGAACAAACGACTAAGACAAGAAGAACAGCTCGCGGCCTAATTAATGCCGTAGGATACGTTGCAAGTGAGCTCTTCTGTGTGCTGTATACTAGGTTTACAGTGCAATATAAACAGGACATACTCAAGTTACAAACAAACGAATATCGCCTAGTTAAACTGCTCAAGAATCAAACAACAATAATCGAAGTACACAACAATATACTAAAACGAAATGAAAAACTGATGAACGAACAATTCCAGCTAATACAAGAACTCTTAAATAACACCCACATTTACTTAAACCAAGTGGAACGTAAAATTGAACAAAATGGGAATATGATTTATTTCAACATAATAGCAATGTCAGCGAATATTATTGTGACAAAACTTCGCACCATGTAACAGATGCTCCTTAATATTGTTACAAGTGTTCAATATGGACCAATAGACCACAGACTGCTGACACCAGAACAATTGGTTCAAGAACTAAACGTAATATCCGGTCAGTTACCAGAACACTTATCTTTACCAATAGAGATCAATCAACACCATTTAGGCAATATTTATAGCCAGCTAGAAGTAAAATGGGCAGTACTACAAAACTTATTCATCACGGAAATAAAATTACCACTTACTGATGACAACAGACTTCGATTATACAAGGTGTTGCCAATCCCGATAATAAGAAAGAATACCACATTTATCATGAAGTCATCATCGGTGTATATCGGAATTAATTTAAGAAAAGAGTTATATATGACTTTATCAGAGGTAGACCTTGCCACTTGCATAAAAAACGAACAAACTTACTTTATTTGTAAGCTGAATAAACCAACATGCAACGTACAAAGCAATATTACACCCTGTGCAATATCGTTAATAACAAACTAATATACTAAGAACTGTGAGTATGTTGAAGACACATGCACTAACAAATGGCTGGAATTGCATAAACCCAACAGTTGGAATTATGTTTGTTGTAATATTTGTGAATTTAAAATCATATGTGACGAGCATATTAGCACTATATCAGAATTAAAACATCTTTATTCCCATAAACTACCAACCAAGAATATACATGCAGGGCTAGGACTTGCTCCCTACCCCTACATACAGGATTATCCAATACCTAATGAATTTTTTTCACGAATTATTATACAAAAAAATAATTTACAGTATCCGACATTTAATTTGTAACGTCGGGCAGAAGAGTGAGATGTCCAATTGTTAAGCACACTCTTCGCACAGCGCAATGACTACGATAGATAGAGATTAAGTTATACGAAACCGAATTTAGCCAACTATTCTGGTTTTCTGCCCGACGTGTCTAATTCAAAGTAAGGTCACGTTTTTAAGACAAAATAATATACTTTAAGATTTTTTGGTGCGAAATGTTGCAACAAATTTCGAGATAAATCTGGTTATATCCATTTATGCTTTGTCCTATTATTATTTATCCATAGCTTCCTATACTGTCCTCTATTCTTTTATACATTAGATGTCAAATGAAGAGGTGTTTTAAGATAGCAAACACTGTAAATCTAGAAGGGGCTAGCTCTCATAGTTGCTGCCGGAAAACACCTGTAGGAGCTTGGCGATAGATTTCCTGCTTGAAGTTGATAGCTAAACAGTTTTAAGTCAGTGTAGGTAGGTAGTAGTCATTTCTGGGCAATGTTAAAAATTGCAAGTACCTAGCCTGTCTTGATGTCAGTTACCATCAATTAGGAAATTCCATTTGAATAGATATATACGAAAGCAGATTAATGAAAACATGCTAATGTACTAAAAATTATACCTATGTTCTTACTGCTTAGAGAAAAGAATGCAGTGTGATTGTTGCTAGGATTAAAATGTATGAATATACTGCTATAGTCAAGTAGAGCGTCCTCGTACTAGCGTCCTAATACCGAAATTAATTAATGTTAATTAAAAATTCCTTCAGTATACTGGGATGTAAGGGGTGTCGAATAACATCATAAGACTAGAGACACCCAAACCAACCTCACCTGCACGTGATGCACCTTGCTGAATAACGAACGAGGTAATGGCAAAAGCGGAGTGGTAGGGTTTTACAGTCTGACTGGGTCGCAACCAGCATGTATACGGCGAAAAAGCCCATAATAGTGATTCGCTTCTGCGGGTCGCGTTTTTGCAGGCCGGCATGATAGTGGCGACCGGCGATGGATAGTGTGTCAATCGGTGGTCGCTATTATTTTTGGATTGCACTGTGTTTACCATCAAGCATAGTGCAGTCATTTTGCCGTACTACAATAAAAAAAAGTCAAGTAGAGTGTCCTCTAATACCGAAATTATCATTCATTATCCAAGTAAATTGAAAATACCTTCAGTACACTGTTCGCATTATGTTTAGTCCTGAACAGAGATATAATAGATATAATAAAATTTTCGCCTTACTGTATAAACATCCAAGCAGAGATAACGTACTTCGTGTCTGTGAATATAAAATCAGGTTTGTTGTTCCAAATCATACGTTCCTCTGCATTAATCGACTTTTCCATATGTGACATGTATTGGTTGGTTTGAATGTACTTTATTATTATTCTAGTTAATTCATTTTATTCAATATACAAGATGAAACTTTCAATTTCGTCTGCATAGTGATGATAAAAATCATAGTTTCTTAAAACTTGATATGTAATTAAGTTATCTTAATGATTTTCTAGATAAGAACTAAGTCTCTAAGAAGTCTTAATAAGAAAAGTTGTTCGAAATGTATGTAGTAGTTGATATTCGCGCACAACGGCGGCTTATCGTTTCATCTTGCATAAATATAAATCAAGATCTAATATAATCTATCTATCTATATATAATACCTTTAAACGAGCAATTTTTGTATATTTTTATATTTGTATATATTCAGGATCTCGGAAACGGCATCATCTATTTCCGTGAAACTTAGTATGTAGGCAGTTTCGGGGACGATAAATCGATCTAGCTAGATTTTATTCATAAAATTTTTTATTTAAACTGAGTTTTCAGGCAGTAAAAAAAAATACGTGTGGTACTCGGGGACTGCCGCGGTAAAGCTATTGCATATTATGCAGTATTTTTTTTCCTTTGTTTTTTTTTTTCTTTCATATTAATTCAAGTTACACTTTTTGAGCGTGGTGACCGACAAGAAAACAATTTTTTTTCTTTTATCAAATAAATGAGAGGTAAATATTGTTCAAAATATTTTTATTATCCTACAATACATGTAGGTTATTCAGGAAAACACTTTGTACACAAATTATACGAGTACAGATATTCACTGTTGTACATAGATGATAAATACCTATACACCAGTATACTTTCTCACAAACAGCTGATTACGTATTCGTTCGATTTCGGAGGCCCGATTAGGCCTCCCACGGCAGCGGCTCAAGCCTAGGTTCGATCCCTCGGTAGGGAGCCCTTGAGTGCGTTGCTTGCGCGATACGGTGACACAAATATACATCACCGCTACAACACCACCACTCATCACATGACCCCCACACACGTGCACGCCTACACGCTTACACATGAAAGTGGAAGGGTTTCCTTTTTTCCCCTTATCGAACTGAAAAACTCTCAATTTTCCGATAATAAATATATGGAGGAGTTGTTGAGGCGTGTATGCTTGGTACACATATACGTTTGAACAACTCATACATATATGAATAGTTAGCTAGGTTAGCTAAGATGAGTCGCGATTTTGCATGCAACAGCCAAGCCGAGGTGTGCCGTGCACCCTTGAGCTGGTTGCCAAAATAAAATCGGCTGAGTGCCTTAAGCGCTCGCCTTAGTAGTCCGGTGAAGCTGTTAAGACCTTGCTGGGTCAATAGCGAAGGCATTTCGAAAAAAAAAATGCGAACTTTGTACAGTCGTACCATATATACGTTAAGCGAACGCTCGGTCAAGCTACATGGTAGGCAGAGTGGGGGTGATAGGTTTTTTCGTTACGGAATTTTTGGATTCGGTCTCCACGCTCAAGCCCCGCGATAGAAGCTATGCAATAGCTTAAAATAAAACTAGAATATAAATTTCGCCAATGCTGTCAAAACAAAAATAGCTTAGATGGAAATAGGTTGCTTCGAAAATCCGTGTAACCCCAGTTCGAATTCGAGTGACAGCAGAAGAAATAATTTTTTTTATTTATTTTTTTGGTAAAAAAAATGTAATTTTTATAAGGCAAACCTAACATTTTATTTTAGTTTAAAAATGTTTTTTAAAGAACCGAGAATACATAGATTTATATATCATAGATACAGATATATGAATTTTAATTTTATTCATTCTTGGAATCCAATACGAGGCGCGTTATATGCACATGTTTCCAGTGGACAACATATTTTTGCTAAATTTCATGCGGACAAAGTCGCGGGTAACATCTAGTATAAAATATTATCGTATATATATGAAATTAACGAACGTAATATTTCTATCTGTTTAGGCAATACTCGAAACTTGCTTTTCATTCTATATCTTATTACTAGATTCTGCCTGCGACTGCGTCCACGTGAAATAGTTACTCTGGGCTTGCGACTTCGTTTACGTTGAAGCTGTTACTGGTTTCAGCATGAATGGGTTGGCTCGCCCGGGGTAGTACCATCCTCTCACAGAAAACCGACGTGAAGTAACAGTGCTTGCATTGTTGCGTTTCGTTCGGTCTGTGAGAGCGCCAGAGGCCCATCTCTCCTCTCCTTCCCCCTCTCCTCTCCTTTTTCCTTTTTTCTTTTTCCAGTCCTCTTCCTTTCCTCCTCCCCCACTCTCCCAACACAGGCTGGCCACGCACTTGCGACTCCCCTCGTGTTCCAAGTGTTTATGGACGGTGGCGATCACTTACATCAGGTGACCCACCTGTTCGTTTGCCTCCTGTCATATAAAAAAAAAACCTAGAAGGTAAAAATATTTTTAAATATTATGTACATTTGGAAAGATTCTTCATTGGTGCCTTCCTTGGTAATTTAACTGTCTAGCACTGAAAAAATAATTAAATTAATTCCTGAGAATTTCCGTCAGTTTTTGTAATATTTACAGTACGACATTGTAATAACACAAAAGGGTAACTAAACGTTCTTCTGTCAATTTTTTAAATATTTTTCCTGCCACCTGTCTTACTTGCTCACTTATATATACATTTAACTCCTTTTTTTCTCACCTTTTCGTACGATTTTCAAATATATTCTTTCATGTAAACTCAATCCTGAAAAAATATTACAAAGAAAGAGTTAACTAAATAAGTAGCAGTTTTGAACTTATGTGCTTACATACATTCGATAGTAGATTTCTATTTATATCAAGTGAATGTTTAGACAGAAGCAATATTTACGGAAGACAGTCAGCACTCGATTCTCGTTCTAAATCAATTACAAAATAGGTGCTTAATATTTAACCTAATTATCTAGAAACTTACAAATGTTATACTCAATCCTCTCAGCTTCTATGTTAAAGCATAGTGTCAATGACCTTCGGGTGAAGTGAAAGTGAAGCCAACTAACAAAGGATAATTTTCGTAGTCTTAATAAACAAAAAGATTTATTGTCTATTTTATTATCGAAAGATATAAACTTCGGGTCGCAGCTCGCAGGTTTTATCACCGGTCATTCAACCTAGTTTAGTTTAGTTATTATCAATACTTTTAAAATTCTTAGAACAAACTTTACCTAAGGTTCTCTTTGTTGTCTATTAGTATTTGTTTTAATGTTATTATCTTATGTGTTAAATATAACCATGAAGTGTCATATTTGAGAATACTGCGAGTGTCTAACCTTTCACTTGAGTAGGCAGGTAGTTCTAAGTAGGTATATTAGGTATATATCTCCTTTACAGAAAGTAGCTGGGTATAAAAGTAATTATGTGTTCAAAACCGGTACATAAATTGAATAGCTCTGCTACAGTGTATTATCTAAGGTCTTTTTGAACAACGAATTTTTATAATAAACATATTCGTTGAAGTTCACGTGGGACTTTAAACTTAATAATGTAATTTTACAGTGACTGACTTTTAGAATAACTTTAGCGTTTGTAAAGCTAATGTGTATTGGAATTATGCTATAATGTTACCAACATTATGGATGTTAGACTTCTTAATTTGTTTTTATTGAGCTTTTTCATTTTAACTAACCAATACTCGTGACATCGTCTGCTTACTTCATTGTCTTAAAAATATTCTTTATGTACTAAAGAAATTACAAACAAAAATTGAAAGCAAATATCTTGTGCAGTGCTTATAAAAATTGGAGTTGTTAAAAACTATTAGAAATTGAACCAAGTAAAACTAAAAAAAAATATGTGTGTGTACTTATGTACACGCGTTAGTAGTTATACTTTTTTGGCGTAACAAGTTAAAAATCTGTTCAAAATTTTTATCTTTCGCCTTACTCTACGTTTGTAGAAAAACGACATTGACAATAGTAAAAAGGTATTTAATACATTGAAAGTTTTAATACAAAGAAACAAAATGTTGCCTATGGCTAACTTCAGGGTGTCGGTTTTTGTGACGGTGAGCGAACGCATCGTAATAACTTCAGGATGTCGGTTTTTTATGACGGTGTGCGCGCGCATCGTAATAACTTTAGGGTGTCGGTTTTCCGTGACGGTGTGCGAGAGCATCGTAATAACTCCAGGATGTCGGGTTTTCGTGACAATGTGCTCGCACATCGTAAAATTTACTCTCATCGTTTTTCCCTAAGGTGCCAAAAGAAGTATAACTTTAAAAATCTATCGAATAATTATGGTGTAATTCCCGCACAACCGCAGCCCTTTATATATACTCTATACTAATATTATAAAGAGGTAAAGTTTGTGACGTTGTGACGTTGTAGGGGGTAATCTCAGGAACTACTGATCCGATTTGAATAATTCTTTCAGTGTTATATAGCTCATTCATCGTTATAGGCTGTATATCATCACGCTAAGACCAATAGGAGCGGAGCACAGATGAAAAATGATTTAAAACCGGGATGTTTTTTCCTTTTCAGAACTGCTGCGTGTTAGTGTTATATCTCTTCCACGCGAACGAAGTTGCGGGCAGAGGCTAGTCATTATATATCTAGATAATCTTACAAAATACGTTTAATTAATGTAGATAGTATTGAAATTTAAGTAGTTTGTTCAATCTATTTAGTGCACAGTACCACGTTATGGGTCTTCATAAAATAGGAAATAGTTATGTATTATGTATATGGTTGTGTTACGTATTTGTCGTGTTTTATGATACAATCTAAAGTTGTCGATAATGAGTGGTCTACAGGTTTGAATATATTGTTTATGAAACTGCAAAAATAATGAAATAAAACAAAATACAGAAAATAATGTAACACCGAAAACCAGATTTCATTTTAAAAGTATTCACCACATAAAACAGTCAACATACGATAAAATAATATGACGAGTTCATATAAAACAGTGTAATATGATAAGTAAATAAAACGGCTCACGTCTGGCGATATAATAAAACGTGGAACATTTCAAGCGATGTACCAAATATTCAGTTAAGGTTGGATATACCGAGAGATACAAACAGTACGTGACCGGCAAACTTATTATGAGGACATCGACTTAACAGATATACCATAATATAATAATCGGAGTTATATAAAGTGGCATATTTTTATAAGATTTCATTGATATATTTATAGGTCATATATAGGTAGTCCAACAGATTTCTTTATATATATATACAGTAAACAATTAAATTTTCTATTTATAATGTGAAAATAACTTTTTTTAATGGATATGAACACATATATAATACTTATAACAAAAAAAAACAATTTAAAAAAATTATGTTTGTCTGTTTGTTCCCACTAATCGCCCAAACCTTTGGACCGATTTTGATGGGACTGTCTCTTTTTTTTATCATGGGGAAATCCTTAACAGATACCCATCCCGTGGGACAGCTGAGGATGGGTTATGTCCGATATGCTCGGACTAAAACCCCATGGTGCCTCCATACACCTTTTTGGCGGGGGAGCAGGAACTGCCGACTGGCACTGCATCTGCTCCCCCGACAGGTGTGGGCTCTCTAACAGGCCCTGACTGCGGTCTGAGGGGTCAAATATGGGACTGTCTCTAGCAGATAATTGATGTTATGAGGAATAACCAAAGCAACTTTTATCTTAGAAAATAAGAGTTCCGTTTAAATGTAACCAAGTAAAGAAGCAGTGCCTAGAATCGCGTGCGCACCAAGTTGCACTGAACAATTTTTTTTTGCTAGATTACACGCGGTCAAAGTCGCGGGTTACAGTTGGTCTAAACGAAAAAAGATAATGAAGAGTCATTTATTACTTATAAAATCAGCCTGAGAAACATTAGCCAGAATTAATACAAAATCAGGCACGCAAAAACTAAAAATATGGGATTTTGTTATAAATACGTTACAAGCACAAGTTACAAATATTGTTATGTGGTCCAGTGAAGCTGTTAAGACCTTGCTGGGTCAATAGCATAGTCATTTCGAAAAAAAAAAAACAAATGTTGTTATACTTGTATACTATATGGAAATGAAAGGACTTGGATATAAATAATACTTAAATTCTGTCAATAACTGCATACTCATGTTATGCTACTATAATACTTAGATATCTTGCAATGCATTTACGTCTAGTAAAACTCCTACTTTTACTAAAATTCAGATTCAATTAAAAAATTTATTGACATTACGAACAGTTCAATTTTATCTATTTATACATGTATGTAGTCCGATATTTCTACTACAATTGTACCGTTTTTTTATTTAACAAATACAACACTCTATAATAGCAACATTCTATTTCTCGAGTCACCTCAATGTTATACAGTTTATTGGGGAAGAGAGCGAAAATACTTAAATGAAGCGTTTGTAAGTATAACATAATAACTTTTTGCTTGTAACAAGTAATCTTTGTAACTTATTATACTAGATATTGTTTGTAGAAAGTATAAAAGTTATTCGCCCTTATCTCTCCGTCACGGTTGAACACTCAACAAAAATGTCTCGGCAGTTCGTGGTTGGTAAATTGTCGAGATAGAGTAAGTGCAGATGACTCGGTCCACTGTCAGGGGAAACTTTCTAACGATTTTCTCATAGATCTACTGAATTTTTATTAACTATGCCGCGTTTGAGTTTCTTTTTATTTAGTTTACGTTTATTTTATTTCTTTAACAGTGTTATTACAAAAAAAGTTAAATACGTATTGAATATTTGCTTTAAAGAGGTTACGTTTTAAATGCACCGAGCTCGCTGAACGTTCGCCATCTTGCTCTTTTGTCTCGCTTTGGTTAGGTTAGGTTACAGTCGCGAAAAAAAGATAACGTGAACTTGCCTCGGGCGAGCGCGATACATTTAGTCGAAACCTTTTTAAAGCAAGTATTCAATACGTATATAACTTTTTGTAAGCGTTTTTAAGTTTAAGTTTTAAGTATCTAGATTTACTTGCAAATAAAATAATGTCGATATTTTTTATTTCTCGTAGCTTTATAGCTGTTAATATAACTACTTTAATACTAGCTTTTGCATGGAACTTCGCTCGCGTCAATGTATATTTGATTTATTCTTCAAACATAATAATAAATAATAACACACAAACTCATCTTCACATTTTTAATATTAGGGTGTAAATTATAGCATTTTGATAAATAAAATGGTAAGAAACGTGATGTGTCATGCAAATGAGATAATTTTTTTTTATATTATCAAGGATTTAGGATACGATTTTGTTAAAAAGTAAGGTCTCAGTCGCTTTTGGTTTACGCCAAATTATTAAAGGACAACGTTACTTCACTCTTATGCAATGTATTCGCTTCTAAGTATAATATCAGAAGAATATAAACTATCAACAGTGATTTACGTAGGTAATAATGTTATCTCTAATACGAAGGTCCATCGTAAACACGTATTAATTAAATTTGTTAATTTCTCTAGTCGAATGGCTAAAGTTGTCAGACACTGTGATAAATGTGCTCATCTTGGACGAGAAATCCCTGAGGTTGTCACTTTCGTACTAAGTCATATCAATCATTTACACGCGTCGTTTTCTGTGTAAATAAGATGTATTATGCTTTAGCGCGACACAATTTTAATTTTAAATTCACGTGGAGTAATCTCAAGGGTCAATAAACCTTCCCTTACACATTGATATTTAATTGTAATTAAATATATTACCTATTCGGCTGGATATCTTTATGGCTCGCCCAAAAGCTTAGTGATTCTGTAAAGGCTTGTCAAGTCAACATTGCTCGTGTTAGTTACAAGAAAAATGTATTTGTTTATAATCAAGAAGTAGTAGTAAGAAATTTCTTC
>JACEII010000052.1:281772-402461 GCA_014332785.1 Antheraea mylitta | reverse complement strand
ATGTATGAGTTGTTGAAACGTATATGTGTACCAAGCATACACGCCTCAACAACTCCTCCATATATTTATTATCGGAAAATTGAGAGTTTTTCAGTTCGATAAGGGTCAAAAAGTAAACCCTTCCACTTTCATGTGTAATCGTGTAGGCGTGCACGTGTGTGGGGGTGATCGTGTAGTGTTGTAGCAGTGATGTATATTTGTGTGTCACCGTATCGCGCGAGCAACGCACTCAAGGGCTCCCTACCGAGGGATCGAACCTAGGCTTGAGCCGCTGCCGTGGGAGGCCTAATCGGGTAATGTATTTACAGAATTACATACATTTGTCAATTGAGTCACTGAACTCCTCATAAACGACTGGGCCGATTTCGATGAAATTTTGTGTACGTGTCCCAGTGGATCCGAGAATCGTTTAGATTCACAATTGGACTCGGTATGTGGCACTGCAGTTGGTTTTTAGGATTTTTTAGAAATATTAATGCAGAACAACGTCCGCAGGACCACTAGTGTTATATATATTACATATTCATGCTTTAAAATAAGAAATCTAAACAATGTTCCATGACCAGACGGGAGCCGTATTTTACAAATACACAAAAACTCATATATAGAAATGAATATAGACACCAAACACCAGTCATAACCGAAATCGGTGGAAAGTGTAACAGAAATTTTACAAATTTAATGTAAGTCATGGAATAGCTCTTGTTTATTTACTGGTAACAGAGACACGATACCGATCTCTTACGAAGTATCCGCCTAATTACAGGGTGGAGATTTATCTTTAAAAGAAAAAACAAAGCACTTTGCAATCGGCTGTTCTAATCGGCGCGAAGCATGAAGGGCTGTAATTAAGGTTCCCTTGGTGTAAGGTATATACCATTGTGGGTTCATCATCTCTTCGTATTAAGCTAACCTATTTTTTTTTAATTATTTGTATATACTCTTATAAGTATATTCGTCTACACTTCAAATATGAAAATGTTCATTTATTAACTTTGTGTGTTGTATGTATATAGGTATATGTAGGTGGTAGAGTTAAAAAATGAATTTATAACTGATTTCAGCATGAATGGGTTAGCTCGCCCGGGGTAGTAACACTCTCACACAGAAAATCGACATGAAGTAACAGTAATTGCATTGTCGCGTTTCGTTCAGTCAATGAGAGTGCCTGAGGCCCACTTCCCCTCTCCTTTCCGTCCCCCCTCCACACCAACACAGGTTAGTAACGCACTTGCGACTCCTCTGGTGTTGCTGGTGTCTATGGACGGTAGTGATCACTTAACATCAGGTGACCCACCTGTTCGTTTACCTACTATGATATAAAAGAAATTACAAGTGTTTCATTTAGTTTTAATTTACTTTTAAACGTTTTTTTTTTTTATTTCATCGGAGGTAAACGAACAGGTGGATCACGTAATGTTAAGTAATCACCACCATCCATAAATACCACAGGAGTCGCAAGTGCGTTGCCAGCCTGTGTTTGGGGAGAGTGAGAGAGTGGTGGGGGAATTAATAGAAGACCGGGAAGGCAGGTGGGTCTTCGGCGCTCTCACTGACCTTTTTTTTCGTGGGGACTTCCCTTATGGATACACCACCCTCCCGGCGACCAATTGAATTGTAGACGTGTCAGAATAGATTTAGATTGACTAAATATACAAAATAAAATATAATTCAGTGGTTATCATGTGGATTAACGTAGGTACAAGTTGTTGCGAATTATCCGGAGCTTTTGGTGAAAGAAAACATCTTGATTAAACCACAGCATGTTGGTATGGATTTTTATGAAATTGAATATCTGTCGTACGTTCTATATACGTGCTCCGGGAGCTGTATTTAAGACCCAGTCTTTCTCAATATTTAACCTTGATTATTTTATATCTAACAGTCATTTTTAGATCAGGTGAAATGTTGTTGCTGACGCGCTAGATAAAGTATAAACAACTGTTTCTTTATAACAGTCACACGTATAAAATTCAATTGTAGCTAAAATTGAGTCAGGGGAGCTCATAAGTAGGTACTAAAAATATCACTAAAATTGATTGGAATGTTTAAAAAAGGATTTTAAGGAAATTATGTAAATCTTACGTACCCGATAAGTTAATTCATATTATTCGCGATTATCTCACTGATAGGACTTTCCGATTTAAAGTGGATAGTAAACTATCCCCGCCCCACCCGATACGCTCAGGTGTGCCACAGGGCTCGATACTCGCGACATCAGTGACCTACCTCGGTTTCCGTGGGTCGAGGTAGGTTGTTATGCTGACGATACCATTATTATTATACACTTGCGGCTGGCGGTTGGACTTTCTTAGGAAGCGCATCGAAAAGGCCGTTTGTACACTCGGTGAATGGTTTCGTCAATGGCGCATAGAAGTTAATCCTGATAAGAGCGCCGCGATACTTTTTGATCCCTTATGACGTAGTAATAACCTTGACCCCACCAGGCTATACGGAACCGATATCCCCTGGGCCAAAGAGGTTAAATATCTCGGGGTTACACTAGACAGACATTTAAAGTTCAATTCACACGGCCGGTGTGTACCCGGCTGTCTCCTTACAAGACGAGGCCCTGCGGCGGCGCTTTTGCTACTAGGCTAACCGCTGGGGCGGCACGATGAAGTCTATAGACATATCGTGCCGCCCCAACTATAGTGGAAGACGTACACCGTGGGATTTTAGCCCGTGCGAGTCAGACATAACCCACCCTGTCCCCCGAGAGGGTGGTGTATACATAAAGGATTTCCCGACGTAAAAAAAAACTAAGTTGTGAATTGCATGAATTAGATAGAGGCCCAAGCCGAGGTGTGCTGTGCACCTTTGAGCAAGTCGCCAAAATAAAATCGGCTAAGTGCCTTAAGCGCTCGCCTTAGTAGTCCGGTGAAGCTGTTAAGGCCTTGCTACCAACGGGCGTAGTGATCTCTAGAAAAAAAATATATTTACAAATGATAGCCGTTTTTAACTAAGAACACTTAAATATGATTAGTAAATTTTATTAAACAGTACTTGATTGTGTTTCAAACAATTTAACGATTTTATACGCTAATGTTAGTTTCATTAAAGCTTTGTGACAACGCTTGTAACCTATCCTAATAACTAAGTAATATCTAGTTACATTTTCATCAACAATTCATTATACTGTAAACAATAATCCTTTTTGGATATACTTAATAACCTACTTAAAACCGAAATAAATTTGATACTACCGAAAGACCTTTAAGAGTAATATCTCGAAGATAAATAGTTGAAATGTTTTTAGTTAATTCTTTGCTCGAAACACGAAAGCGAATAACAAAAGAGGCACCGAGTATCACTTCCAAACGACCGAGCCGGCTTTGTCTTAAATCGGTTTAAGTAAACTAAATCACAGATTAATGGAAGATCCTTACATTTATTATTTTACTTAAGTTCCATTTTACAACATTAAATTTTAATTCATGTTCATATTATATATTTTTATTTGCTTCGGTTAGGACTTTGTTATTATGATTTTGTACCTATAGAAAGATGATTAAAGCGGTTCATCATTTTTCTCATTTGTTTCTTAAACTATTTTTTTGTTTGTTTGCTATTAATGAGCTTTAAAAAGCAATAAAAAAAATTGGAAATACTTTTTTCTTGTACCATCGAGAAGTCTTAAGCCTTTATATATAAAATTATAGTACCTTGGTGACCAAGCCTAGCTCGGTTCTTTAAAAAAACATTTTTACATTAAAATAATCTGTTAGGTTTGCTTCACAAAATTAGCATTTTTGTAAAAAAAAGTATTGAAAAAAAGGAACGAAGTTCCTTACGGTAGGCTTGGATGAGACAGGGATTTTGCTGCGCGACGGAACTGAAAAAAATGTGATAGTAAAACCGTAACGAAAAGTGCGTGGAATAAAACCGTTAGATGAGACGTGCGCAGGCGCGACTGTCGTATACACAAGCGTAAGTAGTGTATAATACCTTTCTCTTTCTCCTTTTTTGTAATTATTTCTATTTCTATGTAATTTTATGTTGTCAAATAAAACATACTTTGTTATATTAATTAATAATTTGAATTACGATTACATAAAATTGAGCACGATTCTTTTTTGCAAATTGTGTCGATTCTACATTAGCCGAAGGAACTTCGTTCCTACCTGGTGTCCCACGACACTACATTCTTTTTTTGGTTATTATTAATAATATAATACCTAGACATATTAACACGTGAAGAGAAAGTTTATAGCCCTTATTATGGTTGAATTTCGACCACTGGACTATGACTTATACAAGAAATTGTTTGACGATGGAATGATGCAGAAAATGTTTTATTTTTTCTATCTACACATTAGTAAAAGCAAAAGTTAAATCACTAACTTATTGTAGCGAAGAAAATAATTAACGGCTTTCGATTGTAATTTTTAAATCATTAGGATATTTTAGGGTCAGTACTTTCACGGAAATATACGCCCATCGCTTTGCTGCATGCATGTGTGTGTTTTTTATATCATAGGCAAACGAGAACTGGTGGGTCGCTTGATGTTAAGTGATCACTACCGTCCATAGACACTTGCAACATCAGGGGAGTCGTAATTACGTTGCCAGCCTGTGTTGGGGAAGAGCGGGAGTGAGATGGGAGAAAGGGATAAGAGGAAGGGGGACGGTGAGGAGAGGTGGGCCTCCGGCGCTTTCACTGACCGAATGAAACGCAACAGTGCAAGCAATGTCACTTCACGTCTGTTTTCTGCGAGAGAATGGTACAACCCTGGTCGAGTCGATCCACTCATGCTGAAACCAATAATAGCTTCAGAGTGGCTCTACCACTACAAAAGATAAAAAACCTGATTTTTTAAAATAAATAAATATTTAATTAACAGATCATGTTAGGTTCATATGTACATACATACATCCATGTATGTAGGTACAAATTGTTGTATATGTACTTTTTTTCTAGCTTTAGTACTATTTGCATTATTTTACACGATCGTAAAATAACAATGAAACCTTGTTTATCTAAAAGAAAGTAACTCGGAATCCTCTTGTAATGCTTTTCCAGCTAGTTGATGTTGGCAGACCGCTTATATCTTTCCTTCATGAAAGAATATTGTTTTTCAGTTTGAAAAACTAGAGAGCGAATTCCAGTTACATTTTTTCATTACTTTCAAAGTATAAAAGATATATTAGTCGTTTTATTCACGATTACAAATCTTTATTTTAATGTAATAAATGCTATTACTAATATACTAAATCCTATTACTAATATACTAAATGCTATTACTAATATACTAAATGCTAATGTGAGTTTTTTTCTCTCACCTCACATCTTAACTCCACTGATCGTCACAAATACTATATACACGTTGTCAGGTAGACAAAAGAGGACAAGGGACACTTTTTATTCAGAAAAATGTACTATTTCTTTGTATAGGTCAAATCTATATTAACTAAAGCGAATCGGTGTGTAAAACCTAGTCTGTTATAAAATTATTTAGGTAAAAGTAATATTTATTTCTATCATAATATTTAGTTAAATCATATTACTACAAAATAAAAGTGATTATAAAAATATAATTTTACAAAACGGTTGAAAGTTCATCACTGACCTCGAGTTGCGCTTGGTGTGAAGGGTCAAAAGGTGAATTTCAATTAAAATTTGCGCAGAACATTTTGACAGACATTTCATTAACCTGATTTCATTCAACGCACAGCGAATTCTGACACCGTGCAAACCATTTAAAATATTTAGACAGAAAATTATTTCGTATAATATATGTGCACTTATAAGTGCTCATATTTTGAGTTTTTTTTATACATCATATAGGAGGAAAACGAACAGGCGGGGGTCACCTGTTGTTAAGCGATTACCGCTGTCCATAGATACTAGCAATCCTAGAGGAGTCGTACGTGCATTGCCAGCTTGTGTTTGGGGGAGTGGAGAGAAAGAGAGAGGGGTTAAAGGAGAGGGGAAGGGAGAAGAGAGGCGAGGGGAGGGGAGATGGGTCTCCGGTGCTCTCACTGACCGAAGGAAACGCAACAACGCAAGCACTGTTACTTCACGTCGGTTTTATGTGAGAGGGTGGTGCTGCCCCGAGTGGGCCGACCCATTCATACTGAAACCAGTAATAGCTTCAGGGTGGCTCTACTACCTACAACTCCGGCGCTTTCACTGACTGAACGAAACGCAACAACGCAAGCACTGTTACTTCACGTCGGTTTTATGTAAGAGGGTGGTGCTGCCCCGAGTGAGCCGACCCATTCATGCTGAAACCAGTAATAGCTTCAGCGTGGCTCTACCACCTACAACTCCAGCGCTCTGACTGACTGAATGAAACGCAACAACGCAAGCACTGTTACTCCACGTCGGTTTTCTGTGAGAGGGTGGTGCTGCCTCGAGTGAGCCGACCCATTCATGCTGAAACCAGTAATAGCTTCAGGGTGGCTCTGCCACCTACAACTCCAGCGCTCTCACTGACTGAAAGAAACGCAACAACGCAAGCACTGTTACTCCACATCGGTTTTCTGTGAGAGGGTGGTGCTACCGCAGACGAGGCAACCCATTCATGCTGAAACCAGCTACAGCTTCGGCATGGCTCTACCACCTTTTTATGATGATGACACATATTGACATGCAAATATTATGTTAACAGATTCCTTTTTTTTTTTACGTTTCTATCATACTTTTCGACATGGTCATTTTGTTATACTCACATGGAAGAAAATGAATGAATGATTCTTATAATGCAAGCTATTGGAACCTGGTTGGACACTGAAATCGTTAAAGACTCGGTGCTCCAGATTTACAAGTAAATTAGTCAGTTTATGTTAATAGTTAACATTTAACGGTCAAGTTCACATTAACTAAAAAATGAAATTAAAGAGTCTGTCTGTAATGTCAAATGATGTGAATTAATATAGGGGCATTATAACAAAAAGAACTAACATGTTTATCTGTATTTTTGTCTCTTTGTTGCGGCTAATCTTTGAAACCGACTGGACCAATTTTGACGGATATTTCACTGGCAGATATCTGTTACTGAAAATATAAGGACTAACTTAGACCACTTTTAGCTCAGAAGTAAAGGGTACCGCGCAAATATACATTAAAGAAGCAGTGTTATGTACCCACATGCATGCTTACAACAACTGGTGGTTAATAAACAATAAATAATAAGCATATCCGGGGTACAAATATGAACATGTTATTGAGTAAGAAATCTTTGCATAAAAACAAGTTCGTCCGAAGATCTGTAATCTAACTGAGGTGAAAACAACCGTTTTCCTGTGAATATCATTTCTGAATAGGCGCTCGAAGCCAACATTATATTAACATGTTTGATATACGCCCGTTGGAAGTGCTTCGCAATGTAAATACGTGAAAGTATTTTATTTACTGTTTCCCTTTTATTGCGAAGACAATATCTTACTCTTTAAAGGGTAACCCTGTATAACGTTTCCTTGACAGACTTTTATATAATAATGTTTATTTATTTAACAACATATAAAAACCCTGTTTAATAAATATGAAAATTCGTTTTAGGTATTTATAGAAAAAAATTGAGCCGTCATGGGACGTCTGGCAGATGGGAAAAAACGTAACCGTTTTGTATAAGTTATATGCATAAAAGAACGGATTACGACAGGAAATAGCTATGTAAAAATAAATGGATAAAGCATTACAAATTTGTTCCATAAAATAATAAAGAAAAAGATAATGAGTTTTAGAAACTAGCCATACTTTTTGACAAAGAAATAAAATTTCTTAATTTCCCCATTACACGGATGATGTCATAGCCATCATTGCATAGCATAAAACAAAGTCCCCTACCGCGTCTGTCTGTCTGTTCGGTATGAACTCAAAAACTACTCCACCGATTTTCATAAGGCTTTAGGCTTTAGCAGTAGACTGGGTGATTCGCCAGGAACGTTTAGGTATATATATGCCTGGTTTTTTTATAATCAGGACAGGACAGCGTCCCCCGTGCCCGCTAGTAATGTCGATAAAATGTGTTTTTTTTTTATTACAAGCTGGATAACTAATTAAAGGACAACACAAGAGTCGTCGGCCACGTTGGCGCCATACTCTCACCACATTGGCGCGTCATGTATCGCGTTAAACAAATTTACAAAGGGTAACACTGTCCCAAACAAACGTATTAAATCACTCTACCAGGACTATCGCATTAGAGAATCGTTGTAGTCCGGTGAAGCTGTAAAAGCCTGGCAATGCCAATAGCGTAGTCAGTTCGAAAAATAAAGAGAATCGAGTGGAATGCAAATTTCTGTTTCCAATTAAGCAATTTCCTTTTTTTATTGTAATTTATTGGTTTAATAAGTTTTTTTTTCATGCTGAAACTACTTGTGGAAGGACTCTGAAATTCTTATCAGCAACCTTTTTGTGTGTCGAAAAGTTATGGGATTAGACACTGTCTCAGATAGAGTTGGAAAACAGCTCTTCTCATCCAATCACCGAAGTTAAGCAACGTCGGGCTCGGTCAGTATATGGATGGTTGACCGGCAGGAAACACAGTGTGACGTTAGTCTACGTTTTATTTTTGAATTTAAAACGCTTTCCTATAGTATAAAAGTTTCACTTTTATCGTGAGTTTTTACTGACACGCCTTGTTTTTTTTCATATTAATCAACTATGATGAATTAGAATGAATTTTTTATCTAAGTTATACGTCCAATATGATACGAATGACTCCAAGAATAACCTTAGTCATTGAACAGAGATGCAATGTACCACACAAACACATGTGATTATTCCTTCTTAGTCCAGTATATATGTATACCAGCTAGGTTACCAATGTTTCTTTCTTCACGAAAAAGAGGAAGCTGAAGGTCCGTCACGTCAACAGCAGAGATTCAGTTTAAAAAAAAGTTTGATAATGTTACATAAAATAAAATATTTTGTTTGGCTCACGAAATTAGATTTTTTTACAGAAAAGAATATTAAAAAAATTACCCCTTTTGCTGTCACTTAGATTCGAACTGGGGTTAGACGGATTTTCGAAGCAGCCGATTTCCATCTGAGCTATTTTTGTATTAACAGCAGCGGCGAAATTTACCTTTATATTCTTGCTATATTTCTTCATTGCCTGAAAGTTCTGTTAAAAAAGGTTTCTACGAATGAAATCTAACTAGACTGATTTATCGTCCCTGAAACCGCCTATATACTAAGTTTCACGGAAATAGCTGACGCCGTTCCAAGATTCTGAATATATAACAATAGAAAAATATACAGGAATTGCTCATTTAAAGGTAGGTATTAGATATTGCAAAACGAACACTCGTCCAATCCTTTTTAACGTTAGATGATAACTAGCTTATTCTACTAAGTAACCTACTAAGTACCTACCTTCATAGGTAAAAACAAATACTCGACTATAAAAACACTAAAGCTGTTTTAATTATGTAAACGAAAAGTTGTAGTTTTAAATAAAATAATGTATTTTTATTTTCACACTCTCTTTTACTCTTAAATATCATACTTAAATACTTTATCACTTTCATAATTTCAACTAATGTAATGATAACTCAGGAATACATTAAGGATACATTATATAAAAAGTATATGCTTACATAGCAACTATACATGCACTATTCAGACAAGAGACGTCCACTGCTTTTTAGGTGGTAGAGCCACGCTGAAACTATTATTAGTTTCAGCATGAATGGGTCGGCTCTCCTGGAGTACTTCCACCCTCTCACAGAAAACCGACGTGAAGTAACAGTACTTGCATAGTTGCCTTTCGTCTGGTCAGTGAGAGCACTGGAGGCCCACCACTCCTCTCTCCCTCCCCCTATAAACACAGGCTGGCAATGTACTTGCGACTGCTCTGGTGTTACTAGTGTCTATGGACGGCGGTGATCACTTGACATGAGGAGACTCGCCTGTTCATTTGTCTCCTATAATATAATATATATATGTATACTCCCTCTAAAAATTTACGCATAACATATCTTCAGGTTTTTACGCTACCTGTTTCTATCGGATTCTCGCAATTGTCACCAGGCCATTATTCCACCTTGTGACGTTTTTGCTCACGCTGCTTTTTGCCAAGTAGTGTCGTCCCTTGAGAGTACTTAACTCATACATACCACACACTCTCGAAGAATCTTGCTCTCTTTGTATGTAGTTGAATAACATCCTTTTATGACATACTAGCTTTTGTCCGTAAATTTGACCTATTCCTTGGGAATAGAACTTTTTTCTCTATCAAATATACCATATCTGGGGGCAGGAGGTTTCCCCGCCTAGTCGAGCTAAAAAGTGGCACGGCCGTACTATCCTTTTCTCGAAGCAATCCAGGCCATTTTCGACTCCCTATAACTCCGTTGATGTTAAAACTAGAAGCCTGGATTACCTGTCACGTACATTGTTTTTTCATGTGATGCCCAAGTCAATATATTTTATTTCAAACATAAAAGATTTTTAATATTGATATGGTCACTATAAGATGTTGTTAGTATAGCTAATTACGTAATAGCTTAAGACAGACGGTCCTATTAATAGGAACTTAATAAAGTAACCGACTTGGTATAATGGATCTTACAACTTTTTAGCGTAACAAATAAACAGATACTCCCATTTATAATATTAGGTTACCCGATTAGGCCTCCCACGGCAGCGGCTCAAGCCTAGGTTCGATCCCTCGGTAGGGAGCCCTTGAGTGCGTTGATTGCGCGATACGGTGGCACACAAATATACAACACTACACGATCACCCCCACACACGATCACCCCCACACACGTGCATGCTTACACACTTACACATGAAAGTGGAAGGGTTTACTTTTCTTTTTCCCTTATCGAACTGAAAAACTCGCAATTTTCCGATAATAAATATATGGAGGAGTTGTTCAGGCATGTATGTTTGGTACACATATACGTTTCAACAACTCATACATATATGAATAGTTAGCTAGGTTAGCTAAGATAGGTCGCGATTTTGCATGCAACAGGCAAAAGCCAGGCCGAGGTGTGCCGTGCACCCTTGAGCTGGTTGCCAAAATAACATCGGCTGAGTGCCTTAAGCGCACGCCTTAGTAGTCCGGTGAAGCTGTTAAGACCTTGCAGGGTCAATAGCGTAGTCATTTCGAAAAAAAAAAAATTAGGTTTAGCATGCATTTTACAAATCTCTTAAGAAATAAATTTCTGACCGGGCTTTCAATCTTTTTTAAACGTGTAATTGAACAAAATCCACGGCCTCAGTTAATTTATTTTGTTTTTAAATAATAGAACTCCAATCAAATGATTCCCGGAATAATTTATTTAACACTCAGTGGGCACCGTAACGGTCGTTACTCACGTTTACGAGGTAAAAGTCGTTTTTAACAGAGTTAAGGCCGTGCACGCAATCTCAGCATATAAAAATGTTCCTTCGAGAATTATTTATGTGCTGGAAAGGCGACTGTATCAAGTCCTTAGTATCTTTCTTACACATTTCGTAACTTGCTCTTTTCCGTCAACATAAATACTTGCTTTAATTGGCAGATATCGTATTTACATATAACTTTTTACCAATTTTGAGATGAAATAAATCGTCTGTAATTTTTTATTATTTTATTTATTTGCCTATAATAATTGAATTTACAAAGGCGGTTATAGGTATTTGACAATAAACCTGTGACAGTGACTTTTATATACACACAAGCAGTTCGTGCGGACGTTGTCCCACTCTGCTAATAAAAAAAAGCCTATTATCCGACCGCAGCGCCACCTACCGGGTCCAATTGTGAATCTAAATTATTCTTGGATCTACTGGAACACGCACATAAAGTTTCATTAGAATCGGTCCAACCGTTTAGGAGGAGTTCTTTGACATACACACGCACACAAGAAATTTATATATAAAGATGATAAGTAATTTAAAAATCATACACAGAATGATAATGATAAACTGAATGGTTATGGGTTTTAACATCTGTTCACAATCTCACTTGATGCTAATATATGATGTTGTTCTTGACCTTTCTTTATATTTTTTCCTATATACATAAAATGTATAATTAAGTTTTTTTTCTCAAACTGACTAAGCTATTGACCTAGCAAGGTCTTAACAGCTTCACTAGACTACTAAGGCGAGCGCTTAAGATACTCAGCCGATTTTATTATGGCAATCAGCTCAAGGGTGCACGGCACACCTCGGCTTGGCTGTTGCCTGTTGCATGCAAAATCGCGACCTATCTTACCTAACCTAGCTAATTATTCATATATGTATGAGTTGTTGAAACGTATATGTGTACCAAGCATATACGCCTCAACTCCTCCATATATTTATTATCGAAAAACTGAAATAGTTAAGATATTGGAGAACACAGATGAAGACGTTACTTACTAAAAGTAATAATCAAGGTTATGAGAGGAAAGACTTGAAAGGGTAATAACGAAGTCGAACATTACACAAATTACCAACAATGGATTGTGTTAAAATTATTACTTGTTACATATATGAGTCCACTTCCAATCCTAAAAGAGGCAAGTTTATTTATTATTGTAAGCATTATGAAGATTGTGAATTTGTATATTTACAGGATGAAATTGCTGCAACCACCAACCTGACTATAAAAGTTCTTTTACTGATTGAAAGTTATATCAGACTTAGACTAGGTTGTATTGTAAAATAATTGTTATCTATCCACCTCCGGTGCCGCTCGAGACAAGAGATACTAGCGCCACAATATTAAAGATACATAAATGAGAATTATATTAACTACTATATATAGGTTTGAATGAGACATAAATAGGAATCGATATTATTGATTTATTATTTGCATAACATCAGTTTGATGATTATCATATTTTTTGTGTATCTTGCAGAATTGTTAATTAATAGTAATTGCTTTGACGTCCATAATTGACCTATAAAGGGCTAGATGTCGCTACTCTACGCATATACGCGTATGTCCAAATATATTTCAGATACATAAATAACAATGATTTTATATAGAATTGATGTACGTAAATAATATTAATTTGTTCGTTAATTATTTGTGTTACTTGAAACATGTAGCAGAATTATAAGTAAATGGAATTGATTTAGTTCGTCTTATAAATTATATAGTTCGGCCTATAAAAGGCAAGATGCTACGCATTCCTTTGTGAAAAGTACTGTAAGGCGTATCTCTGGCCAAATAAAGAATAAAAGTAACTACTTGGTATTTATTGGCATCCTGACTGCATCGACTATGTCGTATACTCCTGCTAAAATAATATATATATTGTAGCAATTAACGCATACGAACTGACGGACGGTTGTTAGTCTTAAATATAATTAAAATGTCTAACATTTATTAATCAAAATACCTAGGATTAAATCTGGCATCAAGTGGTCGTCTTTCACTCACTGTTATCAAAATATGAAAATCAACAAAACAAAAGTTTCAACTGTAAATGGTTTTAACGAAGTAAAGCCGAGTTTAAAGGGGGATTTAAATTTTCGTTTTATTTCGTTACCGGTGTTCTGCAAAAGTTTTGCCAAGCAAATATTTTGTCGCTGTAACTTTTCTATTTGTAATCCTTTCATTGCTATAATTTTATATGAATTCGTTTAACTTTCAAAGGTTCAAGGCGATTATGAGGTCAAAATTTTAGGGTATATTACATAACTGAATCCGTTTTATTATTAACTTTTGAAAATTTATAAGTAATTTTCTAGGAGCGTACGATTTTATAAATAAACTAGGTGATATCCGTGTCTTGGTCTATGTTGTATATTATATTAACTATATAGTACCTGGGCGACCGAACCTAGTTTTTTAAAGAACATTTGTAAATCAAAATAAATAGGTTTGCCTCACAAAATTAAGATGTTTTATCAAGAAAATATATTAAAAAAGATATCTTTTTTGAAGTCACTCGGATTCGAATTGGGGTTAGACGGATTTTTAAAGCAGCGTTTATTGCTCGTTTAAAGGTAGTAGATTTTATGTAGGGAGGAAAAAACATATAAGATATTTAAGGCAACAATATGCTTCATGCCTCATGCTCTCATCCGTATGTGTACCAAACTGTTTGTCCCACTGACTATATCACCGAACACGTAGTACTTTCAAAATCATAGCTTCTTAAAGCATTAATAGCGTTCTATTACACGAGCTTCTGCTCGCGTCTTTGTACGAGCGGAATGGTTTCTTTCGACTATCGCTAACATGCAGTGGAAGCTTTCAAAAGGAAAAGAAATCGATTTTAAGACTTTCTTCATTGTTGCTGTTGGTCTTAGCGTAGTGATAATTCCTCGATAAATGAGCCATCTAACACTGAAAGAATTCAAATCAAACCAATAGTTCCTGAGACTAATGCGTTCAACCAAACAAACCATCCTCCAGCTTTATAATAATAGTATAGATTACTACTCTTCTCTCGTACTTAACTCCAATTGTCATTAAAATTACAATAACTTTTGATAGAGTGGACATATTCTAATGAAACAAAGACTAAGTTATTCTTGAGGATATGCTTTATGATTTTCTTGATATGATGATTACTGATTTATTGATTATGATGTTATTGGTTATGAGGTTTTATTGTGAAGTCAGTACTTTTGCAGTGATCCGTGTTCATTATTAGTCCGGTGAAGCTGTTAAGACCTTACTAAGTCAATAGCGTACTCAGTTCGAGAAAAATGATTGAAAATGATGAAAATTTCTTAAAATCATTGAAATGTATTTTGTTATTACTAGCCTCTGTGCGCTATTTCGTTCTCGTGGAATAGTTACTTTGAGCTAACACGCAGCGGAAGCTCTCAAGAGGAAAAAAAAACGATTTTGAAACATTCTTCATTGGTACTCGGCTCCTATTGATCATAGCGTGATGATATATAGCCTATAACCATCCTCGATAAATGAGCTGTATAACATTCAAAGAGTTTTCAAATCGGACTAGTAGTTCCTGAGATAACTCCCTACAACATCACGAACTCACAAACTTTACCTCTTTATAATATTAGTATAGATTCCTAGACGCCCACATCGATTTTTTTCACGAATATCGAAAATGTACCGACGCGTTAGATTCACAATCTTATTAAACGTATAAATAAAGTTACTATTATAATTCTTTTTTTATATAAGAGCTATATATACAAAAGAGAAAAAAAATAGATTTCTTTCGTTCAATATTTTTGCGGAGTAAATTATACCATGTACCTCGCAATGTTTGCTCGAAGTCGGTCCTCGCATTAAGAAAATATAGATGAGAACTAAAAACAACGTAAGAAAAATACCTTTAAAAGCGACCAAAGAATAAATCGTGTAGTATTGACTTTATTTTTGGTTGTCACACTCTTTCAATACACACACGACTCCCACGCTAAAATATCTGTATGGACTCATAATTGTTAATTTATACATTTTCCAAATACACATAATAAGAATGTAAATCTGGATGTACACTTTCGAATTGAATAAAGAACAACGGTGAAGTTTTAGGCGGGATTTTAGTCTGTCATGTAGTGGATTTTATATTTTGTTCATAATCTTGTGTTATTTGACTCTATATTCTGTAAACTTGGTGGTGTTTTACGTAATATAGTTAGTTTATTGTGCATAAGTGAAGTGAATGGAAAATAATACCACGGAGCATGAAATTTTGAGATGCCACAAGAATTCCCTGGAAGGAAGGTTCTAAAAAGGATCCACCATCTTGTTTGAATATGGATTCCCACGACGCTTAATATTGAAATGATCGCACGACGCTTGTAATATTATCGACTACACAACAATGGCAGTAATAATCTGAAAGATTGATTGTCAAAAATAAATTCTAAAAAATGTAAATCTAACTTGTCTGTACTTTTTCGATTTTCCTAAAAAAAAATGTTGCAATTGTCTAGGAATAAGTAATAAAATACATGTTAGTCACTTTTAGAAATGTTTGTCTGTCTGTCTATTTGTATAGAAACGCATCACTGCTAAAGTTCAGAGTCACAATAAAACCACAATAAGAAAATCATAAAGCATATCCTCGAGAATAACTTAAAATTTGTTTCATAAAAATCGGTCCAGTCTATCAAAAGTTATTGTAATGTTAATGACGACGCGGCGTAAGTACGAGAGAAAAGTAGATAAGTAAATAGACTTAGTACATTCAGATGATTATATTAGTTACTGTTTTTTGCATAAGATTCCACGCGGACGTAAATAATAATCATCTTATAAATACACTTTATTACTCGATTAAAGCATTGTAAATAGTTAATATTAAAGATAACCTACGTTTTAGTACCTACAAGAAGCCAAACAAACACTCTCATCTCTGTTTTACCTAGGTAGGGTTTCAGAACATGTTTTCTGCCTTCATTTCATGAGTTGTCTCAGCTTACTGTTTTACGACCGTTCCATTACCTGACGTCAACATTTTTTGGGATCTCCTTGTATGTGCCTAGCTGACGACAACTTAACAGTTACTATCTTCACCTTTAAGACCCTCCATTTTCTCAATATTATATAGAGAATTTAGTAAATCATATATTCCAGTAACGGGTATACAAGTATGCTGCCTGTAGGTTATCCAAACTTTGCTGCTCCTAAGGACCGCAACAATTTGATATTCTAATTCATAATCATGTTAATTACATTTCTTCTGTTAGTGAAACGACAATGTTATTGTTTGTGCTCTATGTACCTAATAACTCGGCCCCTTTCCCGTAATTACTATAATTAACTAATTACTATAAAAACTATAGTGTCGATGGATTACTTTAGACTCATAAATATGAAACTTTTTAATTTCCTTAAAACATAAAAAAAATTAGCCCCATATTTGCCACCCCTGAAAACTGTCGCAATAGGGTTCAGCCTACTCAACCTACTGGTAAATCCGCCACCGGTATATTCTAAATTTTGAATGCAGTATAATCATACGATTGATGAAGACGTTATATTGTGAAATTCAGTAATGAAATATTATTCTGCATGGAATGGATTGGCTCCTCCTATCGACCAATTCTAACAAATAACGTTTTCTATTTTTGTTGCGAGGTGTACCTGAAAAAGTTACCTCTGAACCTAGTAAAAAAAAAGCGAAATATTAGTAACTAAAACAACAGAATCTAATTAAAACGCGTTCTTGGTTGACAGTTGAACCTGACGTTGGCGGATAGTTGAACCTATCGTCGATTGCACTGTTGTAAACGTATTCCGCTTTATTCCATTCGGGAACGTTTTTTGTTGAAGTAAGAAGTACCAACAGCTAATCAATTCTAGACGGAAGTGTAAATTCACAGCTACTATAATCTTCAATATAATATCAATTTTTTAGTTATGTCATCTCACTATGAATATTTGCTAATAATAAGGAACGATTATTTTACCCATTTAAATATTATTATTTAATAAAACAGCCAACATTAGCATTATAATAGTTTTATGTGTTACGATTCTACGTCGTTTCTAATACGCAATAATACGGTAACAAATGCTCACGACGTGAACTTTCATTAACAAAGTTGTACTAATAAAGTAACTGTAATACGATAGCTCGTAGTTATGATTTGATCTAAATGTATAATATAATGATCTCAATGTAAATATTTATTTTATAATAATTGTTTATCTATGTGATTTGTATATTCACAGAAAATAAAAATATCCGTTGTTGAAAGGATCTTCAACACAAATTTTATAGTCAGGTAGCGAAAGTTACAACCGCATTTCATCTTTACTACATACAATTACGCTATTCCCTAGTTTTTAATCAGTAATGATAAAATTTAACGGGGATAACTTGAAAATAGTAAAAGGGTTATATTGGTTGAATAATATGAACATATATTATTGACTATATTGACATAATCGAGCCGTCACGGAACGCCTAGAAGATGTGAAACATAGAAATTTATTTTGTATAAGTTATATGCATAAAAGAACAGATTACGACAGGAATCAGCTATGGCATAATGAAAAGATAAAGCATTACAAATGTTTTCTATAAAATAATTACTGTTTATTTAATTTATTACATAAATATTTATTTTTATGAATTAAAAAAAACCACTAGGAGCAGGTGTGGTGTGTATGGCGGTATTTATCAAAGTGCGCTAGGGCATCGGCGCGTGCCGCGTAACACTAGCTAGTATAACGAGTGGTCTACAAAACAGTTTGAAAAATAAAGCGTTTTAAATCCAATAGCCCTCCTATTGTATTGTAAGTATTGTATTGTATTGTATTGTATTGTATTGTAAGTAGTTTAATTATTATTATTGTGCTATTTGGTCGTTGTAGTAAAAAGTTCGTAATTAATTCGGTGGTGGATGTAATAAGGTTCACTTTTGAATGTAGGTACTGGTTAAAATAAAATAACGTGTTGTCAGTTGCAAGTTATATTGACGAATAAAGAGAATGTAAATAGTAAATAATAGACAAACCATTCGGTTTGTTATAAAATGCGTTATAAAATAATTTTGAATACAGACGGAATAATGGCATAATGCACTAAAATAATTAGCGTAAAACTGAATTATGTTGTAATGTCACCGAAAAAACTGTATACACTTTTAAAAACAAAATAACGTCAATGTAAATTAATGGATTTTTTTAAATAAATTAAAGCTAATAAGATGATTACTTTCTTTAAACATGGACTTGTTTCATTGGACTTTATCAACTATCTTCGGAGACTAAGTTTTTGACTCCTTTAAATCAAAAAGAGAACAACAAGCTAACAAATTAATAAAAAACAAATTTTATTCAGACGGTTCTAACGGAGGCGAAATGTTACAAAAAATTAATACATTACGAAGGTTTTATATTTGTTTATATTTATTGAATATTATTTAGGAGTAGAAAATTACCATTTCACGAAGAACAATCAATCTCAATTTTTGTGAGATATAACATGGCGGTGTTATAAACGCGCAGTGTCTTGAGGTTACGTTTTTCTTGTATCTTAGTATGTTAATTTGAAATCAAAAAATGTGACGTGATTCAATAAATCAAGGATAATGTAAAAAGAAAATTAAACATGAATTTTGGGCGAATATATGAGTCAGAATTCTAATAGACTAGATTTATCATGCGGCTTTACTTGGGTGTATCGCTATCATAATAAAATAAAATCGTTTTTTCTATCATAATAAAATAAAATCGTTGACGTTCAGATCTAGTTAAAACTGTATCGAGACGCCAAATTTTTGGTAGTCATGCACGGGAACGTCAACAAAAAAAAAAAAAGAAAAAACGTGTCAAGCAGTGTAGTTGTTGTTTCTTATCGAAAAATCGGGATTCATATATCAATAAGCAAAATATCGGAACAACAATCAAATCAATCATCAGCATCGTAAATATAATCAGCATCTAACATAAAGATAAATCCGTGTACATACATGCTCAGTGGCCAGCTGCAACACAAAGAATATTACGAGGTACGTTCATTATATCTTTACTGTTGTTAGCTGGATCTGAACGAAAACACTTGAGTTCTCGAAGATCCTCCGGGGTCCCCCAGGGTAGCAGGAAGCCACCAACAGGCATAAAGATACATCCGTGGAAGCTCAGCGGCCAGCTGCAACACAAAGAATATTACGAGGTACGTGCATTATATCTTTACTGTTGTTAGCTGGATCAGAACGAAAACACTTGAGTTCTCGAAGACCCTCCGGGGTCCCCCAGGGTAGCAGGAAGCCACCAAAAGGCATTTCGCGGTGCGCATGCTACATTGGGTTAGATAGGATAGATTTGAGCTCAAGAACAGTATATCTATCTAATACCTCTAAACGAGCAATTCATGTATATTTTTATATTTGTATATATTCAGGATCTCGGAAACGGCGTTATCTATTGCCGTGAAACTTAGTATGTAGATAGTTTCGGAGACAATAAATCGATCTAGCTAGATTTTATTCATAGAAAACTTTATTTTTAATTGAGTTTTCATGCAATGAAAAAATATAGCTAGAATATGAAGGTAAATTTCGCCGCCGCTGTCAAAACAAAAATAGCTCAGATGGAAATCAGTTGCTTCGAAAATCCGTGTAACCCAAGTTTGAATCCGGGTGACAGCAGAAGAGATATATTTTTAGTATGTTTTTTTTAATAGGAAAACGTTAATTTTATAAGGCAACCTAACAGTTTATTTTAATTTAAAAATAATTTTTAAATAACCGAGATAGGCTCGGTCGCCCAGGTACTTTTATGTAAATGAAAAGTAGTATATATATCCTCTGGTGTACTACAGAGAAGGTGTATACAAAATTTCATGATGTTCAATTGAATAGTAAAGGCGAGTAAACATACGAAATATAATTTCATTCATAAGTTAGGATAGTAGCTGCGTTAAATTGCCGAAATGCTTTTGTTGACATTTATAAAAAGCTAACTTGAAGTTGTCAAAGACAGTCCACTTTCAATCCGTTTAAAACATGGTTTTGAGGAAGAAAATTTTTAACCATAAAATTAATAGTCGCTCCCGACTACTTAAACCTAAAAGAATGTAAAATATATAAAAATATATTTCGTTTTTTCTTTGAGGTTCAATCATATCAAAACTATTACATGTATCTACATATGACTTTGACCAATCGATGCAGAATTTTTCGCAGGTAATTCTCATTTTGGATACAATTGACCCTCAGTCATTTTAGTGCTCAACGAAACGGTTAACAATTATGTATTTTTGTTAGTGGTAGAGCCACACTGAAGCTATTACTGGTTTCAGCATGACTGGGTCAACTCGTCCGGGGTTGTACCACCTTCTCACAAAAATACTGACGTGAAGTAAGTGTTTGCATTGTTGCGTTTCGTTCGGTCAGTGAGAGCGCCAGAGCGCCGGAAGACCCACCTTCCCTACCCCTCCCTTCGAATCCTCCCCACCTTTCGATCCCTTTCCTCCCCCTCTCTCCAAAAACAGGCTGGCAACGTACTTGTGACTCCGCTGGTGTTCAATGTGTCTATGGACGGTGATGATCACTTATCATAAGGTGACCCACCTATTCGTTTGCCTCCTATGATATACATAAAAGCTAATAAATTTTATTTGACATTATCCAATTCAATTTGTGGTTAAAATATTTTGGTGATTATGATACCAAAATTGTGGCGTCGGGTGTATCAACCGCCATAGTGACAACGAATAAGAATATCGCGTCCAGAAATCAGTAGGAGTATATCCTGTAAAGGAAACAGGGTGGTATCACTCTGGACCTTGCCGGATGGCTATCATCGTGCACATGGCGATAAACCCATTAGAGAGTATCGCCTGGGTTGTCGTGTTCTGTGATCAGGCTGTATATTTCCAGCTACTGATAGACTTGCATGCCAGCATGACATCGTAAACCAGCTATAGAATGTAAACAGGTTGTTGACACTGTTTGTAATTAAGATGAAAAAGGTTTAATAAGTCGGCGGGATGCTTTCCTGGTGATCGCTAAGAATGCACAACGGTAGGATAGGGAAAAAACAGGACGCACCTTTCGGCTATCGTCACGGTCGTATGAGGCCTCCTCTTCATTCACTAACACTTCGACTCGCACCTTTAGCTTCTAATCTCCAATTGTATTGATTAACGTTTATAATGCAATTAATTTTTAATATTAGATCACAGAGATGTGCGCCATAGTCATTATGCATTTGGACTGACTTAGCACCGGTGAGGAGGTTGGTGGGAGGAAATATGGCACTTAATGGATTTAAAAAAGGATTAATAACACCGTTGTGTATTGCATTGATCATTTTAGCCTAAACACAGGTCATGTATATATACTGCATATGATCATGTATAAAGCACTCACTTTGTCGGATAAATGTTGGGATAAAATCTTATTTATATGAAATACTATTCCAGACAAAGGTAACTAATATTCAGAGACAGTGGTTTTCGTATGAGACCGCCAGCTATGCTAAGGCTTTGTACTGGATTAGCATTAATCTCTTGTGTAGGTAGAAATGTTGTTGAAGGTTAGTCAGCTTCATTTTAATCTCATATTGTATTACACAAGTTTATTATGTGCTACATTCTTGTGCTACATAGGAATATATTATTTTATTTGTCTCTTACAGTTGATTTAAATTTGAGGTTAAAGGAATTTAGTTTATCGTAATAAACATAGTGTTAATACTACCTAAACCTAGATACAAAACAATCTGTGTAAGTAATGCCCGGTTTCTGAGGTATTCGGTTAAACTACCAATGATTATTGACTCAACAAATTTATCCATTAGATAATCTGTCAAATGGTCCGTTGAGTTTTACTGTCATTTATCGTGTAATTGTGTGTTCAGAAACGCAATTTAACAAGTTATCGAACCGATAACGCTATTGAACAGATAAACTACAATTAAAGTATCTTAGAAACTGGGTATTACAGAATATATATAGAAAGATAATTATAATCAGGTATGCTGAAGTACCCAGCATTTGATTTGGCACGTCGTGGAAAAGAGCAAAAACCTAATATCGGCTTCCTTCATTTTTGTAAAGTTTTTTTTCTTGAAATGAAAACGCTGTTGACCTGCAAAGGTCTTTACAGATACACCGAACTATAATATTTTTTGTAAAGTATCTTATCTGTCACACAGCGCAACGTACTTATGCCCGGTTTCTGAGGTACTTTAACTGTAGTTTATCTGGTCAATAGCGTTATCGGTTCGATAACTTGTCAAATTGCGTTTCTGAATACATAATCATACGATAAATGTCAGTAACACTCAACGGCCCATTCGACAGTTTGTCTTATGGATAACTTTCTTGATTCAATAACTATTGGTAGTTTAACCGAATATCTCAGACACCGGGCATTAGTCGATTATAACGGTCTTTCCCTGATGTGCCAAACAAAAATTCGGGTACTATACCGACGTACTAACCTAGCTGCGGTTTCACTTTCGTGTAATCTTATCCGCCTTTGCCTGTCGATATTTCCGGCTTGCATTATTATTTGCTTCTCAGTTAAAGTATATTCTGAAGCATATTTTGAATAGTGATTGCTCCGTTCCTAAAAGTTATAGCATCAATTAGTTAGACTTTAAAATATATTTAACCCAACTTGTAGCTCCGGAGATCAGTGCGTTGAAGCAAATTGCTTACTTCAAGAGCTTCCTAATATAAATAGAGATGTACACAGATCAGTGATTTCTGTAAGAGAGAAGTTGATCACATAAAAACAATTAGTAAAAAGCCTATTTATTTAGGGAATGAAAATGATTAAAAAAGTTAAGTAATTATAGATATTTATAGGTGGTAGAGTCACGATGAAGCTATTAACGATTTCAGCATGAATAGTTCGCCTGGAGTAGTACTACCCGACCCACAGAAACATCGACGTGAAGTAACAGTGCTTGCATTTTTGCGTTTTGTCCGGTCAATGAGAGTGCCAGAAGATCACCTCCCTTACTTCTTCTTCCCTATTCCTCAATCCCCCAAACACAGGCTGGCAACGCACTCGCGATTCCCCTGGTGTTGCAAGTGTCAATGGACTTATGATCACTTAACATCTGGTGAACCACCTGTTCGTTTGCCTCATCCGATATTAAAAAAATCAGTATCGGTTTTTAATAACAGTAGTCACCTGTATTTGGTATTTAGTTAAACGTCTTATCTCTAGATTACTTAGGTAATTTTTTTTTTATATTTCGTTCTGCAAATATATTTTTCCATGCAATAAGCTAGTAAAAACTTGATAATATCAGTCCGCGTACTTTTTTGCAACTTTTCACCCTCATGAGAATTATACTATATTATTCAGCGAGTTCCTGCAGTGAGTGCCTGTGGGGAGGACCGGCGTGCTCTATCGGCTGCAATCAGCCAGACCTGCCGACTACGACCTTACTATCTCAACCAAGTATCTCTTAAGGACCATTTTCGTTCCTGATGTAGATATTTTCGTGTTTGAAGCTTTCTGAATATTAACATTATTCGAATAACATTTTATTTAAATTTTTACTCTGTTATAACCTTTTTTACATATCTCTCTACATTATAATATCTCAACATAATTGAGTTTTAGTGGTTTGTGAACTAAATTTACTTTATATTAGAATACTGTGGATTAGATATAATAAAGTATGTTTGTAGTTTTTTTATATAAAGGTTTGACTTATACGATTGAAAATTTCGGCTCACCCGGGGTAGTACCACCCTCTCACAGAAAACCGACGTGAAGTAACAGTGTTTGCATTGTTGCGTTTCGTTCGGTCAGCGAGAGCGCCGGAGTGCCAAGTCACTTCCCCTCCCTTCCTTCCCTGTTTCTCCCTCACCAGCACAGGCTAGCAACGCACTTGTGACTTCTCTGGTGTTGCTGGTGTATATATATACCAAACTAATTGATATTTTATCAAATTACTATTCAATTTACTATAGATAATATAGCGATCATTCTCTAATATCATCATTGCTAGGGGTATGTTTGATAAACTCACTGAGCTAATAAAATTAATAATTTCTCGCTTCTAACTGTTAATAACTTAATTCCAACGAAATAGACACATTTCATCTCAGTTAGTAATAAAGTTGGAGAATGATTGATTCGTAAATATAATTTATGTATAATATACCTACCTAAAATTCAATATAAGTAGTTTATATAAACAATTGTTCTGTAGATTACACCTATTGGGCTTTGTCCAGAACAATCTCGAAGGTATTCTCTATTGGCTCTACCAACGCGACAGCCGGGCGGTAATGGCGCCGAGCTGTAATTAAAAATGGCCGCCAATTTACATCAAAGAATTGACTTGAATAGCCTTAGTTAAAATTTACCGAAAGAAGTTAACAAATTTCGTCTTGATAATTTTTTAACATTCTCTAAGAAATTAATGAATTGATGCTTAAATTATTTTGTAATCAGGTACGTGCATACGAACTTATTACGTCTTAAAGAAATCAAAATATAGTTCAGTATATCTTTTTGTAAAACTTAAGTACTAGTTTATCGTACTCTTGTGGTTTATAAACTTGGTGGGTATTCAGCACTTGTATCCAAGAGATTAATAAATCGAATATTCTCTTGTTTATTACTTCGATCCAACACAAAGCAGTTTATCGATATGTGGATTGTAGCTATCACCAAAGAAACTACAGAGATTATCTCAGGATTATTTCACAAAATTAAAGTACGTTAGGTCAACATACGCGAACCTTTAACATAACCAGTAAAAGAGGCCCACATCACGTACGCTCGTACCTCATAAAAAGTGTCAGCACATAAAAATAACCTGATTATTGACCCGTAAATTTAGGTGCGTGTTACATATATCTACATAATTTTTTCTACGTATACCTTGGGTAAAAGTAAATAAATATGGTATCAAATCGACGAACAGTAGCGAAGGTAACTGCCCAAGGGAATTGTCTGACACGGTGCGTATAACAGAGGAGAAAACAAAAGTTTTATTAGTATTAATACATGGTATCCAATCCAGACAGAATCATAACTTATTTAGGGATTTATTGGCAACTAGACGAAGCTTTATGGCTAATAAAATAGTAATCCGTAGATCTGTATTTGTATGTAAAATTAGATGCAATAAACGTCACTCTGAATGGCTAACTGAAACGTACAGTGAAATCGTCTACGTCGGGGATTTAGCTAATATTTCCTGTTACATCCCCCAAGGAAACGTAGCAGCATCCACCTCCAAATAAATTAGCCAATAAAAACAAATTGGAACAAATAAATTTCCCATTAAGTTTTTTTCTATTTGCCCTGAATTCGGAGCTTTATAAATATATCTTTAGAAGTTTTACTTTTGAAAATTTTATCGTTATTTATTTTGAATTTACAGCAACGAGCAACATTTTGTCAACAAATCCTTTAAATTAATTGAGAAGAGGACATGTTTATTGCAAAAGGCGAAAAGGAAAGTTTGTAGAAGTTTTTCCCTCAAAATTGATAGCATAAATCTATTTTACGGTGTTGTGGTTCGAATCTTAACTTCTGATTTACTTTTGTAGTTATTTAGTCCATGATCCTCGGAATCGACTGTACTGTTAGAAACTTTTAATCCTATTTTCTATAACATGAATATTGAAAAAAACATATATATCTATAAAATGTAATTAATAACAACAATTCTCATTGATTCTATTTAATGATTTTCCACCGCCATATTTGTTTTACTTCAAGAAGAATAAAAAGAGCATAAAGATGTTCTATGCAAGCAAAGTCGCGAGAAAGATTAATTTCCTGTTACACTATTTTCTTGATGATAAATAGTTTATATTTTAAATTTTCAAATCTATAGAACGCGATAAATGTTTAGTTAAAAATAAAACTTGAGGTGAGCCATAATTAAATATGCTATGTTTAGTTATAGCTTAGATTACGATACATAATATTTATAGGTTTTTAAAAACGTGTACAAAACTTTCTGCTTAACATTTTAGTTGATACTAGCTTCTGCCCGCGACTTCGTTCACGTGGAATAGTTATTTGAGCTGACTCTAACTTTAATTCTACACTTTGTTTACGTACAAGATGAAACTATTTCTAAATAATACGTACGTTAACCCCGATTTTGAAACATTCTTCATGGATTCTCCGCCCCTGTAGGCATTAGCGTGATGATAGCCTTATAGCCTTACTCGATAAATGAGCCATCTAACACTAAAATAATTTTTCAAATCGGAGCAGTAGCTCTTGAGAGTAGCGTGTTCAAGCAAACAAAATCTTCAGCTTTATAGTATTAGTATAGATAGATATATATTAATAACAATTATTATGTTATTTAGGAAAAAGACAATGATGATTAATACAAATTAGAAAAAAAATATTATACCTGCCTCATATAATACAATATTATATTCGACATTTCACCGATATCTTCTTCCCGATGTTTAATGTTAACAAGATAATATTAATATCGCATTACTGGATCAGAATATTAAAAATTATAGTAGGTAAAGCTAACAACTTGTATCAATTATCGTAAGCGATTATGATTTCTATGGATTTCCATTCAATGAGCATTTGTTACAAAGCTTATTCGTATATCCTATACAGAGTGTTCTGTCACAAACAAGTAAGCCTTGTCTGTCTATTGTGTATTAATAATAATGAGTATTCGAGTAGTTAATATGCAAACAAGTAAAATAATATATGAATTTTGGAATAACTTAATACATTAATAAATAATAGTAACGTTACTAGAGTTAAGACTGAAATTTTAATCAAAGATAACAACTCATATTACCTACAGGTATTAATTTAGATAATAACTTTGCCGTCTTTGAATATTTTATCTGACATTCAAACTGATAGACAGTAAACTGGTTTTACCTGAATCCATAAATACAGTTATTTAGTTAAGAATTATTTATAAAAGACCATATAAGACTTAGGTTTGTAGTTGACATTAGAAACAATATACAAAAGTGTATAATACTTAATAAAAAAAAACTTACAGAATTAAGATACTTTCGTGTTACTTTTCTGTGGATAAATGATAATTTTTTTTATACTATTGGCGGCAAACGAACATGCGAGTCACCTGATGATAAGTGATCACCACCGTCCATGGACACCTGTGAGACAAGAAGAATCATAAATGCGTTTCATTCTATTAATTTTTTTTTCGAAATGACTACGCTATTGACCCAGCAAGGTCTTAACAGCTTCACCGGACCACAATTCATTCATTCTATTAAAGCATTCTCATCGCAGTAAGATTACTGCTACATAAGTGGCAGTTGTATGTGGGCGGTAGAACCTTCAGTATTACTGGTTTCAACATGAATGAATCGGCTTGCCTGGGGTAGTACCACCCGACACACAGAAACACCCACGTGAAGTAGCAGTGCTTGTACTGTTCCGTTTCATTAGGTTAGTAATAGAGCTCCCGTCCCTCCATCAACAATATATATAGAAAAAAAGAATGTAAATAGGATAGTTTCTGAAATTATTTTACAAAGTGTTCCATGATTACATTAAACTAGCTACTCGCCCTGGCTTCGTACGAGCTTACTAACGAAGAATATGAGACCAAAGCTTCTCTTTACTGTACAAGCATAGAATGAAATAAAATGATAACTGAACATCTGAACGTCAATCTATCAATTCGTTAATATTTTTAAAGATATTTCTGCTGTGTTCTGTATAACTTGCTCACTCAATTATTTATAATAGACATTTTTAGCCGAGATTATTCAAATATTTTCTTTTATATAAATTTTGTCCTGACAATTAAATATAACAAAAATAGAACAAGTCAAATATATGCAAGCGTTAAAATGATGTGTTTACATACATTTGTATAGAAAAAAAAAATAGAAAGTTCTTTACCATCTTACCGTATTTTATAAATTAATTCTAACTCATGAATTCTAAATATCACAGCAAAACAACAAAGCCCTTCTAATGTTCAATGAGAGTTTCATCTCTTCGTGTTACAGACATTCTCGTTACTCTGCGGGTGTTAGGACCAAAGTCAAATAGGTACGTAGACTTTGTAGTTGGTAAGAAAATTGAGAGACATGTATATATCCGTGTATATATAATATATATGTGTATGTCAAATGTATATGTAATATGTATGTATCATCCGGCACTCTCACTGACCGAACGAAACGCAACAATGCAAACACTGTTACTTCACGTCAGTTTTCTGTGAGAGGGTGCTACCCCGGGCGAGCCAACCCATATATATTGAAACCAGTAATAGCTTCAGCTTGGCTCTACCAGATATAAACGGATTATACTTAAAATTGCGACCTCAAGCATTTAAAGTTACGCAAAAGAATGACCTACAAAGCTTATGTGACACTGTTATGAAAATCAATAGAACCAGAAAGAATAGAAATACAGAAGAAATCTAAACTCTGCAAGTACAATTAAATTCTCCAGCATATTCCTAAAATAAATAAACAAAGTTGGTGTTGTCAGTATATAACGTATTATAATATATTTCTATGTCTAGTTCTTTCTTTTTGAACTTTCGTCAAAATTTCCCAAGTAAATATATTAATTACTGTCACAAATGAGCTTCCGCAAGTTTAATTACTCGCCGCACAGATTCGCGGTAAGCTCGTCGTACGAAGTTTAATTATGTTTTGTTATTAACGCCATTGAGACAACACTGCTCATACAAAAACATTCTGTCCTAATAAAAACGTCGTAGACCTTCATAGCACCTAAAACGAAGATAAAGTGGCAATTTATCCCATTTCTCTATATTACGGATGTACGTAATTCGACCTTTGTGACAGGCAGAAAAAATAGGGTACATTTATATTAAGCATCAATATATTGTGAAAAAGTCAAGAGTTGTTTAATTTCAGATTTACTTTATAATACTGGTTTTTTAGTACATTTATTTGGTTTGGATGAAAGGTCGTATGAAATGATATTATAACTACGGCCGCTTTACTTATATCATTGGGTCCTATGTGCTTCTTCTATTTTATTTTTGGCAACCAGTCTTCTAGAAGCCTATTACTGTCATTGTCAAGGATATTACAACTTTCTTGATATAATTTCAATGAACTAACAAGATGGAGGCCATCTTGTTAGAACTTTCCTGGGAGTTATTGTGACACGTTAGAATCCATGCTCCGTGGTATTCTTTTCGATCCACTTCACTTGTGGACAATAATCCAACTATATTACGTAAAACTCCACCAACATTACACAAAATTATGAATAAAATATAAAGGCCACTACATGGCATTCCAAGATCCCGCCAAAAACTCCTCCTATGTTCTTTTCTACTTGATAACGTGTAAACATAGTTTCCCAATGAACAGTTGAGCAGTTAATGCCTGAAAGCGTAACAAAAATACAAACTGACATTCCCACTTACAATATTACTTAGGACTGTAGTGTAGTGTAAAAACTCACATTGGAATTAAAAGCACTTTAATATAAAATTACTTTTCTTATCATTTTATTTGAGACGTAAGTTTATTTATAAGAAAGTGTATAAGTACATATTAGTTTTTTTCACATTTCACACATTCATGTTTATGTATGTTGATATATAAAAATATATAGACAAAAATCCTAACCAAAATAAATTCAGTACACGTAGAATTCAAAATTCCAAGGTAATGAACGTATGTAAATATAACAAATACTTTAATTACTGTCACATTATGTAAATCTATGTTCGCTGGTACAATTCCTCGCTCCCAGATTCGTGGCAGATTCAACGTACAAAGTTTCATTATATATCCCAACTTTTGCTATTCAAACAACAAGGCACATTTTGTCAAAATTGTTATATGTCTTCATATTAAGAGACGTAAATGAAGAAGTGTCTCCTATTTTTATTCTCGTGCTTTATTACCTCAGAATTATACAAAAAGTCCATTATGATATTTCCTTCATTAAATATTTCTTCTTCTGTTTCTTGTTTTGGTTCCGCAGAAGCATTTGCCAGTGTCAGTGTTTTATTTCAATCGAGATTCTCATCATCTGCTCCTAACCGGTTCATCGGTTACAGCGACCGCTAAAAGAAATAGTTTATTTTTTCCGCCCTTTCGTATTCACGTAAATGACCGGCATATCCTACCTTCGCCCTAAACGTACGTCCACACTTGGGACAGGTCAATACACCGTTATTATAGTGATATTTTATACCCTTAGGTGGTCTGGCTTTTAGTTCATTATGTTTAATATCAAGCTCCTCTTTTCTTCTACCCTCAAACGTGAAAAAAAAACGTGAATATTTGTCTTTGTCTATTGAGATTGCAGCACATTTTACAAAATAAGTGCCATGTGATTATTCCAATGATCCAACAAGATGGTGGCTCTCTTGTTAGAACTTTTGAGGGAGTTTTGTGGCATCTCAGAATTCATGGTCCGTGGTTTTATTTTCCATCCACTTCGCTTATGCAAAATAACCACACTGTATTACATAAAACACAAAATATGCAGTTAAATAACACAAGATTATGAATAAAATATAATGTCAACTACATGACAGATCACAGTCCCGCCAAAAACTCCTATTAAATGTTTAGAAACATTACAAGATTCAACGCTATGTTTTGTCTCGTGACGTCATATATGACTACCAATCAAAAACCGTTTCAAACTTCGAATTTCCAACATTCTTTTTTTGTTTTCGTTGTGTAAAGGCTACGAAAACAACTTTATGCCTTTCCTCGTGTGTAGTATGTATTGCAAATGTTGATAAAGGTTGCCTTAACAAAGGTTCCTCGTTTATGTCACAGATTAATGCGGTTACTCTGCGAAGCGGAATACAGAAGCCACATGTGCCGTGCCACCCTACCGGATACATATTGGATAATTCAATTTCACCGTAAAATTTTGACGTGCTATATCGTGGCGGTGCGGTGTTTGAAAATTAACATCGGGTCGATAATTATAAAATTATTGACATTTATAATATTATATTCATCGTGTAATATATTTTTAACTGAAAACTTCTTTAGCCGAGTTGTTCGATTTTTGTGGAATGAGAAAAGCTTATGTGTTCGCGTCACTGATGACCTCGACATACTCATGACGTACCTATTGCGCTTGTGCCAGACTATCACCGCGTAGTATAGCAGTTCCTATGTACATGATAGAATAATATTGATAGAAGATTTGAGAGCGCCAGAGACCGCCCGCCTTCCGCCCTCCCCCTTCCCTTCCTCTCCCCTTCCCATATAACAGACTAGCACTTGCGACTCTCGTGGTGTTGCTAGTATCTATGAACATTGGTGATCAATAACCATCAGGTGACATACTTGTTCGTTTGCCTCCTTTGATGAAAAAAAAAAAATGTATATATATTACATTGACCTTGTGTATTTGATTAATTAATAAACTGTATAAAAATGTACATAATTATTACTCGGAGTGCCAAAATATGTAATAATTTAAATAATAGGCCTTTACCTATGAAATTGCCATTCTACAGTACTGGCCATTTCAAATCAAAATAATTTTTGTTTGGTTAAGAATTCTAATTTCAAATTAATTTTATTTTAAAAAGATGGAATTCTTTTTCCAAATGTAGTCATTTGTTTATTGATTAGTGTTGCATTTTCATCGCATTTCAATCTTTTTTATCATAGTGGATACGTTAAAAATTTGAGTAATTATGGAATATGAGTACCGTCGTGGCAGCAGCGCGGCACAAGCGGCACGCAACATCAACGACCTTTACAGAGCTAACACTACAAACCAACGCACTACCTGTTATTGGTTTGCTCTCTTCCGTTCTGAGAATTTCGACCTGAAAAATGAACCTCGCGGTCGTCCGAAGACTTTGGCCGACAATGACGAATTAAAGACGATTGTGGAAGCTGATGATACACAATCTACGGTTGAATTAGCAGCAGCTTTCGACGTTAGCGTCAAAACAATACTGGTCCATTTGCGTCAAATTGGCAAGGTCAAAAAGCTCGACAAATGGGTGCCCCACGAACTCAATGATCGCCAGCGCGAAGTACGCGTCGAGACATGCCTTGCACTGCTCAACAGACACACAAATGAAGGAATTTTGAACTGAATTGTTACTTGCGATAAAAAATGGATTCTGTTTGATAACCGCAAGCGCTCAGCAAGTTCAGCACCTAAACAATGCCCTAAACGAAAATGTACCCCTATAAAAGTGATGGTCACTGTTTGGTGGTCTAGCGCCGATGTGATTCATCACAGCTTCTTACCAAACGGGGTGAGCATTACTGCAGATGTGTATTGTGAAGAACTGAACACAATGATGGAGAAGCTGGCACATCTCCAACCAGCATTGGTCAATCGCTCGTTTCCGCTGCTCCTATACGACAACGCGCGACCTCATACTGCACAGCAGACGGTCTCCAAGTTGCAAGAACTGGGGTTGGAAGTTCTCCATCATCCGCCCTACCGACCAGACCTTGCGCCTACAGACTACTACTTTATCCAGAATTTGGATAACTCCTTGGCGGGAAAAAAATTCAATACCCGAGAGGCAGTAGAAAATGCTTTTAAAGAATCTGTTGCCTCACGTCCAGCTGATTTCTTTAAGAAGGGCATCAATAAACTGACACTCCGTTGGCAAAGTTGCATTGATTGCATGGGTGATTACTTCCATTAATACAAATAAAAAATACATGCCGGTTCTTCTCGATAACTGGGTGGTTTTCAGAACTGGTGATAAATTCGACGTCAATAAGCGTTTCTTAGTGCCTAAGTTGAATAAAATGTTTTTGGTTTTGAAGTAGTGACCGTAAATCTTACCTATACCAAATTAGGATCTCCTACGTTCCTTCCCCGTGCAGAAGGAATTTACATAATACTAAGCAAAGTTGACAATTGTGTGTCAACTCTTCTTTTCGAACTGACTACGCTATTTGCCTGGTAACGCCTTCACAGCTTCACCGGACTACGCAATTGTGTGTCAATCTTAGCCATTATAGCTGTGCATAGTTGAGTTCAAACGGTCGTATCTGAGATGTATACTCATATCATACAGCTGAAGATTTTTATTAAGGGAACCCGGATGCTTAAAAAAATCTCGTAAGAAAATTATACGTAGGCAATAAAAAGTATACACATCTCATCATTTAAGCGTTTGCGCCACTATGAGACGTTAACAAGTGGATACTATACAATTATATCACCAGAAATATATTTAACACTAGGTGACCCGTGCCCACTTCGTTGGGCGATATACATTTAAAAAAAAACTATTGTTTGTGACTTAAATACAAAAGCTAGACATACGCTGTCGCTGACTTTTTTGTAGGCATTGTCAATCTCTACAACTTTTCTGTAGAACTCAATCATATATCTCTCATAGTTAAGGCAACGTCCGTAAAAAACATTTTCGTTCGACCGTTTTTTTCTGCGACTTGCTTTGCAAATCCGACTACCACAAATAAGTCCTTTCATTTTTCGGGTTGATATATAATAGGTATATATATATGATACTCACAAATAACGTGGCTTTATATTGGTATAAGGATTTTTAAATAGGTTTAATAAATCCAGATATAACCCCCTACAACGTCACAAACTCACAAACTTTACCTCTTTATTATATTTGTATAGGTAAAAAAACCAATTAGTGCATTAAAAACTCTTAAGGACTTGTTGACCTATTTCATAGAAGCCAAGCTATTCCAACCCCGACCGCAGTCAATCGGTTTTATTCACTGCGATATTCATAACTTGGTCTAACGCGCCACTTGTCAGTATTCCAGTATTAAATCTCGTTTGAAAATATATTTCGGTTTTATAATCCGGCTTCTACCAATTTGGTAGCCCTGGGAGTGTAGTTTCACTAAAATCATTGCACTTTACGTATTTTAATAAGTACATTTATTGATTTTTAATATAGCTATATATTCATGTTTTTACTCAGATAAATGACGCAAGATTATTTGATTTTTTTGTTGTTAAACAAAAAATATAGAATATACAAAGTAATATACACGTAAAAGAATAATTAAAATCTTAATTCACAATTTGTTTAAAATATTAAAATTAATTAGTATACTTTAAATAAAAAAAACAACTATCCTAAGAAATATATCGTGTATGTAATGCATTTAATTTTACAAGAGGTAATTAATCTCAATTACGTTGTTTCGCTAGCTAGCTTATTTTATATTGAAATGATAATTAATATACTAGAAGATATATATATCTCACCATAATATAATGTAGCTAGCTGTTACCCGCGGCTTCGCACGTGTTTTTTGAATATATTAAATAAATTTGAAATTGTTATTAGATGTGTAAATAACAATAATACTCTTTCAAAAATATTTGTAAGTATGACACGCACATCATATACAGTAACAGGTAACATGTACATTTTATATGTGAATACTAACAGTGTATCGAATAGGATGGGATTTTAATAAAACTGCTAATTAGTTAGTTATTTGCCCGTAAAATTCCCGTTCAAATATTACTTGTCGTCCGTTCAAGCTGTTAAGACCTTGCTAGGTCAATAGCATAGTCATTTCTAAGAAAAAAAACCGTTCAAATAGGTTCAGCCATATCGGAGATTACCCGGAACAAATAAACAAACAGACATATCGACAGAATTAAAAAAAGATGTTGATATTTGTAGCACCGCAGATATATGTATTCATCAAAAAGTATTTATTTTAATGTTATATACACACACTTTATTCTTATAATACATAATATATCACAAACCAAAAATTGGGAACAAAACTAACGTAGAATAAACTTTTTGAGGAGTTTTTGGCGGGATTTCAGTCTGTCATGTAGGGGATATTATATTTTATTCATAATCTTGTGTTATTTGAGTCTTTATTGTGTTAAATTTGCGGCATTTTATGTAATATGGTTTGCTTATTGTGCATAAGTGAAATAAATGAAAAATAATACCACGGAGTATGTATTCTGGGGTCTTGAAAATTAAGAAGATAAAAATTTACGAAATATTGCATAGAAGATTTGGCGCTTATACCTTTACAATAGCTTAGACATAGAAGAAAACTGGGTTGAGAATACATAAGAACTACCTATATTGACAACTTCAGAATTGGCAGTATGGATTAATTCCTTTACCTGTATTGATGGACGAATATTATTACTACTAACCTTTTAGAATAGCAGCACAAAATATACTTTAAAAATGTTTGCGATAGCAACGTACTACTTATAATCAAAAATTGGAATTAAAAATAACGTAGAATAAACTTTTGAACAGGAACACAAATTAAACCCTAATAATATTTCCGATAGAATGTTATATATATATACGGATGCTCTAAAAATAGCCCGATTTTGAGACATTCTTCATTAGTGCTCTGCTCCTATTGGTTTTAACGTCATGATATGTTGCCTATAGCCATCCTCGATAAATGAGCTATCTAACACTAAAAGAAACTTTCAAATCGGACCTGTAGTTCTTGAGATTAGCGCGTTCAACCAAACAAACTCTTCAGCTTTATAATATTAGTATAGATATTGAAAATACTTAAGAGAAACGACAATGATTCAAAATATAAATAAAACAACGCACACTAGATAGAGCTCGGTCATTGGCATAATAAAGAAATTAAAGAATATAAATCTATTCTATAATCTAAAGCCAGATTTGGGCTTTCTTGTTATACCACAGTTGTCTATATTGTTTTGAGCTTGTAACAATTTTTTTTTTTTGTATTCACAACGTACATGATATTAAAAATTTAGGCAGCTCTTATTACCAATTGTCAAGAATTATAATAATAAGTTTTAGGAACTATGAATAATCATATTATTTTTAACAATAATAATAATGTATTTATGTTGTGATGCTTGATTTCAATAATTTTATAATGAATAAAATGACTGCTTTTTTTCCTTGATCTGACTACGCTATTGATCTAGCAAGGTCTTAATAGCTTCGCCGGACTACAAAGTGACTGCCTGTAATATATTCGTATGCACATAATTTGTATGCGTCTGTAGGCAAACAATTATATTATTAATCTGTGACAGCTTATTGTAGACCGTTAGCGGCCAGTCAGTCAGAATTGTTACGCTCGGTACGTATTTCGATTCCCAGAACCATCCATAGTAAAAACACCTAAAGTAATATACTAAGGACTCTATACATCCTACACATTATAGCACACACTAGAGACAATAAACCTTACAGTGGTAATAGAGTAAACAAATTTACAAGTCGGATACTATAATTATTATTTGTAATAAGTAATTTGTTACAGCAAATATTCTCTGTGTTTAAATAAAACATTAATTCTCATGGCGATCTGTTTAGGGGTACAGAATTTGATGTGCGACCGAGCCACCTATTGACCATTCGTAGTGAATTGGATAGCATAGAAACCACATGAAAAAACTTAGGTGTGTCTTTTTAAATAGTTTTAGATTGAACGGGATTAAAATTGAGCGCCAGACCACGGATCACGGTTACGGGGGCGTGTAAGCGAGCACGCTCTTTTTGGTCGACCACTGGGCGCCCACTAGTAGATGTTAAAAGGACCATAGCTTATAATTCCAAAGCTAGATTTTATAAGCAGTATTAAGCAATATTATATAATAATATTTATTTATCAAAAAATTAAAGTGTACATAAATAATTGCATTAGGTATATTATGAGCATACTGAACCATTTTTTAATAGAAAAAAAAATACTGCAAGAACCAAACTTAATTACGAATAATGGGCTTAGCCTACGCTCATTAAATTAGCAGTAGTAATTATTTTGAATTAACAGTATAATAAATTAAATTATGGGTTATATTTTTCGGCTTAGCAAATACAACCATCTTTATAAAGCCCAATTTTTTTTTAGCTAGACATAATATTGATTTATGTATACCGGGCACACTGTTAGCACTCCCTTACTAAATAAATAAATAGCTTATACCTAGCAATGTATCAGCCATATCTAGAAGTGGTAGTATTCGAATATGCGTAATTACGAGTAGTCTGTTCTGTGAATAAATCACTCCAGGAAATACACACGATGAGAGCATAAGCTCGAAGCCAATAGCCTCTATCGAACAATTACTTAAGAGCTCGTTGACCCATTTCACTTGGGCCCCGGTTATTTTAACCTACCGCTCGGTCTATTGGTTTTTACTCACCGCGATGTCAATGACTTACGAAATAGCCCGTTGGTAAGTAAAATAATTAACCTATACCAAAACTTTTTGAAATAAATACGAAATTCATAGCATATAAATTTGCTAACTAAATTAAAACCATAGACTTTACAGAGTCGTAATCAACGCCTAGTTGCCAATTGTTATAGATAGTCTTAGTACAAGAACATGACTAGTATAATAATTAGTGTAATAATGTACAATTGTAACTGATTTACAATAATTGTTATGTTTTTTATGTCATAAGACGCAAGCGAACAAGCGGGTCACCTGATGTTAAGTGATCACCGCCGTCCATAGACACTAACAACACCAGGGGTCCCAAGTACATTGCCATCCTGTGTTTAGAAGACAGGGGGAAGGGGAAGAGGAGAGGTTTGGGGAAGGGAGGTGGGTCTTCCGGCGCTGTCACTGACTGAACGAAACGGAACAATGCAATCACTGTTACTTCACGTCGGTTTTCTGTGGGTCGGGTGGTACTACCCCGGGCGAGCCGACCCATTTATGCTGAATCCAATAATAGCTCCAGCGTGATTCTACCACCTACAGTGTAGTTTATGTTATACTAGGGACCCGCCCCAGTTTCGCACGATTGCAATGATATCCATTGTAATGAAATATTGTTAAGGGCAGTTTTGATCTATCCGATATGTACAACGTATGTAATGTATTTAATTGGATAAGGAATAATACTGTACTGTATAAAGTAGCTTGATAAATAATATATAATTATTTTTTGTAAAAGATAAATGTGACTACTGTGGTTATCCTTTAGAGATAAATACTTATATACCATCGTGAACACTTTTGTTGATTTTTTTAAGATATACAATTCCTTAGTACATTTTTTTTTATTAACGTGGGGAAATCCCTTATGGATACGCCACCCTCTCGGAGGAGAGGATGGGTTATGTCCGACTCGCACAGACTAAAACCCCACGGTGTACCATCCGACCGTATTGTTGGGGCGGCAAGGGATCGAACTACGCTAGTCCCCTTGGATAGCCGCCCCAACGGTCCGCCCGGCGGAAGGTGACCACCGGGCTCCCTCCTAATAGGGAGACAAACTAGGCACACACCAGTTGCCACCTCGCGTCCGCCGAACCCGTGCAATGAGGAGATACATTAATTTGATGTATGTCGTAAGGTTTAGCCAGCGCTTGCGATTACAAATCTTTACATTTTTCCGCTTTTCTGTACTTATAATACGTATGAATTATACATATTATAAACCTTCCTTTTGAATCACTCTCCATTACTGAAAACTGCTTTAAAGTCCGTAAAATAGTATAAAAAAGAAAACAGACAGAAGAAGCGACTTAATTTTATACTATGTAAAGAGATAAACATTCTTACTAAAGTCTTTGGTTACGATCTGCAAATTCTTAGGTAAACACCTTGCATACTGTAATAATATGAATTCAAAATGAAAACATTTTAAGCTAAAACCTAAATTAGGCTTCAAATGAAAATTAAGAGCTAAAAGCTTGTGAATTAAGATTTGAACAACCTGGTTGAGTGTTGAAATTCAGATAATTTTGTGTCAAATATTTGGGGTTCTGTATTTCTCGTTTTACTTACTTATTACTATGGAATCCGGACATTTCTGCCTAATATGGTTATTTAAAAAGAGAAATTAATAATGTTAATTAATTAATTTTTGTAGATAAAAGTACAACCGCAGTCAAATATTTATCAAATTTTCGTGCCTACGGGTGTGATTTGAAAGAAAAGTTTTAATTCGAAGTTATACCGTAAATTTTAACAATTGCTCATAACATTGCTATAAAGTTCTGTAAATATTTCGCCAATAACTTGAACACGAGAGTCAAGCAGCCGTATCATCCGCTAAGATTGTTCCAGATGTTCCGTGCTCTAGTACCTTTAATAAAGTTTCGTGAGAACATTATTTCCAGCGAAACAACTTCAGTTCGACAACGGCCCATTAGCCAGCGGGTGCTTTACTTATTTACAGCTTACAACTTTGTTTCCTTTATTGCCAACAATCGCTTTAATGGGAAAAATTTTAAATTTAAATATACTGAAGATTTTTTTTTTCTTATTTCAAAATGTGTCAATTGCAGTTTTTTTTTATAGAGTGGTAACCTAATGTTACCCGAACGCTGTAGCTTATAGTTATTTGTAATCAATTATGGACCGCAAAATTGAAACCATCCATAATGGGTTGGTTGAATACTCTTCAGGATTGATTGAGAAAAATCAGTTATCTAATATGTATTACCAACCACAATTATCGAATAGAAACACAGTAGTACAATCACAGTTGTTTTGCGGTAGCAATAGATACGCAGAGTCTATTGGAGACTAGCTACTACCCACTACGTCGTTCATCATCGTAACAGTCTTAGGTACAGAGGAAAAACAAATCACAAACCTTGGCCCACTTCTCCACCACAAGAAAACACATGTCGCTTAAAGTGTAGCCCTTATGAAATAGTAACTTTTAAAACTTTATGTTAAATGAAGCCAATGTGATGATTCTTTTTTAGAATCAGGCTTTGTGCCTAAGAATTAAAAGAATTAAATTATGTCGAAATCTATGCAATAACTTTAGCATAATGCGCGCACAAGGTCAGACCTCTGTCATTTTTTTATTAATAAAATATAATAAGACAGTAAATAATAGGATCTGACGATGAAGATTGCTAAATCTATACGCTAAATGTTAATATGAAGTAGTATGAATCAATAATTTATTTTCGCTGTTTACAAATTCCAGATTTGTTGGCATACATTTCAACCCTTTTAATTTCATGCCATTTACACTTTATACATTAGTAACTTTTTTTATTTATTTTTTTATTATTAGTACTAACTATACTAAACAAGTAACCAGCGTTTTATACTATACTTATTTTGTTTCTTTATTATTTTTTAATCAAAATAATGAAGAGTTATTTCTTTTTATTAATAAAAAATAAATCATCGTCATGTTAAAAGACAATTAGGACTTGTTCGTATAACAATAAAACGTGAGAAATAAATTTAGTAAGTTTTTGGCGGGATCTTGGAATGCCATGTAGTGGTCTTTATGTTTTTTCCATAATCTTGTGTTATTTGGCTCTATATTCTGTAATGTTGATGGTGCTTTACGTAATATAGTTTGGTTATTGTGCACAAGTGATGTGGATCGGAAATAATACCACGGAGCATGGATTCTGGCTTGCCAGAAAAACTCCGAGAAAAATTCTAACAACATGGCCGCCATCTTGTTAGTTCATTGAAGTTATATCAAGAAACTTGTAATATCGATACTCACTCAACAATGGTAGTAATAGTCCACTACTAAATAGAAGACTGGTTGCCAAAAATAAAATAGAAGAAGAAGAAGATATAAATTTAAAATTAGTAATTTAAAATAATAAAAAGGAAACATACAAATCCAACATAAACATAGATAATAATAATAATAACAAAAATATGTATTAGTATAAATATATTATAATATCGGAAGTATCTTAACTTTAATACTGTATTTATATGGAACACTTTGTTGAATGTTCGAGAAACGATGCAAATTGCAAAAGTTTACTATACTGAAAGACTTCCACTTTACAAATTGGAACTTTCACCCGATCGTGAATATTTCGATTTGATTAGGAGTAAAGGTGAATTATAATACAGTATAATATAATACAAAGTTGATATCAAAATTAAAAAAAATATCTTACTAATATTTTAAATCGCTTCGCAAACGAATAGATGGGTCACCTGATGTTAAGTGATCACCACCGTTCATAGACACCAATAACACCAGAGGAGTAGCAAGTGCGTTGCCAGCCTGTGTTGCTGGGGAACGGGGGAGGGGGAAGAGGAAGAGAGGGAAGGTAGAGGAAGGAAGGTGGGCCTCCGGCGCTCTCATTGACCGAACGAAATGCAACAATGCAAGCACTGTTACTTCACGTCGGTTTTCTGTGAGAGGGTGGTACTACCTCGAGCGAGCTAAACCCATACATGCTGAAATCAGTAATAGAATCAGTGTGGCTCTACCAGCTACAAACTGTTATATATGTGTATTTTTTAACATTATGCTATAGACCAGTGTTTCCTAACCTTTTTGAGGCCATGTCCCACCTTAACATTTCTAAAATTTGTATGCCCCTCATACATAATTTTTTACCTTTTGAAACCTTTTAAAGTTGTTTTGTTCCCTTAGGAAATATAAATGATAAGTTTTAGGAAGAAATCACTATGAAATTGTTATCAAAACATCGTAAGTAAAATTTCAAAACATATAATGAAAAACTTACTTGACGACTCTAATTACCCAAATGGATATTTCGGTAACGTCAAACGAAATTTTACCTAATAACTATTTACGGATTTTTTTTAAAAGAATTTGCCTTTTTTGTTAAATATGTCACCGATACCATTTTTTTTTATTTTTTTTTTAACGTGGGGAAATCCCTTATGGGCTCCCACCCTCCCGGGGGAGAAGGTGGGTTATGTCCGACTCGCACGGACTAAAACCCCACGGTGTACCGACCGACTATAGTGTTGGGGCGGCAAGGGATCGTTCTAAGCTATTCCCCTTAGATAGCCCCCAACAGTCCACCTGGTGGAAGGTGGCCGCCGGGCTCCTACCTATAGAGAGGCAGCTGGGCACACCAGCTGCCTCCCCTCGTCCGCCGGACCTGGGCAATGAGGGGATAAGCCCCCCGACTACATCCTCTCAGGTCCGGCTACGGAGGCAGGAGGAGTTGGGCGAAGCGCCGCCTCCTCCTGCCGGTTCTCCGTTGGCGAAGACGGCCACTGAGGGGGTCCGCCTCGCGGGCCCTCTCCGCCGCCTCCTTTTGCGAGATGACTTCCTCGCAAAAGGAGGCCACTACTCGCCACGCCTGCTCGCTGCCGAGCATGAACGAAACCACGCTCGGCAGCGATAAATCCTCCCCCACCACCGCCACCAGAGTGCGGCGCTCCACCCCCCATGCAACACACTCAGAGAGAGTGTGCTGCGCGGTATCCTTCTCAGCGCCGCACTCATGGCAGGTGGCGGTCGGCTCCCTGCGAGCGATCCGGTACAGGTAACACCCGAAACAACCGTGTCCGGTCAGCACCTGCACCAGCCTGAACGACAGGGAGCCCCATCTCCTCCCAATCCACTCCCGCAGGACCGGGCGGACGGCGTCGATGGTGTACGTCCCGAAGCGCACGTCCACCAGGTCCTGCATCCACCGCTCTACCGCCTCCTCCCGTAGCTCCTGCCTTTTTGCCTCTATTTCCCTGGGAGCCGGAGGCTCCCATGTCACCGATACCTACTAGGATTGCATTTAACCCAAACCGAAAGGGTTTAAGTCGTGTCGAGTCCATTTCTAAATTGCCCCCCTGTAGGGCGTGGTCCCCACGTTGGGAAACATTGCTATAGACTCTATAAAATAAGAATACAAACACTATATTTCTTTCAGAAATTTATTTATCTACTCAAGTGTATTCGTGCAACTTTCGAAATCTTTTCATTTTTTCCCTAATCATATTATAATACCCGGTGTATTAATGATAAGCCATACCCTTCCTGGATGAATGAGCGATCTAATACTGAAAGTATTTTTCAAACCTGACCAATAGTTCCTGAGATTACCTATTTTGTTATGTCATATAGGAGGCAATCGAACATGCAGGTCACCTGTTGTTAACCGATCACCGCCGTCCATAGACACTAGCAACCCCAGAGGAGTCGCAAGTGCGTTGCCAGCCTGTATTTGTGGGAATGGGGAGATAGGGGGAGGGGGAGGAAGAGGAGAAGGGAGGGAAGGGGAGATGGGTCTCCGGCGCTCTCACTGGCCGAATGAAACGCACCAATGTAAGCACTGTTACTTCAAGTCGATTTTCTGTGAGAGGGTGGTGCTACCCCGGACGAACCGACCCATTCAGGCTGAAACCAATAATAGCTTCAGCGTGGCTCTTCCACTACTGCCTCCTACAACGTCACAAACTTACAAACTTTAACTCTTTGTATTATTAGTATAGATGATAGAAAAGTGTATGTGTACTTATGTACACGCGTTAGAAGTTATACTTCTTTGGCATAACAAGATAAAAATGTTTTATTCAAAACTTTTTTATCTTTCGCCTTATTCTACGTTTGTAGAAAAAACGACACTAAGAATAGAAAAAAGGTAAGCAATAAGCAATATATTGATAGTTTTAATACAAAGAAATACATACAACAAATACAAAGAAACAAAATGTTGACTATAGCTAACTTCAGGGTGTCGGTTTTACGTAACGGTGTGCGCGCATCGTAAAAATTTACTCTCATCATGTTTTTCCTTAACGCGCCAAAAGAAGTATAACTTCAATAATACATGTGGATAGCTACGTATTGTAAAATCCACTATGATATATGAAAAAACAGTAAAAATTCATAAAACCTTTACAAATTCAAATTAAAGTAGGTCAGCAAACAGGAGCGGTTTTCGCCGCCGACCATCACACGTCCAGTTTATTTTTACTGTTGATCCAACCTCGTCGGGCGGACAGAATGAGAGATACCCCAGTGATGGTGACAGTGTGAATTAGGTTCACTCGTTTGTAATTAAAAAAGTAGTAAATTCAACGAGTTATGAAAAAAATGATCCTTCACGGGACGCCCGGCAGATGTGAAACATCGAAATTGTTTTGTATAAGTTATATGCATAAAATAAAATGGCACAGCGAAAAGATAAAGCACTACAAATTTGTTCTATAAAATAATGACTGTTTATTTTACTACATAAAGATTTATTTTTATCAAATACACAAATTCTACTAGACGCAGGCGCGGTGTGTTTGACGGCATTTATCAAATGATACAAGGTAGTGGGCGCGTGCCGAGTAACAATAGTAGAACGAGTGGCCGACAAAACAGTTTGAATCTTATGTTTATACAGATAGGGTTGCAAATGTTTTGGAGTATTTCGTTAATATTGCAAAGGTAGTGTTTTGCGTCGCCACGCCAACAATCAGGTTTACCCTCCGTCTATACATATTTCACATCAAAATAAGGAACTTATTGTTCATTATATTTTTTCATATAACAATAGTACACAACGTTCCTTTAAGCTTTGAGGTTATGATCCACAATGTCTTTGTTTGACAAACATTGGTATGAGTAGACACTGTGTCAAGTATAGTGGGAGCAGTGTCTCACTTGCCATCGAATGTTGGAGATACGCTGTTCTCGATGTCTTTTTTGATAGTTTCACTTCTTTCGCGTGTGAACTACACACATATTTTTCTTCACTTTGTAAAAAATACTCATATATAAACCTCTCTATGTACCCTTGATTTACATATCTATGTTTGTTTTACATAATATGTAAAGAGTTTATACGTCACGTTTTATTTTTATATTGACAAGTTACAAGTTCGACATACTATGAATACAACCTGCTGCCTGTGGTTTCTCTCGCGTTCATATTTATTTGACTTATAACCTCAAGAACAGTTTTTTTTTTCTGGAAAAATGACACCCTATGTTCTATTCAGGACATCTAATAATGATTATTCGCTTATTAGTTATTCGTATTTATAATGATAATAAGGAAACAAGTTATAAAAAAAATTCTTAACACAGAATAATATCACAACAAAAGTGAATATATTTCCAACAAGTTGATAAAACAGTAAAAGCACTAAGATTCTTATGAAAAGATTTAATCTGATATAAAAATACACAGCTTAATTTCAAATAGCACAAAAGCAAGAAAATAAAAGACTAAAACAAAATATAAAGGAAAAATAAACTGAGAATTCTAGTGAAAATATTTCTCAAAGATAATATTGAATTTGTGAACTTGCTAAGTTTCTTTCCTTCCTTAATTTTTTCTGTATCCCTTAATTAACCACATAAATTGGGTTTTTTGCTTAGTAATATTATTAACAACGTTTTAAATTATCTTTAATGTGAATATACTTTCAATTTGTAAGTAATAGGATAATAATAATGGTGTAGTTTAATGATATAGTAAATCCATATGAGCTAATTGCTTCTGCAAACAGTACGTAAAAGGGTTATCATTTTAAAATTGTAAAACGTTATTAATAAATGGATTTCTTGCCTCTATGTTTGTCTGTTAGGTACAGACATTTATTCAATTTTAAAATAACTTACCTAAGTCAAAACTCAAACAACACATTTCAAACTTTAAGCAGCTAATGCAATCTAATCTAATACCTTTGAACGAGCAATTATTGTATATTTTTATATTTGTATATATTCAGGATTTCAGAAACGGCGTCATCTATTTCCCTGAAACTTAGTATGTAGGTAGTTTTGGGGACGATTAATCAATCTACCTAGATTTCGTTTATGGAAAACTTTCTTATCTGAGTTTTTAGGCAATGGAAAAATATAGCTAGAATATAAAGGTAAATTTCGCCGGTGTTGTCAAAACAAATATAGCTTAGATGGAAATCGACTGCTTCGAAAATCCGTGTAACCCCAGTTCGAATCTAAGTGGAAGCAAAAGATATATCTCTTTTATATTCTTTTTTTTTTTTGAAAAAAAAACGCTAATTTTGTGAAGCAGACCGAACAGTTTATTTTAATTTAATAATGTTTTTTAAAAAACCGAGATTCACTCGGTCGCCCAGGTGCTGTAATCTTAAGTCACTACGTTGTTTAAGTGTTAGTTTTTCTGTTTGTTCGGTGAATCTTCCAAATTTAAATTAATTTATCACTAACTAGCCTCTGCCCGCGACTTCATTCGTGTGTAATAGATACCCTAACACTAACACGCTGCAGTTCTTAAAAAAAAAAACATTTTGAAACTTTTTTCATATGTGCTCCGCTCCTATTGATCTTAGCGTGATGATACGTAGCCTATAACTATTCTCGATGAATGAGCTACATAACACTGAAAGAATTAATTAAATCGGACCAGTAGTTCCTGACATTACCCCCTACAACGTCACAACGTCACAACGTCACAAACTTTACCTCTTTATAATATTAGTATAGATATATATAAATATTTTATATATAAATTTCTTCCGTACGTTTGTATGTCACTAAACTCCTAAACGTGGACAGATTTTGATGAAATTTTGTGTGCGTGTTCCAGTGTATCCGAGAATGGTTTACATTCACAATTGGACCCGGCAGGTAGCGCTGCAGTCGGATAATAATGTTTTTTTTTATTTTCAGGGTGAGACAACGTCTGCCTGGTTTGCTAGTATATCTATATATCTGTCTCTATCATAATTTAGTTACACTATTTAAAACGGTATTTTGAATGAATATGAATAAAAGAGATAATATTAATTGAGAATATAGTTATTGAAAAATATTAAAAATCTCACAGACCTTATTATGGTTTACTAAATAATATTTTCTTAAAATATTCATATATTTTTAATAAAAACCTAAATGAATATTATATTACTTTTTTACAAATCACACCGTAAAATAATATTAAATCTGCCAACCACAACATAATATAAGCCTATATTATAATCCCAGGCAGACTTTATTCAGAGAAAACTACCCTCGAATTGCGTGTTCATCATCTCAAGAAGGCATTGTGTTGGCGAACCGGGGTGGCGAGGCGTTATGCGACTCGATTATTCCACCCCTTCATTCCCCTCCAGACGAGTAATTCACCGTGAACGTGGCGCGAGACTCATATTTTTTTGCCAATTAAATCTTAATTGTCTTTCCAGCCTCCGTGGACTAGATATAATAATGTATGAATTTATACAACCATGTAAATGTTAAGTTTGAACATAGGAGGTCTGAATAAATTTTTTATTTATATTCTTACGTGTCCATTATGAATTGAACTATACATTAATATAGGATGACGACATGATAAATTATTATATAGAATAGTTCTCAAGACTAAAATAATTGTTAACACCGAAAACGTTGATTAAAATATAATCTGCAAATGTCATGAACATTTTGTGAAAAGTTTTTTAAAGTAAATACTTATATGATTTTGCTAAGGGGCAAAGAGGGAATATTTTTTTCTTTTAGCTTAAAATCACCCTTGAAACAAGACTGTTGAATTTTATCCAGCTTCTTACGTTATAGAAATGGAGGAATGTATATATTTATTTTTTCATAGGAGGCAAACAAACATGCGGGTCACCTGGTGTTAAGTGATCACCGCCATCCATAGACACTAGCAACAGTAGAAGAGTTGCAAGTGCAGAGCTAGCCTATTTTTGGGGGTTAGAGGGAAAGGTGGAAAGGGAGAAAGAGGGGAGAGGGGAAGGAAGATGGTCCACCGGCGCTCTCGCTAATCGAACGAAACGCAACAATGCAAGCATTGTTACTTAATGTCAATTTTTTGTGCGAGGGAGGTACTACCCCAGACGAGCCGACCGTGACCCATTAATGGTGAAACCAGTAATAGCTTCAGTATGGCTCTACCATCTACAAAAATATACGTATAAACAATAATGTATGTATAGTTGTAAACGTGACTGAATGATTAAAAGCAGGTGGGTGATAACGACCGTGATTTGGCGAGTAAATGCCGATAAATTCACGGGTGACCGCGCACTGATGCGCCGACCGTCGCACGTCGAATGTGCCAACGCGATGTGACGCGAGTAATACGCTTTACACATTGATTCATAATTTCAACTTTTGCTTTAACGTTTAATACACTTACAACACTATATTATAGTCGTCTAGACCTTCTTTTCTTGCCCTTGTCTAATCTGAGTAGGGTCTGCACAAAATACTTTTTTCATGTTGTCAACTGAGATTCGACTTAACCTTAAAATGTATAATAAAATATCTATGTATTATTACGTAAAGCGAAAACTTTGTACCCCTTTTTAAGCGAATTGCGCGAACGGATGAACGTGAAATTTGGTACTGTTAAATTTTATATGGAGGAGAAGCACAAAGGTATTTTTTAAATATTTTTGCAATATAAAATGCATTAAATACACATTAAATTAATTATGGTATACATTATACACACTAGTGTTTGAATGACACACAATATATGGACACATGTAAATAAAAAAGACGTTTTGCTGTACTTCATTTTACTCTTACATTCCAATTAACTTTTTTCACCCTACATTCAATATTTTTAACATGGCTTACGTTCCATACCTTACACGCCCTTTGAAATTAACTGGTGAAATTATAGGTAAATTTTATAATAATGTAATAGGTAAATTCATGACATACATTAATTATTATTTGATAAATAATTTACTGTAGTAATTTTATGAAACCATTGAAATAATTATTATTTTTTATGGCCTTATTGAACGTAAAAATGAATTGTGGTCGAATCTACACTAGTATAACTATTATCACAAAACTATTATTGAGAACGAAAATATCTAAAAAAATATCTTTTTTTTTACATGGGGAAATCCCTTATGGATACCCACCCTCCCGGGGGAGAAGGTGGGTTATGTCCGACTCGCACGGACTAAAACCCCACGGTGTACCGACAGACCGTAGTGTTGGGGCGGCAAGGGATCGTTCTAAGCTATTCCCCTTAGATAGCCGCCCCAACGGTCCACCCAGCGGAAGGTGGCCGCCGGGCTCCTACCTATAGAGAGGCAGCTGGGTACACACCAGCTGCCTCCCCTCGTCCGCCGGACCTGTGCAATGAGGGGATGAGCCCCTTGACTACATCCCCTCAGGTCCGGCTACGGGGGCAGGAGGAGTTGGGCAAAGCGCCGCCTCATGCGAGCGATCCGGTGCAGGTAACACCCGAAACAACCGTGTCCGGTGAACACCTGCACCAGCCTGAACGACAGGGAGCCCCATCTCCTCCCAATCCACTCCCGCAGGACCGGGCGGACGGCGTGGACGGTGTGCCTCCCGAAGCGCGCGTCCGCTAAGTCCTGCATCCACCTCCCTATAGCCCCCTCCCGCAACTGCCGCCTTTTAACTTCTATCTCCCTGGGAGCCGAAGGCTCCCCACTACGCCTCCTCGCCGCCGTGAATTCATACACGGCGGCAAGCACCCCAGCTTCCAGCTCCAGGGAAGGGAGCCGGCGAGCGTAAAGGCTGCCGCCGATGACACCGTCCGGTATGCCCGGATTGCCCTCAGTGCCACCGTGCGCTGCGTACTGCGCAGCGCGCGCACATTGGTGGCACCGAGGGCATCAGCTCAGACCGATGCCCCGTAAGCGGCCAGCGCCCACACGACTCCCATGAAGAGTCGACGGCACCCGGCACCCGGTCCCCCAATATTAGGGAGCAACCGGCCGAGTGCCGCCGCCACCCTAGCAAATCGTGGCCCGAGCCCCGCAAAGTGGGGCTCGAACCGCCAGCGCCCGTGCAGGGTGATGCCCAAGCACCTCATGTGGACACCCACCTTGATCCGGGCGCCCTCCACCAAAAGGTGGTGGCCCCGCCGAGGCCCATGAAAGAGTATGGCCTCGGTTTTCTCGAGGGCCACCCTGAGGCCCAACCTTCATCAATCATTGAAACACACAGAGAAATAATAGAGAACCGCCCGCGAGGTTATAAACACATAAGGAGACGTAAGGAGGATCACCTAGTCCAACTAGCTTTGAATCTATCCGAACGCAAAAGAAATAGAGGCCGACCACCTTTGACATAACGGTCAAATATTGGGAAAAACTTCATAAAGCCCAGTTGCAAGATTCGATAACCCAAGGCAGATTTTTGTAGGTAGTAGAGCCATGTTGAAGCTATAACTGGTTTCAGCATGAATGGGTTGGTACGTCCAGGATAGTACCACCCTCTCACAAAAAACTGACGTGAAGTAACAGTGGATGCATTATTTAGTTTCGTTCGGTTAGTGAGAGTGCCAGAGGCCCACCTCCCCTTCCCCTCACTTCTCCTCTCACACTCCTTCCCTCTTCTCTCCCTTCCCCGCATTCTCCCATCCCTCTAAACATAGGCTGGCAACGCATTTGCAACTCCTCTGATGTTGCTGGAGTCTATGGACGGTGGTGATCACTTTACATCAGGTGAGCCGCCTGTCCGTTTGCCTCCTATATGATATTTAAAAAAATGTGAGGAGAACATACTGGGAAGAAGGATGGACAAAGAATAATTATGGAGCACGATATTTGAGATTAGATGTGACTGGATTTTTAAATAACCATATAATTTTGTCGAACACAGTCGATTCTCAATATTATCCAAAACATTTTTACTTCATCCTCCAATTGATAAGAAATTGTTGGCATATAATGAAAAATTTTATATCGGAAAAATATAAACGCCTAGCTACGTTATTTAGAGAATGCGAGCGTTGTCGCGTTGGTTCGGGTCAGTAATATTGCATTGAAATTCCAATAGCACCCTACTACGGACCTCCCAGTAATCGCAATATTTCAAATAACACCCTTAACTGCTTATTAAATCTCATATTGTACGAAAGCCCTACTATTATATAGTATACTAGCTAATCCGTCCACGACCTGCTACGGTTCTGTTATTAGATGCTAAATTAAATTTATAACAAAGTATTTGATATTATGCACCATAAAATAAACTAGAAATGAAAAATAAATTCAAAATTACAACGTAGGATCATCTATGAGACATCTATAATAGTCGGCCCTACAGTTTTCTGCCAACAAACTAATTTAAAGCGCCATCTGTTCGAGACTGATGAAACATAGAATATATAATAATAATCAACATTGACAATAATTTCATTTGCAATTTAAAAAAATATTCAAGCAATTAATCGAAATATAAACTATCCTATCTCTCAAGTTGGACCACATTACTTATATATAAATTCAAACTTTCATTAAGATCGTTTTAGAGTTTTTGGCGGGATCTTGGAATGCCATGTAGTGGTCTTTATATTTTATCCATAATCTTGTGTTATTTGACTCTATATTGTGTAATGTTGGTGGTGCTTTTACGTAATATAGTTTGGTTATTGTGCACAAGCAAAGTGGATCGGAAATAATACCACGAGGCATGAATTCTGACTTGTCACAAAAACTCCTAGGAAAGTTCTAACAAGACGACCACCCACCATCTTGTTAATTCATTGAAATTATATCAAGAAACTTGTATATCGTTACTCACTTGACAATGGTAATAACAGTCTATTAAATAGAAGACCGGTTGCCAAAATAGAAGAAGATCGGTTTAGTAATTTCGGAGTTCATCGTGGACAAACTTCATGGCACTGGATTTTTATATATTTAAGATGGTATTATTTTTCACTAGTATTCTTTTTCTTGCGATGTAGTTCTTTATTACATGTGACAAATTTTTATAGACACCGTAAAATTACACCCAAGAAGAAGAACGTATATTTATATGCTAATTACTGCCGAATATTTAAAAATTCAACTATATTATTGATAATAATAATGATAAATCCTTGTGTTTATTTAATATTATAGCAACAATACACATTGTTTTAATAAATAAAAACATTATCATTTCATTATGTAGTCTATACGTATGTTACTAATAAGAGCACACAATTCTTCAAATAACCTCATACTTTATACTGAAAACTTACACTATTTACATTATTTTATAGAAATTCGAGTAAAACTCCAAAAAAACTATAATAATAATTACATAGAAAACTACGTAATACGATAAACCCAAACATAACTAAAATCCAGCAATAACTAAGTTATAAAAGATATAAAAAAAAATCCCAATACCCGAATTATTTTTTTCGTTTTTCTTTAGTTTGGACTCGGTATATTGTTCAATTAAGAGTTCTTAATGACATGATTTTAGTCATTTTTTTAATAAATAGGAAGTTAGAAAAAAACCAAGTTTCCAAATGGACACACTAAGCGCTGACAGTAGCTAAAAAGTTGAGAAGATATAATTTATCTTGTAAAAGTTATTAGATAAAAAAAAAAAAAACAGGATTTATCGAATGAAAACATTTATTATTTTTTATGATAGTCAGCAAAACATGGTACGCAAAGGCCGACGTCACACTTCATGTATTCAGTTCGAACCGACGAACTTTTCGACTTACAGTATGGACCGACACATCGCCTCTTTTTCATACATTTTTTTACATAATGGTTTAAACCATCGAATCGCCCAGTATCAGATAACTTGGAGGTGGATGGTCTTCCTCCGCTTTTGGTTGCTATTTCATAAGATTTGAGATAAGTTAGCACGATTTCCCTCCGGAACTCCACTTGTGGGACTTTATCTTTTTTCATATGTAGTTGCCAAGCATTGTGTACACACGTATCTAGCATCCAAGTAATAAGGGACCAATACCATTTCTTTCCTCTAATATGTATACTGTACATATTTACATTTTCGTCCATCCTGTCAACACCACCCATATATTTATTGTATTCACCCAAAAGAAACGGTCGTGGCACTTGAGTAGTAGCTTTATCTTTTTAGGAGTAACGTTTCACCATAGATAATGGTTGCACGCCCAAATTATTTGATGCAATAAATACTATAGAGTTATCCATCCATTTAGCCCCAATCACTCTGTCTTCCTTGCTAATTACGGATTCATGGTAACCCCTTTGTTTCTTTTTCATAATTTTGTTAGATGTCAGCTTCTTGCATTTCTGCAGGCGGTTTTCTCGTACCGTTCCTGTAGTACCGTATCCCTGTTGTCTGAAGTAGTTTAGGAGCTTCAAGCTGGTAAAAAGCTCGTACCGTTCCTGTAGCACCGTATCCCTGTTGTCTGAAGTAGTTTAGGAGCTTCAAGCTGGTAAAAAGATTGGCAAAGAAGAAATGGTAAGGCATTCGCTTTTTTTCATTGGGAAATTCATCGATAAGAGTAAGAAGACCAGCAGCACATTTTCCAAAATGTTGTTCATAAGCTGAATTATCATTTGGAGATTTACTTTTATAAACGTCAAAATTGACCAGGTATCCACTGGAGTACATTAGCTCCATACCTTGTAGCCAAAACGGATGGGTTTCCCTCTGACAAATTGTTTACAGGAATGCTGGCTATAATACTTTACCATAGCTTTATCAAATGTTAATTTTTTTTCAGGCACAAAATACTTCATTCTATTCATAAATGGACGCAACTACCACATCTTGTCATTTACATCTATTTTCTATGCAGATAACGCAGTATTTCCTCGAAGCTATTTCACGCATTGAATCGCAAATAAGTTCATTACGGGTATCTATCTCGGTGCTCCAATAAAGACGTCTGTTTGCGTTAGGCGAATACCCGCTCAAAATAAGAATAGCAAAAAAGCATCGCATTTCAGCAGCAGTGATTTTAGGATCGGACAGTTTTTCCATAAAGCATAGCGAATTGATTGTAGAACAAACATGTCAATAATACCGTCATCGACAAAAAGCTCAAATAAATCAACAGCAGATTTTCCATTATTAGTAGAAGCAACCTCAGGAAACGGCCCCAAAAAAGGTTTTAAATCTCCATCAATCCATGTTCTAGGTTTTTTACCGCAAAGATCGTCAAAGCGAGGGGCGTTTCTATTAGAAGCTTGGTATGACTGGCTAAACATTACCTCAGCCTGAGCTGTCAACTGACGAGCATTCAAATTTTCGGTTCTTCCAGCACTGTATTCGTCACCTGAATCTTCGTCTGTCAAAACAGCGGGATCAGGAGGGGCGACGTAAATTGACTCTGGTATCGGCAGGTCTCCAACTTCTTCCTCATCCTCAAATAAAATGTCCAAGAGTTCATTTAGGTTCCCAGTTCCCCAGTACTGGTCAAAATCGAAGAATCTAAAAATAAAAACAATTTTATATAATGACATGCCAAGTGCTTAGCGTGTCCATATGGACTCAGCAACATTAGGCGTATAAATATAGTGCTAAAATAAAACTAAACTATCGTTGACCTATTTCAACATATAAATACATTATTTTAGAATAATATTACACGAAAATAACATAAATAAATAAAATAATTTAAAAATTATGTTACTTACTCGTCTCGGGTCCATTTTTTCCGCCGTTTATGACTTTGGTGAGAATTGAATGAATTTACCCGCGAATTTAGATTTTTAAATGACATATCAATGACATGTAAGAAACTTTGACATTTGATAGCACAGTATGACCAGTTAAATATTTCTAAACAAATAATGGTTTGCCACAAAAATTATTTTAGCAGACCCATATTTTTGTATCCATATGGACACGCTAGGCATTACTAGGTTAAATTGAGCAACTTCAATAAAGAAGCATTTAGTTTTAATTTAAATATATTTTTCGATTATTTGCATTTTATAACTCACGTATATAAACAAAATGATAATGATATATCGTAATTAATTCTATTTCAATTTAAAAGTTCAGTTATTATCAAGAGATCACGTAGAGTAGACGAATTCCTTGCCTACTAAACCGAGAAGTCACACAGTGTATAAATTCATTATCGAAATATTAATTAAACTGTGTAAAAAAAGCTGAGTTTTTAAGAGAATCCGTAGTGGTCACCAAACAGTATGAAGGGACGTCAGTGGATATAACTGATACATAAAGTAACAATTAGTGGTATGTTCACAGCGCATTGTTGTGATCTATTGTGCCTTGCGATTGTGTTGGTAACGAGCAATCACCGTGGCTGACTTCACGCAACCTCTATTCAGCGGACTTCTAGCGCAATATGATTCAATACAAATGTTTTCTCACATTATGTCATTCATTTTCAGACTTATACCTATACTAATATTATAAAGCTGAAAAGATTTTTTGCTTGAACGCTTTTTTCTCTCGAACTGACTACGCTCTTGACCTAGCAAGGTCTTAACAGCTTCACCGGACTATTAGGGCGAGCGCTTAGGGCACTCAGACGATTTTATTTGAAAACTATCTCAAGGGTGCACGGCACTCCTCGGCTTGGGCTGTTGCCTGATACATGCAATTCACGACCTATCTGAGCTAACCTAAGCTAAAACTATTCATACATATATGAGTTGATAGGACATACATGCGCACCAAGCATACATACCTCAATTCTTATATATATTTCGTATCGGTTAATTTTCTAAATTATCTCAGTTCGATAAGGGAAAGAAACAAATCTCTTTCACTTTCATGTGTAAGCGTGTATGAGTGCACGCGTGTGGGAGTGATACGTGTATGATAATGTTGTTGCAGTGATGTATGATTCTGTGTCACTGTATTGCGCGAGCAACGCACTCAAAAGCTCCACGCCGAGGGAATGGACCTAGGCTCGAGCCGCTGCCGAGTGGGAGCCTAATCTGGTGTGCGAGAGCGAAATTTTCCCCCAGACCACAGTGGCGTGATCTGTGGTTACGCGGGTGTGGGCGTAAATACGCTCTGTTTGGAAAGACAGGCTGGTACTGATCGTTCGCTGCCGTTATTTTATCGGGAGTATCGATAAATACTTTGTTTGAACGCGTTAATCTCTAGAACTTCATTTATCAAGAAAGGCTCATTGGTCATCACACTAAGACCGATAGCGGAGCACTAATGCAGAATGTTTCAAAATAGGGTTATTTTTTCCTTTTGAGACCTTTCGCTGCGTTCGCTGCGTACAGGGTTACTATTTCATGCGGTCGAAGTTGCGGGCAGAAGCTAGTCGACTATAAAGTGAACAAATACGTTCCGACTTTTCACTGCATTTGTTTTCATATATACTACAATTTTTTATTATAAATATTTTTCGTGTTACCCGAGAAGTTACCATACAAAATGTAGATCACAAATGACGCTAACACAAAACAAAATAATATTGCGAGCGGGAAGTATGGGCTGACGCGAGGTATTGGAAGCCGAGGTGGAACTAATCGATACAAGTATTTCAGAGAAGGGTCAAACTGTGAATGCCTATGCAAAATTTGTTTAACTTGTATTCAAGATTAAATATGAGTGGAAATATACTGACTAGACACTGCTAATAGAACATATCAATATAACAAGGATATATTACTAAATAAATAGAACATACACAAAACTAGATCTGTATTAAGTAAATTACATTATCTTATTTATTGGTAAAATCCACAGAACGGAAAATGTATTTTTCTACTCTTTGTCCTCAATCAACCAACAATGCTTACTTGAACAGATATCTTGCCAATCAGCAAATGTACCCGTAAATAAATCAGTAGGATAAATTACACGAATCTAAATGAGTAATAGTATATAATACTAGCTGACCTGTGCAACTTCGTCTGCACCAAAGTGGTATCACTGTATCTTCACTTAGTTATCAATTGTATTTTTAAACGCGAAATTTAATAAAATGGATACCCGATTGCAGCCACAACTACCGTTTCCAATTGTGAATTTAAACAATCCACGGACTCACTCAAACATATACCCAGATTATATGTGATTTTTTTTTTAATATAAGCCTAGAACTCGTTCGTAGCATCATCTACCAGGTTCAATTAAGATAAAAACTAACCTACATAAAACTAAATAAACATCTCTACCACTTTATCATAACTATCTTCAACTTGTATTAAAACCTTTTTATACTCCATTTTATTAAAGGAAAATATATGAACACCGCATCGAAGCGTCAAACATCGCGCCGTAGCGTCAACTGTCACTTGCTTGAAACTATTGTCTAAGAGTTATAAACTGTTTCGAAAACGTATTTTAAATATATTTCCAATGTATTCTTATAAATAATCTCTATACCACTCACAACATAGTGTCTATCACCTTTTGGTAATTTATCTATGTTGATATGTTTCTATTGTAGATTATTCTACGTTGTAACACTGCATATTTGGCATTAAATTTATAACGTGTATTTGTCACACTTGATATTAGCGATATTGCCTACATAGGCAGAGGTCATACCGGAAAGAATCCATCAAGCCAGCTTTATATATTATATTCATCCGAACTACATCCCAGCTAGCTTGTAGTCCGGTGAAGCTGTTAAGACCTTGCTGGGTCAATAGCGTAGTCATTTCGAAACACATCCCAGCTACCTGGCTGCCGGTAAACATTGCGTTTATTTGTGCATATCGTACCTTTACAAACAAAAATATTGATTTTTAAATAATTTTAGAATTTTTTTTAACTAACTTTGAAACTTTATTAAAATGGAATTATTATTGAAAGACATTATTATTGACAATAATGTGCTTGATGTTATTTTTTGGAAGTAAAAATAAAAGCAATTTTAAACCATGTTGTATTTCAACATTCAGTAATTTTATCATAGCTATATTTAGATATAAATAAGTACAAATTTCATCTTAAAGAATAAGTCAGTTATTTACTCAATATTTGGACCGATTTATTACTATAAAAATAATAACTATAGTTTAGTGCAGTACTGGCTGTACGATAAAGATAGCGATAATTGTGGCATCGTATGTTATTGACGCATATATTTAAGATTGTATCAGTCCCAAGTCATACATTTACGTTTATCGTTGTTTCATTGTATATGGTGAAACCTTAATATCAATAATGTTTAATAAAATGAAATTTGTTCTTTGCTATGAAAAATATTTGGTTTGAAATTAATTATTTTTATTTACAAAATATTATAACGGGCATATGATTGTTTATAAAAAATGTGTCTGACTATGATAAATAAATGTATTTAAATGCGTTTAACAGTTACTGAAAAAAAACCTCAACTTACTCATAAATCAAAAATAATTAAATCAAAATGCACATTAAAAATATAATGTTAACCGGCTATCAGGTGTCCTAAATTCTGTCTATTGATATATTGATAATTTGTATAGGTGGTAAAGCCACGCTGAACCTATTACTGGTTTCAGCATGAATGGATCAGCTTATTCGGGCTAATACCATCCTCTCATAGAAAAACGGTGTGAAATAACATTACTTGCATTGTAGTGTTTCGTTCGGTCAGTGAGAGCGCCGGAGGCCTAGCTCTTTTCCCCTTTCCTCCTCTCCCTTCCCATACCCTCCGCCTCCCCCATATACAGGTTGGTAACGCACTTGCGACATCCCTGGAGTTTCTAGTATCTATAGACGGTGGTGGTCACTTAACATCACGTGACCCCCCTGTTTGTTTGCTTCTTATGATACAAAAAATATATATTGATATATTAAAGAACCAGCTATTCTAAAATTCTTGATCTTCCAAAGTTGCCGGCTCTTGTACTAAGGTGTCGCAAAAAAGACTAGTTACGTTAACTAAAACAATTTGTTTTTCGTAACCCTTGCGTTTTATGGGACAAAAAGTATCCTGAATGTAGCCTTGTAATATCAGACTGTGTTAAGTTTCGTTAAAATTGGTTCAGTACTTTCAGAGTAATACGGGTTTAGATTCTAGACTTTAATCCTTTATCATGGAGAATCCTTTGCGTTTTATGTGACAAAAAGTATATTTGATATAATCTCGTAATATTAGTTATCACTATGTCAAGTTTCGTTAAGATTGGTTCAGTACTTTCAGAGTGATGCGTGTTCATAGGGACAGACAGACAGACAGACAGACAAAAATTGTAAAAAGATTATTTTTGACTTCTATATCGATAACATAGTTCTACCCTGATTAAAATTTTCAAAAAATATTTAATGTACAGATTTCGACTTGTTATAGTTTTATTATAGTATAGATTATCCTTCTGTCATCTATACTAACTAGCCTATACTTAATATTATAAAGAGGTAAAATTTGTGACGTTGTGAGTTTGTGAAGTTGTAGGGGGTAATCGTCCGATTTGAAAAATCTTTCAGGGTTATATAGCTCATTTATCGAGGAAGGTTATAAGCTATCTGTAATGACGCTAAGACCAATAGGAGCGGAGCACCGATAAAAAATGTTTCAAAATCAGGATGTTTTTTCTTCTTGACAGCCTCCGCTGCATGTTAGCGTTAGCTCAAAGTAACTATTACTATGCGGACGAAGTCGCGAGCAGGGGCTAGTATACAATAAAATGAGGTAGCCCAATTGTCAATTGACATTGGCGTTATATCTTGCTACTTTTCATCAAACTTTTAAAATAAAATATTACTTCTTATGGTTGGAATTAATATTGGAAATATAAAATAATGTATTCTCACGCTAATATAACATATAAGAACTAGTTTATTATTATAATGTTTTTTTTATAAATACGGAGTTAATTTTATTTTAAATAATCTTATTTTATTGTAAATTTATTTATTGGTAATGATCGAATTAAACTATATTTTCATATTTATAGCCTTTTGAGATAACTCCAAGAGACTAATTTAGGAAAATTTGTGGCTACAAAACAAGGTATTCATACAAACAGACACAAAGATGTCTAGCAAATTTGTCCTTGCTTGAAAATGATGTCGCAACTATTTTGAAGGAAACAAGTGGCTTTAATACTGAATAGATGCGGTTAGAGCTACATATACTAGTGATTATAACTGTGTTGTTACCATACGGACGCGAATGTATGAAATTCTTTTTATTCAGACGAAGAAATATGTTTTAAAAAAATATTTTCACTAAAACATTAATTTATTCCCCGATAAAGTGCCTCATATTGATTAATAAAAAATACATCTTTGTAATTCTAATCTTAACTAGTGCCAACTATTATAGTTTTGAAAATGGGAAAATCGTTCCTTTAGTTGTTCATTTGTTACGATTACGATACGATACGATAAACCAATTATCTTGAACTTTCACATACTCGTTGTCAAGAGTACAAAAATTATAGGGTACATTTTATCTAGCAAAAAGATACATCAAATCTAAATTAACGCGAGTAGAGCCATGGATAAAAATTTTGTGCTAGACAAAATATGGTAAAAATGATGAATTAATAATATAATATTGCTAACAACTAGGTACATTTATCTAATAGGTGTTGTTAATCTATGATAATAAAACATTGTTTTCTTGGACACTATTTTTACAAAACAAAAAGAGTATTCAGTTTCGTTTTCGATGAAATAGCAAATAGGCTATCCGCCGATCCTTAAGTGGTTCTTTAGTGTACTACTACTTTTAAGATAAGAGTGCAGCCCCTAACTATGGTAAGCTTAGTACGGCTCGTGAGGACTAAGAAAGTCTCAAGTGCTGGCAATCACGTCTCAGGAGAAAACATATATCAAAATCTTTTAATTAACAAAAGAAAGTGCTACCTACTCATATACTTGGTAAATTTAACAGCACATCAAAACTTAACAAAATTGTTCCTTGATATTGTTAATTAATATTCATTCGTATTGATGTTACCAATTTTGATACAATAACTATCAAACAAGTGTATCAAGATACTCTTCGGTCTTTAATATAACACAGCGCGAACATTGTTCTATTGTTGTTGAGTTTGTTACGATGACAGTATTGTTCCGTTTAACTTATAATATTTATCCTAACTTATTTTCCCAAACAGATTATTTACTAACAATTTATTACAGTATACTCTATTTCTATGATACTTATATATCTATAGTGAAAATATAGCGTTTTCGAGGCTTAATTACGATAAAACTGCTAAACGTAGCAGCAAAGGACTGAGACCATTACATGCGGAATTTTTCGTATAATGTTTTAGGATACAGTAGCATTATATAAGAAAGAAAACAAAATATATCCAATCAATTGAATAGGTATCCAGCACATTTTCTGGCGTTTCAGTCTCAAACGAAATGATTTTCGTTTAATTTAACGACAATCTCGCAACTTCCTGCCTGTATGTTAACAATTCTATAAAAATCTCTCTCTCTCTTCCTGACTATTTGTCCCACATAGTGGTAGGGTCTGCCTACCGTATAAACAATTCTATGAAAATAACAATTTTATATTTTTACTCTCGACATGTGGAAATAATTTTATTCAATAAAAAGTATCCAAGATATGTTAGAATAACATATTTTTAGCACATATTCAGTATTCGTAATATCCACTCACAATATTCGCTAATAATTTTGATAGAATAATCTAAAGTATAAGAACTTCTAATATTATAAAGAGGTAAAGTTTGTGAGTTTGTGACGTTGTAAGGGGTAATCTTAGGTCTGGTCTACTGGTCCGATTTAAAAATTCTTTCAGTGTTATATGGGTTATATAACATTTATCGAAGAAGGGGGCCTAGTTAACCAAGTTACTTATCGACAATCGCTAACGTAAATAGAAAACGGAAAAATGTATGGAGATGACTATACCACGCGAACGAAGTCTCGGGCAGAGGCAAGTCTTAAATATGTATGTGTGTGTATTAAAAAATACTCGATACTTAATAATATAAATAAAAATAATTGAATTAGATCTGGAAATGATTTAAAATAGTAATTCTGTATCGATAAAATCAGATCAAAGTGCCAACAGTTGTTGGTTAGCTAAGTCTGGCATTGCTTCAGTGGAGGTGGCGGCAAACCGCAATGTTCGATTTCCGTTTAATTTCACGACAACCGCGCGCTACGCGTCTGTCCCTTTTAACTAGACGTATATATATCGTTTACTTCGATCTTACACAGTCGCTTAATCGAGTTATAATTAAGAACCTGGGTGACCGAGCCTAGCTCGGTTCTTTAAAAAACATTTTTGATTGAAATCTTAGTAAAAAAAGTTTTCTATGAATTAAATCTAGCTAGATCAATTTATCGTCCCCGAAACTATCCACATACTAAATTTCACGAAAATAGATGACGCCATTTCCGAGATCATGAATATATACAAATATAAAAATATACAAGAATTGTTCGTTTAAAGGTATTAGATAGATGAATTGTCGTAGAATATAATAACGAGAAGCGTAAATAAATTTACCTTAGAAAAGATATTATAATAATTCTAACTTACAAACATTTATATTATGAAGTTAAATATCTAGATAGGAATAATAGAAAATTTAATTTTATATTTACAAGTACCTAAGACTTTGAAGCTGCTGAATAGAATGTATTATTAGATATAGATTTATAATTTCCAATGTTATTCTTAGCTGAATAGAAGGTGATATAATATCCAAAATAATTTACTCCATAACATTATAAAGAGGTAAAGTTTGTGAATTTGTGACGCTGTAGGGGGGGTAATCTCAGGAACTACTGGTTCGATTTGAAAAATTCTTTCAGCGTTACCTGGCTTATTTATCATGGATGGATATAGGATATACATCATCACGCTAAGACCAATAGGAGTGGAACACCAATGAAGAATGTTTCAAAATCGGGTTTTTTTTCCTCTTGAGAGCTTCCGCTGCGTGTTAGCGTTAGCTCAAAGTAACCATTCCACGCGGATGAAGGCGCGGGCAGAGATTAATAGATACTATAAAAGAAGCCTTCTCATTCTGAATCACTTAAAATTACTTAATCGTATTAAAGTAATTTGTGCTCAATGAAAACAATTTGATAATAATAATTAGCGATCTTATAACTAAAAACAAATTCTATTGAAATTAGGACATAATTTTTCAATATTCATTTGATTAGATATATTGATTAAAAATCTTCTTGGTTTTAGGTGAGTACTAAAAAAAAGAAAGAGGTATGCTGATGTAAGTTAAAATTAATTGCTACTTGATCAATAGCGAACAAAGGAAAGATAAATAGACCTATTGCCTATTGACGCAACCGGAAGCAATACAGACAGCGAACAGGGTTTTAATTCAATTTGCCTGTATCGAACATAGATAGGTTGAATTTTCATCAATCTCTCCCTGGTACTATCTTCGTAAATTCTCCTAAAAGAATGTCATTGAATAATAATTATAAGTAATAATAGAAACTACATTCTTACGTGTTTTACTTTTTAATTTTCACCGTAAAACTTTGTCTCTCTTTCCGCACTGAGCTCGTCGCGTACCAATAGTGTAATTTGAAAATTTGAGATTTGTTTGATTCGAATAATTTTGTTGTTTCACATCTGCCAGGCATTCCGTCACGGCTCATTTTTTTTAGATAAAATTCCAATTGTAAAAGAAGGAAGAATTTGAATGAATCCTCTATGTCTATTTAGCATTTTTTTATATCATAGGAGGCAACGAACGGGTGAGTCAACTGATGTTAAGTGATTATCTTCGTCCATAGGCACTTGCAACACCAGGGTAGTCGCAAGTGCGTTGCCAGCCTGTGTTGGGAGAGAAAAGGAAGGCAATATAAGAGGTAGCACCACCCTCTCACAGAAAACCGACGTGAAATAACAGTGCTTGCATTGTTGCGTTTCGTTCGGTCAGTGAGAGAGCCGGAGACCCATCTACCCTCCCCTTCCCCTTCCTCCTTCCCTTCCTGTCCCCCCCGCCCTTCTCCCAAACACAGGCTGGCAACGCACTTGTGACTCCCTTGGTGTTGCAAGTATCTATGGTCGGTGGTGATCACCTAACATCAGGTGACCCATCTGTTCGTTTGCCTCCTATGATATAAAAAAAAGAGGAAGGTGAGGAGAGGTGGACTTCCGGCGCTCTCACTGACCAAACGAAACACAACAACGTAAGCACTGTTACTTCAAGTCAGTTTTCTGTGAGAAGGTGGTACTACCCAGGACTAGCCGACCCATTCATGCTGAAGCCAGTTATAGCTTCAGCGTGGCTCTACCACTTACAAAAAAGTAATCTTTTAATGGATTTAGTAGGTTCTAGCGTACAAATTAGTACATAAGTAATTTCACAAGTATTTTAATGTCATTACTGCACGGTACAATAAACTTTAAAAACTTTACAATTCATGAACAAAGTTTTTGAGGTAAACGGCGCACACGCTCACTCTTTCTTAGCGTCGCGGAAACGGAAACTAATATGGCGTTCTAATGGGTTCGTCGCGAGGCGAATCGGCGCCTGCCATTGGCTGGATACCACGAACCGCGCATGTGCGGTGGGTACCGGTGTGTGCCCGGGGGTTCCGCGTCACAATCTAATATTTTTTTTACAGTTTATATTCGACAGTAAAGTGATAAAGCTAATAAAATCGTGTCCCGACTATGTAATATACAATCTATATTGGTAACTAGTTGAACCCCACCATGTGGTGCTGTGGTTCACTTTAGTATCTTTATTACGTAAAAACAATTGTTTTGTGTACAATTGTATTTCTAAATCTGAAAGCAAAAGAACTTTTAGATACTTAAGATCTTGATCAAACGAACATTTGCAATTTTAGCGATATACATTAATAGAATAATCAGTTACAATAAAGTGATGATAGCTTGACAAAACAAGTAATAAATTAAATTGTATTATGGATTATTGTACCGTTAGCAAGAATAGGAGCAGAGGCAAAATATTGAAGAAAAAAAAATAAAAGAATATATATTTTAGGACGAATTATATTTTACTCAATTTTCAAATTGTATTTGTTGAAAACTCTTTATAGCGTTTTTATATGTCAATGGCTTATATACACTTTTTCGATGTATTATATTTTATACTAGCTTTTACCAAAGACTTCGCAATAGTATATATATTTGACATATCCCTTGAAAATCATGCATATTTTCTGGAAAAATATATGCCCTAGATCCTTACCTGTACTCCTGACAACGTGTATGCTACATGCCACGGTAAGTAATTAAGACATGAAAGAGTAAGAAATATCTAAACAAACTCACATTCGCATTAGTAACATTAGTTAGTTATAAGGATGTTTTGTACCAATGAAACATATGAATGAAAACTAAACCATACAGTATTAAATATACCCTAATAAAATTAAGAAACGCGTATATGCATACTAATATGTTGAAACATAGAAAAGATGTGATGTACTGATGTGAAAGAAGTTCCACTTTAAGAATATACAAAGGATATAATACATTTTAAATTTTGTTACAGCAGTTCAAGCATCTCCAGAACCACGGAGACTGCCAACAGTTCAGGAGCCAGCACACCATGTGGAGTTCAGCAACGATACGGGAGTAACGCTTACTTGTACCACTAAAGGACAACATCAGGTACACATACCTAATACTTCATAAATATACGCGTATGTACTTATTCGTCGCCAATTTAGTAAAAATAAAGTAATAAAGTGTTACCCTAGCTTTCAAATATATTCTGTAAACAAAGTAAACTTATACTTTGAATCTTCCCAATGTTTTTTTCTTGAATACATAGTATATTCTCGTGAGGCCCAATCTAAATTTAGGTCAATATAAATTACTAATGTACTAAAATTAGATGCAAGCCCTGAACTTTGATTTAATAAAAAAAAAATATTTTAAGTGTTCTTAAGTTAATAAACTAAGCAGACTAAATTGCAGGTATCTTCTAGTTTACCACTTTAATAGGTTTTGTTATAAATTAAAGTATTTGTCTAAGTAGTATTTTTATGACATAAGTAAATAATTTATAATATTGTTTTGCTAAACCACTTCATAATAGCTTTCATAATACCAAAATTTTAAATAATTATTGTGAACATAAATTAGAAATTTACCCTCCACGAAACGACTTAAACAACTGTCATTACCTACGCAATTCAAGTCTTATGTAAATACGAACGAACAGATGTAACACACATTAAATACGGAAATATTTCGTCGTGAAGCTCCTCCCCATCGAGGAAAATGTGATTTAGTATTCACAAATCTACTCGGCAACTCAAATATAAATAAAGTTTTTCCATTCGAGGGAGTTTGTTCGTAAGTTTACGGTCGCACAGGCCGCGACCGGTAAATATGCGCACTGAAAGCAGATATCTTATAAATATGGAAAACTGTTGAATTAAGGTGCTCATTAACGTAACGTGGGAGACATTTGGTGAAATTGGTGTAATTCCATAATCTCAAAAACTACTGAAAAGATGACTATTTTTTGTTTTAATTCTTAGGTAATTGACCCTTATCTAAAAAAAAAATATGATCACGATAGCTTCATTCAATATACTCGTTATTAGATTTTTAAGAAAATACGACTTTTATAAGAACTGCGCGTTCAGCGATGTGTGATTTCTTGCCGTGGAGAATTGAGGCCAGTGGTATACACTTATTGTTTTTCTTTGTACATTAAATATACTATTAAAATATAATACTACTAGTAGGCTAGTGTGCTAGTAATTACATATATATTGCTTAGGCTTAGGTGGTAGAGTCACGCGGAAGCTCTTACTGGTTTCAGCATGAATTTGTCGGCTCGCTCGGGGTACTACCACCCTTTCACAGAAAACCGACGTGAAGTAGCAATGCTTGCACCTTCCCTCCCCTTGCCCCACCTCCCTCTCCACCCTAATCCCCAACCCCCCAAACAAAATCTGGCAACGCACTTGCAACTTCCCCGGTGTTATGGACGGCTGTGATCAATGAACACCGGGTGACCTGCATGTTCGTTTACCTCCTATGACATAAAATAAATAAATAAATAAAATAATCTATTTACATTAAAAAATCGCTTTGTCCGTAACGTATTTAACTAAAAAGTTCGTAATACGAGTCGCTGTTCCCCAAACTTTTCACATTGAGCCGAGTTAGACGATGTTTGACGTTACCACGCCCAGGGGAATGCTCAATACCTGCCCAACGCAGGGCCTGACAACATTCCACGATTAATTTCATAACTTTATTCCGGGAATTTCCGCTGACTTATAAATTTATTTGGTCTGAGCCTCCGAATATCTGTCAGGAACGTCTCTAGAGGTTATTTGTTCTATGAAAACTTTATTTCGTGTTAAAGTTGACAAATATAATATTGCATAAAAATAAAAAAAATATTTAAGAGGACATGTCCTTAAATTGCCAGAATTTACAAATATATTAACTGATTATTATTCGCGATATAATGTATTATAAAGTTCTAACATCTGTGATAAATAATATCTTAATTGTAAATTTAAATGTGACTCGATTTAGTAGAGAAAAAGTAACAAAAACAAAGCAGGAAATTCATTTGTGCTTTAGGATAAGACTAGATATGTTTTTAAAAAGCATATTGGGTTATAGGTTTAATAAAGCTGAATATATTGTTACAGCTTTTGTATGTTACATATTATGAATTCTGATAATGTTTGTAGGCATAACGTATAAAAAAATAGCTACTTGACTATTTTATAATCTATGAGATAAAAAGTAGAGTAAATAAAAAGTCGTACAAACGTATACCCCTATTTTAACGAAGAAGCTGATGTAAGCGACGTCAACAAGGGACAAAAATCGTGGCTCAAACAATCACAGAATACGAGTCGCAGGTGGCTGAAGCAAAAACTAATGAAGTGCTACCATGTCGCTTTTATGTGATTGAACATTACTCAGGGAATACGAATGAAACTGTAAAAATGTTCATTTTAGTTTCATTATTTTTACAACTTACTAGTTGCCCCCCCGAACTTTGTTTCGCCTTAATAGGAATTTTTAAGCCTACCTTTATTGTAGATACATACCAACATGTGGTACATTTTGCTATGCTACCCCATAAAGACCGTTCAATTTTCTGGAATACAAACTGAAAAAGCGAAATTTTTAAAGTAAACTGTGGTAAATTAAAAAAATAACATGCGTCAACTCAAATGTAATAAGAAAAACATCATAATTGTGGATGCGATCAAGTTGTTAATAGCAATTTGAAGTTGCGTTCACAATTACAGAAAAACCAAACTGATTTGTAAGGTTTCCGTGCAACCTTTCCAATTTTTATCTCTATAAAAACCTTCATCGGAGTTCAATTTTCGATTTTTCGATTTTTTACCAACACCAGGAGTGTCGAAAGTGCGTTACCAGCCTGTGTTTGGAGAGAAGGGGGTAAGGGCGGGAGAGGTGGGATGAGTCTCCGACGCTCTCACTGACCAAACGAAACGCAACAATGCTGTTTGCTGTTACTTCATGTCTGAGAGGGTGGTACTACCCCGGGCGAGCTGACCCATTCTGATGAAACCAGTAATAGCTTTACCGTGATGGTTGATTGACTGTGAAACTCGAATGATTGATCGAAAAACTGCATTGACAAAATGAAATGGAAAAAAACTAAACGGTAATTAGAATATACTATCCAAAATAGGGTTACTCTTATTGCATCAGCATTTGTACTAGATAACTTTTTTTATGATTGATTTGCATTTCAGCATGAATAGGTCGGCTCGTTCGGGGCAGTCTCACCCTCTCACAGAAAACCGACGTTAAGTAACAGTGCTTGCATTGTTGCGTTTCATTTGTTCAGTGAGAGCTTCGAAGACCCACCTATCTCCCTTGTCTCCCACCCCTTCCTGCCCCCCTTCACCAGCAAACACAGGTTACTAACGCACTTACGACTACTCTGGAGTTGCTGGTGTCTATGGACCATTTAATGGTGGTCACCATTTAACGTCAAGTAACCCACCTGTTCGTTTATTGCCTATGATACATAAAAAAATATATGAAGATGATAAGGAGGATTTTTTTAAGATTAGCTTTTTTAGAAAAAGTTGCTTTTAAATTAGTAATATTTGAATGGGATTAATCGAATTATGATATCCAGGGCTATTCTTAAAACATTAACAGATGGAAGCGTAGAAGTAATATTAAACGTTATACCTCTAAAGTTATACCGTATGTTATTTATTATACGAACAATTATAATATTTGAATTAATCTCTGAGTCGGTACACTATTTGTAATGTAGAGAGTGCTGTTACGAGTCCCTGTCAGTTTGAGCTACAGTTTGAAACTACATATAAAGTTATGAAGCAATAACATAATTACCTCCACGTAACAACAATTATGTTTATGTTAAATTTATTATGAGAACGGATATATTATTACAATGCAGTATGTATTATAAAATTACATTTCGATTTTTCTTCGGATAACATTTGTAAATTATGAAGTTAATTGTTAATGAATAATAATATATTTTACAAAATTTTACGCTATTAATTAGTTTAATTCTTTATTTACATGACATTATAGGTTAATATTTTCTTCACTTTATTAATTATAATTTCTTTTAAATATGTGCGTTTTTGCTTTGTAAACCAAACCTAGGTGAAATAGACTATTAAATGCCTAACGGTAATTAGACTATATACCAATTTGCAATGGAACTTGCTAATGAGTTTTAACCATTTTCATGTTATATTGTAATATCCTATTGTGAGATAAATATTATAGAAAAAAACAATGTTAATTATAGAAATATTAGTTGTTCTATGGCAGCGGACGCGGTCGAAAAAAACAAAGTACCTACTATTTTTTGTGGAATATAAAAACGTAAGGTTTCTAATTTTTTTATATTCGTCTGATGAGCTAAAATCTACCGGATTTGAATAAAACATTGATCAAAATACATACAGGCGTATAAAATAACGCAATGGCACTTGACAGTTAGTCATTATTGTGAACTTAAAATAGTACATCGTCGCTCTACACCAAGTGGAATTGTAACTTAATTGTATCTTCGATTTAATTTGAATAAATAACAAAAAACAAATGAAACCGAATATAAAACCAATCTTTATATAAGCTTTTTTCCTTTAGTAATTAACAGCAACAACAGACAACGAAAAGGCAATACTTTACTCGCTTTAATGTAAGTACTAGTAATTAACCTAAAAAAAGATCTTATTCAGGCTACTTAATCTAAGCCAAAGCTTCTCGAAATATATAAAAAAGCAAGGCGCGTATTATCTCAACTCTGTTTTGTACAATTTTGTTACGAAATTTATTCGTATCAAAATGTATTGTGATCGAACATCCAAATCTTTTAAAGAGTTATTTGTGTTTCTTCTTTTACAGATGTTGAATACGTATTGGGATATTTTACGGTATAAGGATGAAACATTGGAACTTATTCCACACTAGCTTTTGCCCGCGACTTCACTCGCTTTGGTGTAGATTTGACTTAACCATCGTGAGCAGTACATTTTTTATACTAAAAGTACCCTATTCCCTTTTTTGTACGCCTGAAAAAGTATATACAAATTTTTACAATGATCGGCTCGTAGTACAGCGAAAGCGTAACAAAGAAAATTTCACTTTCTCACATTGACCAATAACTCCCCGATATACATACGTGGTTATAGTTAAGCGATAACCTTATGATTTTGCAAATTCAACCTTACCTGAATAGTTTAAAGTTGTTTTTACAAGGACACAAACGACGTGAGACTATTTGAAATAACTGCATAATCCAAAATTATGCAGTAATTTTTGTATGCCGGTTGTGAGACGTTAAGTGTGCATCTTGGGTTTTTTCATATCAATGCTTTCCCATTTATAATATTAGTAAGAATAGTGTAACTATTTTTTTTTTTTCGATATGAAAACGCTGTTGACCTGGGAAGGTCTTTACAGCTTCACCGAGCTATGGGTGTAACTATTGTATAATAGCAGATGTTCTATAGGTTTCATTTGGTTTTAATTTACTTGATAGGATATGCTATTGAGATCTGATTCATTCGCTACATTATACCTTAGGTACTATTCCCGTGGGGAAATTCGGAGACCAGTTAAAGTATGTGCAATAACCAAACAGGGATTTGTACCGGGTTCGTTAGTATACCCGTGTGAAACCAGGACAGGCAGCTCTTATAAACTTCATTTAGGGTCAACAGAGACACTCCGACGTAAGTAAATTAACAGTCGAATCTTCTCCTTGGAAATAGTTTTGAATTTAATTAAAACAAAGTTTCCGCCTTGTGTTCTAAAAGCGTATTTTCAGTGTAGCAAACGTAAACTTTACGCAGACGTAAAACTGCTTAGATATATTAAATTTAAATTTTGCCTTTAATATTGTTAACGCGTTATACACCATGGTGACCTCATCAGACTTCTTTTATTGCGTCACGGGAGGGCACCGGTGACTTCGATTTTTTTTTAATTCGAATTGTCTACGCTATTACCCTTGTAAGGCCTTAATAGCTTCACCGGACTACTAAGGCGAGCGATTAAAGCACTCAGCCGATTTACTTTTGATAACTAACTCAAGAGTGCTCGGCCCACCTTGGCTTGGACTGCTGCGTAGTTTATGCAATTCGCCACCACTTCCATAGGTAAGCATGTGTGCGTACATGTGTGTGGTGGTGATATGTGTAATATTTTTGCAGTGATGAAAAATTTTGTGTCACTGTATTCCCGCGAACAGCGTACTCAAGAGCTCTACGCCAAAGGATCCTAGGCTTAAGCTGCTGCGAGGAGGCCCTATTCTGGTATTGGTGACCTCGAATACTCTTTTTGTTATAACTTTGTAATAGTTTTTATTTTCAGGGCATATCACTACCAAATACATTCATTACATGCAAAAAATAATTATTTAAATTATTATTTATCTTCTATGTCGTTGAGCGTTAAGCTGAGGTGATTTTTTTATTGTATTTTGCTATTACTTGAAAATTACTTTAATTTTAATTATTATATTTGTTTTTAGTCTTCCTACTGAGAAAGATTATAAGATCCTCACGCTACGTCCCTTAGGAACAGAGTAATTATCGTGCAAAATGTAGATCAGAAGGTAGGCTAAGCATGGATCAAGAATTAATACAACCGAGCCTTGCAAAATTAATCACGATAAAAAACTTACAAGTCAAATAGTACTAATATAAGCATAAATTCCAACGAAATTTGTTATATATAAACGAGCATTTTTGTGAAATAATAATAATGTAACTACAGTTTACTATATCAGAGAATATAAATAATAAATTTTTGTTTCATATCTCCATTACACGGTTGGTGGGAAAAGAGGTTTCTTATTGATCAGAGACGTCTTGAACCGTTCGAGTAGTGCCTCCAGTTCTGTCCTATTTGCGTAGGGCTCGTCCGTTCAATATACGAAAGTAAATACTCGATCATTCCAATATTTCGTTTATCTAGTTCTTATAGATCTTATCTTTATTTATTCCTTAATTTTCCTAAGAAGAAGTGAAAGAGAGAGATCGATAGACTTCTTTTATTCTAAAAGGTTTAATCTCATTAAGTATAAATATATTTTGTGTATATAATAGTTAAGTTGTCCCATGAGGAACGATAATAAAGCGTCTGCTTTTAAGCATAACAATCGTTAGACTTCATATAACTCATAGTAATGAATACATAAGAGAGAATAGAGATATATTTTTACAATTAGCTTTTTTTTTCGAATTGTCTACGCTATTGACCCAGCAAGGTCTTAACAGCTTCACCAGACTACACGATTAGCTAGATATCCAGAGTCTCACTATCACCCTTCGAGTCTCAAGACATTACTCAATAGGTATTTGTGTATTTATAGACGTATATATTTTATGTGAGCCCGGTTGGATTAATGAAAGTCAGTATTTCAGACGAATCAGGAGTCTATATTGTTTCACACATTCAAGGATATCACTATAACTAATTACATGTAACTTCGGATTTACTCAACACACGTGTTTGCCTATACGGCCACAACCGGACTGGTTACACACGTTTTATATTGGAACGGGAAACGATGAGTGGACCTTGGTCCCCTACATATCTATAGCATGCACTCTATAGATATGCAAGTGTATCCCTACAAATCTTTTAACTATACTATATCAAGTGATTAAAAACATAGTAGAATATAGTAACAGTAAAAAAAAGACATAAAATAGCTCAAGTAAGCTTGACTGTATAGTCAAACCAAAAAATAGACGTATAAAATGTTTGTATGTCCTTCCTTTGTGCTTATTACCGACAAAGCAAGTTAGTCTCAAAACATACAATAACAAATTGAATTTGAATTGACTATCTCTTCTAATAATATTTTCTTCTCTACTTGTAAAATATGAGCTAGAAAGAAAGAATATTTAAATTCCGTAGTAACCTATTTCGAGACCTTATGGATAATAGTAATAGCTACTGGGAGTTACGTGAACTTTTGACATAGAGCCGGCCCAAACAAAGCCGAACTTCCATCAAAGATGGAAGTACAAAGAAAAATATAAAACTGGTAAGTTTCAAAGGGATGATCCTTTTATTTTTCGTTTTTCGTTACGATAAAATGGAATACCCATGATAAATTATTTTGTTAACGAATAAATACCTCAAATGGATTGAAATTCATTTCATAATAGGATTAAATAAAATAAGATTGATGTAGGAAAGTTCTTTTTCTTTTAAAAAATAAATGTATTTTGTATTTATTTGATAATCAGTTGGTTTTTCTTTGAAAAGTGACTTGTTATATAAAGTAATAGGGTTATTCAATAATGAATGATGCTAGTATATTAATACTTTTATAAACAGAAATAAAACAATCGATTTATAATAAACATATACACTCATATCAAAAATCGTCTCTTTAAATTTTATCCTCATTATTTGTTAGTCAATAAATTAATTAAATGTTGCATATCTAAGTCATATTTCAGAAAAGATTACAATATCCTAATCGAGCAGCAGCGGGCTTGACACTCGGCCGGATTTATCTTATTTTTTTAAGAATTGCTTTCAAACTTTCGTTTTTTTGTAATATAAACGTCGTAATAACTTCAGCAGCTAAATATCACTGTAAGATCTTATTAGACAATAGTCGTAAGGTAGTAATGGAAGTAAAAAATATAGTATTAGTAATATAATATTTTATAACTAGCGAGTCTTATGTAACGCGAATAAAATAAAGTTTTTAACGCTATCACGGTCTGTGAGCGACTGGCTAGGGTGGCGTGACATCGTACGATCCGAGAGGGAGGCGCATGCGCAGCCCAGGGGCGTACTCCGCGGTCAAGGCCGTAATAGGTGCGTTACATACTCCCCCTTTTGACCAAGAGGAGATCCTATCGAAGCAAGCTCTCAACCAAAAACATCTTGCAGTTCTTAAATACTATAAGACTAGTCGGGGAGCTTTAGTAATATGGGACGATTATCTCCTTCATATCTATGGTGTTATTCTAGTCAATGGGAAGGCTGCTTCCTAGAAGATTGTGCAAAACCCCTGGTACCTACAGGTATAATAAAGCGATGATATAATAGACTATCAGATACGCAGCCCACAGGATCCTCAGAAAGAGCTATGGACTACACAATCCTTATATAGAGCTTTCAGCAAGCTGAATCCGCCTCTCGTTGTTGGGGTGAGCAAATGCAGCTTTATTTTACTTGAGCTAATGAATATACAATTAAATATAGAAGTTATAGGTGCTCTCGGACCCCTTGAAAGTGATCCAGATCAAAGGGTGATTGTGTAATCTTTTGTTATTACCTTCAGAGGTATGTTATTACCTGTATGTGGATTGAGCTTAAAGAAAACAGTTGCTACCTCTTTGGAATATAAACTCTTTTGTAATTCTGATAAATCGTCAAAAGTCTTATCTAGGAATTTTTGGCGAGATGGATTTTATATTTTATTCATAATCTTGTGTTATTTGACTATATTTTGTAATTTTGGTGGAGTTTTACGTAATACAGCTAGTTTATTGTGCATAAGTGAAGGGAATGGAAAATAATATCACGAAGCATGAAATTCTGAGATGCCACAAAAACTCCCTGGAAGGTTCAAGTGATCCACCATCTCGCTAGAATATTGATTTACACGAAGCTTAATATTGAAATGATCACTCGACGCTTGTAATATTATTGACTACGCGACAATGACAGTAATAATCTGAAAGATTCTGATTCTGAATCTGAGATTTCTGTTGGTCAATTCGCCGAGAACCTCCAATAGAAACGATGAAAAGAAAAAAAAACACACAAAATAACAAATTTTCTCACCATATAATGAGATAGCTGACCGATATTTTTTTTTTTAATCTTATTTTTGGCAATCAATCATTTAGATTACTACTGCCATTGTCACGTAGTCAATAATATTACAAGCATCGTGCAATCACTTCAATAATAAGCGTCGTGTCAGTCAATAGCCTAACAAGATGGTGGATCCCTTGTTAAAATCTTCCAGGGAGTTTTTGTGGCATCTCAGAATTTCATGCTCCGTGGTATTATTTTCCATTCACTTCACTTATGCACAATAAACTAACTATATTACGCAAAACACCACCAAATTTACAAAATATAGAGTCTAATAACACAAGATTATGAATAAAATATAAAATCCACTACATGACAGACTGAGATCCCGCCAAAAACTCCGACCGATATTTATTCATTTTGTGACTATAATTCAGGATTTTTCACTGTAAAACTTATACCGTAATATTTTTTTATTTCGTTATGATAATTGATATTTTAATAATATTGTTTGTTAATTAAATAAATATTATATTGGAAATCTACGTGTGATACTTAATTATATGTCAGAATCCGTTTTTAGAGCACAAAATATGATGCAATCATGCATGAAAACAAGAAGGAGAAAAAAACTTTTTTTTTGCAAACCAGTGCTATCAGATACCTTTTAGTAACTACTTTTTCTCATTTTTTTCCGAACTGAGTACGCTATTGGCCTTGCAAGGACTTTAAAGTTTCACCGGACTACAGTTTTTCTAATGCATTAGGTTGTTTGTACTGACAACGGGCCACTGTTTTGCATGAATGCTATGCACTAACATGGATGGCGTCATAGGTAAAAATGTTGACGTTTTTTTCTCTGATATGTTCTAAAATATTTATTAAAATTAATGAAATAATAACTTTGATAGACATTAGATGAATAGCGTAGTCAGTTCGAAAAAAAACTGATAGACATTACATTCTTAAAGTAATTAATGTATTTAATTGATTAAACATTAATCATAATCACTAATAAATCACTAATAAAATAAAAGAATGCCACGTCATTCGGTCAGTTCGCGACAAACTTAAAAACTTAGATAAATGGCTTGTCTTGGCTTGATGGTAGAGACACGCTGAAGCTATAACTGGTTTCACCATAAATGGGTCAGCTCGCCAGAGGTAGGACTACCCTTTCACAGAAAACCGATGTGAAGTAACAGTGCTTGCATTGTATTTAATTCGGTTATATTGAGCGCAGGAGACCCACCTCTCTTTTCCCTCCCTCCGCCATCAAAACAGGCTGGCAACGCACTTGCGGGTCCTCTGGTGTTGCTGGTATCTATGGACGGTGGTAATCACTCAACATCGGGTGAAGCACTTGTTCTTTGCCTCCTATGATATAAAAAAAAAACTATTGAACGGATTTTCATGCGGTTTTCACCAATAGATAGTGTCAGGTTTCTTCATTATCAGGGCGGGACAACGTCCGGCGGGCCCGCCAGTTCTATATAAGTCAAAATAGTGTAACAAATTATCATTTTTTTTGTGCGAATAATATACACAAGATAAAAATGATTATTTCTGCAATGGACAATATACTTGTCGTCTTTTTTATTGGTATAATTTTAAGACGTACAATACAGTATTATTTAGATGTATCTCAAAAGATTTAGCCAGCATTTCCAATGTAACCTTCCGAAAACTCCTTTTTACGACTTCATTAGAATATATCAACTTTATTAAGCTTAGCTGTATTAAACTCCATTGCGTAGTTTAGAAGAAATAAGGTGAAAGATAGACAGACTCGTAGAAAACTTTATTTTATATTTATAAACATATATAAGTATACTATCCTATTCCGTCTGTATCTTTGGCCACATTAAATTACAATATAAAACTTAACCATATTATATAGACTAGCGCCATCTACAGGCTAGTTATAATAAAAAGAATAAGATATAAAATATAAAAACTGGGTGTGTCGTAAGGACACACGACAGAAATGAAACTTTTGTATTACAGAGAAACACTTTAATTAAAGAAACACTACAGAATTTAGGACTGTTGATAAAATATCGATATATCGAAACATCGATATTTTTTAGTAATATTTTTGGGCGATATATCGATAATTCGATATTAAAATTTGGATATCGGTGGTCGATATTTTTTTTTATTCATTATCATTTTCTTAGCCTTATGTTGAATAATAGCTACCCAGCACTCAGATGCATGCAGTATGATTGTGTCTTATAATCGTTTTATACCCCTTCCCCATGTCAAGGGCATTCGTGGATCTCACGATTTTTTTATTTTTTTTATTATTAACGTGGGGAAACCCTTTATGGATAGGCCACTATTCCGGGGGAGATAGTGGGTTATGTTCGACTCTCACGGACTAAAACGCCACGGTGTACCGTCCGCCACATTGTAGGGACAGCAAGACAGGGTCGTGCTTGCTCTGAAACATGAAAAACTGCCCCTGCGGCAGCCTGGAGAGTGAACCAGTCCTATTCCTATATTAACTTAAATTATCCCAGTCGGATTTGCTTTGACTAGTTTGCTCGTTCGCTTCGCTCGCTCGCTTGCCATATATGTGGAGAAGCTTTATGATCATATAAATAATTCATATTTTATTTTTTTCTATGATTGAAACAGTTAAATTATGGATTAAATATAGTACTAACAAAACAAAAAATACAAGATCGTAGAAAAGACTCTGTTTGTCATAGAAATATTTTGTATTTGATTTTTTGTTTTTTTTTTTTTTTTTAATATTAGTAAATAATTATAGAACAACAATAAATATGTACAAAATAACAAAATTATACTACAAAAAACTTTTAAAATGTGCCTCTTAAGGAAAAATCATGTTCCGTTGCACATAACTTCTAACACAAGTAAAAAAAAACCTCGCGTCTCCGCGGGGGGAGGGGAGTGTCTTTTGAAAGGGGGAACCAACCCCTATAAAAAGCAACCCTTAATAACCCCAAATTCGAGATGCGAATTTCTAATGCCAAGCCCATCGAAATGTTATTGCACTGGTGAAACTAGTTGACTACCACTACTTTAAATAACTTGGTAACTGATGGACTGAAAAATATTAGTACACAAAATTATCATATTTAGACAAAAACAATAATGATGACGATTATCAATGTGATTGAATAATGTTTGTGCAAGTTGCTCTTAGAACTGTACTGTTATATTTTAAAACATTTATGGTATAAATTGTACAAATATACTGGACTAGCTGTTACCCGCGGCTCTGCACGCGTTTTTTGAATGTATTAAATAAATTTAAAATTGTTATTAGATGTGTAAATAACAATAATACTCTTTCAACTTTACTTTTTGTAAGTATGACACGCACATCATCTAGAGTAACAGGTAACATGTATATTATATATGTGAATATGTGAGTCCTAGTAGTGTATCGAATGGGATGGGATTTATCATAAGCCACATAGCTGGAACTTTAAACTACTATCTACGTATCACCCTCAGTGCTCACTTACCCTATATAAGAAAGTAATGAAAACATTAAGCTATACATTATTGAACAATATGTCTTAAATATTTTATTATATAGATATAATATGTCCATATTGTTGATACAATCAATATATACCTTGCTATAATTTAAATCACATATAAACATATGACTTTCAATTATATTCATTCTTGGAGTCCAGTACAAGGTACGTCACACGCGCATGTTTACAGTGAACAACATATTTTTGGTCAATTTCACACATACGAATGCACGGATAACAGTTAATCACAACATAGTGTCAACAAAGTCGTGTTTCACGTCTGTGTATATGTCTGTACGCGATAAGATCAAAAACGCATCTTCATGCCGTTTTAACCAATATATAAAATGATATTTGGGCAAGGTTTAGGTATAGTTTGTCTTATTATTAGAGTGGGTATCGTCAGCTGAATTCGCTAGCTTAAAATAAAACAGCTAATTAGTTAGTTATTTGTCCGTAAAATTCCCGTTCAAATATTACTTGTACTCCGTTGAAGCTGTTAGGATCTTGCTAGGTCAATAGCAAAATAGCCCGATTTTGAGACATTCTTCATTAGTGCTCCGCTCCTATTGGTTTTAACCTGATGATATGTAGCCTATAGCCATCCTCGATAAATGAGCTATATAACACTAAAAGAAACTTTCAAATCGGACCGGTAGATCTTAAGATTAGCGCGTTCAACCAAACAAACAAACAAACTCTTCAGCTTTATAATATTAGTATAGATTAAAAACTGTAAATCAATCTTAAGCTGATTTACATTTTTTTAATAAAGCCGACATTTATCGATATATCGAAATATCGATATTTTTTTCAAATATATCGAGGTCTGATATTGATATTTTCATAAATATCGATATATCGAAAATACGATATTTTTAAAAATATCAACAGCCCTATACAGAAAGCCATCGTCATGCGGAATTCCCAGACGGTCACCCATACAAGTACCGACCGCGCCCGACGTTGCTAAATTTTGATGATCGGACGAGAACCGGTGTTTTCAACACTCTACCCGACACGGTATTTCCTCTAATCACTTTTCGTCACCGAAGAAGGTTGCAGATCAAAAGTTCAAAGCCCTCCCATAAGAAGTTTCATGTTGATCAGTCAAACGGTGCTGCAGTATATTCATCTGAAATATAGTAATATGCATTTTTATATGCATAGAATAATGAACGTGCTAATAACTTTAAGGAATATAGGACAAAATGATTTAATGTATACTTTATTACACGTATCCCGTGAAACAAAAAAAAAAAAACTTTCAACATATCTGGGACACGAAACTCAAGGACAATCGTTATCGAACTTTTTTAATAAAAATCGAGATTTAACTAAACAAGCTTAATATAAAAAAATATTGAGCCCTAACATTTTATGTGTCAGTTAGCAAACGTTGAGCCTTTTAAAATATTCATCGAGGTGCCCCAGTGGAGGCCGGCAGGCGGCCAGTGGGGACAAACAAAACATCATTAGAGGCGAAAACGTAAAAATAACCTCCACCCGAGAAATTATTTAATTAATTAAGAGGAATTTGTCTTTTACTAATTGAAAACGCGCTCCGAATAAAACGTTTTGGTTTTAATTAAATGAGAGTTTGGGTTTTTTCTTTACCGCGAAACATCTTTATATTCACACATGATGTGTAATTAACAGTACTAGTGGTCGTCCGGCGTGGTCGACAAATTTGACCATAATAAAGGATACTAATAAAAAAGTGTGTGTATACTTATGTACATGCGTTAGGGGTTATACCTCTTTGGCGTAATAAGATAAGAATCTTTTCAAAAGTTTATTTTTCGCCTTATTCTACGTTTGTAGAAAAAACGACACTAACAATAGAAATAAGTATTTAATACATTAAAAGTTTCAATACAAAGAAATACAAAGAAACAAAATGTTGATTATAGCTAACTTCAGGGTGTTGGGTTTTCGTGACGGTGTGCGCGCGCATCGTAAAATTTACTCTCATCATTTTTCCCTAACGCGTCAAAAGAAGTACAACTTCAAAATATTACTAGACATTATATAATATTACACTAACGGATGTTGAATCAAACCTGACAATTAAAAAAAACATTACAACATAATATTTGCGCTTATCACAAACAGACAGACAGACGTGGCAAAGGACTTTGTTTTAAATTTTTTTTTTATATTCAACAAGTACGCGCTTGGCCACAATCTCACCTGATGGTAAGTGACGATGAGGCCGACGATGTATCGCGCTTACCAACTAGATGCTTATTCACTCTACTCTTGAAGATTCCCAAGTTATAAGATGTCGGGAAGACAGACGCCGGGAGTGAATTCCACTCCTTAGCCGTACGTATAATGAATGTGGAAGCAAATCGCTTCGTACGAATTACGAGATACTACGGGATGTAGTGATGATAGTGATAAACAAGACTATCGGTATTATTACAAAAAAGTTAAATACGTATTAAAAACTTGCCTTAAAAAGGTTACGTTTTAAATGCACCGCAGTCACTAAATGTTCGCCGTCTTGCTTTTTTTAGGTTAGGGTATACTTGAAAAAAAAAGGATAACTCGAACTTGCGTCGGGATTAATTTTAACTAAAGTAATGTCATACATCTCAACTTTAATTTAATACAAACCATTTCATTGGTGTTCCTTATTTCTTTATCCTTCCACTTTCATGTTTAATATTTATCTACTTATATGATTTTCATAAATCTTATCAAATTCTAAATTGTAGAGGAAGCATAATTCTCGTGAACAAAGCATTTTAAAAGTATTCCGTAATTAAATTTTCTGTCTAGCATCCATCTATACTCCTAAACATTTAATAAAAATGAAGTGTCTGTGTGTAACATCAAAATAACAACTTTTTACTGAATTGGAATGAAAGTATACACGCTACTGATAACAAAAATGTATTTTTGACAGACAGTTTCGGGCATTTGAAATGGCTGGGCCGATTTTGACGAGAATTTCACTGGCAGCTGAGATAACAGCGGGTAACTTACGCTACTTTAAATCAAACTAGCTATTAACCGCGGCTTCGTCCGCAATGCTATCTCCAAAACGGTTAGTTGAAATGCTTTGTATAACCTTATGTTACTCAGACACGACGTAGCTCGCTATCAGTGTAATTCTTCTCATTTAGAATCAAAATAAATGATTCAAATTTTACCTGTTTAAAGTGATAATAATATTTACTTTAACCTATTTAAATGTGTAAACGACCATAATCGTTTTCAGTATCGATGCTCTTTATTTTTAATGCTGGCTGTACGCCGCTCCGCTACCGGGTGGTAAAGTGAGGGTAAATGGCGCAGAAAAATGCAAATTTGCAGACCGTGCATCGCAAACTATCGCATAGCCTGATTCTGCTGACCTATTCTATCACCGTGCTTCTTTTGTTTACACAAATTATCAATATCTGTAATAATATTTTCAAATAAGGACAATCTTTATCAAGAAAAATAAAGGTACATTTACGTACTACCTATCTAACCTATCTGTCCAACGTATTCTTTATAATATGCTTTCTACCTTATAAGATACCCTATATCCTTGCTCGTAATAACAAGTGTGTAAAACTTCATGGTGATCGGTTGAGTAGATAATGCATGAAAGCGTAATATACAAACAGACTTACTTTCGCATATATATAAAATCATTAAGGTTTAACAACTGCCTGAAATTTTATTGACTTTTACAAACCAAATGATAGGCAGGCAATACGCACTTGCGACTACCCTGATGTTGGTGATTATTTACCATCGGGTGACTCGCTCTCCCCCAATAAAATAAAAAAAAATAGCTGTACTCGCGGCTTTGTTTGCGTGCTCAGTAAAAGTATTTTTTTTATATAGTTATAATCACATTACATATTTTATTTCATACGTATATAGGTATTCTATGACTGTTTTAAATACTACTCGCATTTTGGTGTGAAACTTCTTCTGGGATAATGTGAATTGGATTTTGTGAAATAAAATTGTGTAACGAAAAGAAAATAGATATAAATGTATATATAGGTTTTTTAGACTGTGAGAGAATGAGATAGAATAGGTTATATAGTGTCCCTACACTTCGTCTGCTCTTTGGGGTTGGGAGTCCGATTTGTGTCGCCGCACGCTTCGGACGTACGGAGCTTCTAAAAGTGACCGTTATTTTTCGCGCACTATTTTTCGTAGTATCGCGAGTTTCGTCATCGATCTCCGACTGCGGTCTGCGTGCTTCGCGCATCATTCGCGTAGTCACTTGGAAGCTCGCCGCGTTCTGTCCTGTTATCTGGTTAACAGAGATTTCAATCGTAGGCGCTCCATTTTTGAGCGCATCAAACTGCACTTTTTAGTGCAAACCCGGGCTGCAAGTCCAGTCGTCTGGCCAACCTCCGGAAACCTACCGGTGAAAACGCAAGGAGGTTGGAGCGACCTACCCGCTACCTACCGCGGCCTACTGCACTGGTAGACGGGCCTGGGTAGCTAGGCCTTGGCGAGGTCGCCTAGTCTAGTCCAGGTGTCGCCCTCCCACCCTCCCTTTCCCCTTGTTCCATCCCCGGGTGTCTGTTTGGGCGTAGCCCGGTTTACCGGTCTGCGTCCTCGGCCTCGGGCTTGTTAGGGCCTCTCCCTAGGCGAGTTAGGACCCCCCTGTGAGGCATTGCACATTCGCCCACAGTTTCTCTTGGCCCGGGCTCGGGATAGCCCGTTAGCTTACCGTTGGCGTGCCCCCCTGCCCTTAAGGCAGGGAGGTTGTTCTCGCGGCCCCTCCCTCTCAGTCCACCGCGATGGACTCGCTATTATATGATGATGTAAATCTCCGTCAGATTTTGTCAGAACAAGGCCTTAACGATGAGGCAATCCAATCCGTAATTGATAACGCGTCGTCCGCCGCGGGTCCGAAACACATCGCGAACCTCCCGACCGCGAACTCCTTTAGTACGCTTTCGCCGCAGTCTCCTCTAGACGAGCGCGAAAAGGGCCTACTTGAGGCCCCGATACCGAGCTCCAGCTCAGAGTCTGAGATGGAGCTCGACGAATCAACGTCGGATTCGTCCGCGTCCGCGACAACCGTGTCGACCGCGTCCCCCGCGCCTTCAGCGCAATTAGAAGAAGACGGATATACGACCGTCTCACGCAACAAGCGTCGTCAGGCAAGCCCGACGGATTCGGGTTCCGTAGGCCCGCAAAAAGTCGCCAACATAGGTGGCGCTCGCGTGCCGTCGTCGGCTCATACATCGCCGCGTAAGCAGAACGGCAATACAAACAATAGTCCCGTCTCGCTCACTCCGGGTTCCGTACCTAGGAAGCCGCGTTCGCCGCCGCCTGTTACGATACAGGACAAATCTAAGTGGACCGCGATTTCGAATAGTCTGAAAACGCGAAACATCAATTATACAAACGCGCTCAGTACTCCGGCGGGTATTCGAGTCAAATGTCCCACGTCGGACGATCACCGCGCCTTGATCCGTTTTCTCACGGAAATGAAACTCGCGTATTTTACGTACGCGTTAGAAGAGGAGCGCCTCCTGCGTGTCGTGCTTCGCCGCGTCCCGGCCGAAATCTCGGTCGAGGAAATCACCCTCTCCCTTAAGGAGAGTAACTATCCAGAGCGTGAGGTACATCGTATGTACCACCCACGCAACCGCAAACCATATAATATGGTTCTCGCCATCCTCGACCGGTCGCAGGAGGGCAAAGCCATATTCTCCCTCACTTCTGTGTGTGGCCTTAACGGGATCACCGTCGAGCCCCCACGCAAGACCCACATTCCTTCGCAGTGCCATAACTGCCAGAGTTATGGCCACTCTGCGAAGAATTGTCATCTTCGCCCCAGGTGCGTCAAGTGCCTGGGTGATCATGCCACGAAGGAGTGCGAGCGCACTCCTGGCACTCCCGACCCTCCCAGTTGTGTGCTCTGCGGTAACGCGGGTCACCCCGCGAACTATCGCGGATGTCCCCGCGCACCGCGCACACAACGCCCTCGTCAGGCGAGGCAGGCGCCCAGGGTGTCTGCACCCGCCGCCCGCCGTCCGCCTCCACCTCTCATGTCCGTGGAGGCCTTCCCGAGCCTGCCGGGCGCTTCCCGCGCCCCGGTAGCGCCCGCACCTACACCGCGCTCGCCACCCTCTGTGCCGCGCGCGGCCCAACCCGGACGGGCCCCTATGGCCCCCTGGGCTCCCAGACCTCAGCCTCAGGCCTCTTCAAGGCCTCTGGCGCCGCCACCTAAGGCGGCTCAGGCTCCACCATCGTCATCTCTGTCGGACAAGTTCGACTGGATGGAGCAACTTCTAATCGAGCACGATATGCAGGAGGTGCTCGCCTTTTACGCCCTTGTAGAGGAGAACTCCCATGGGGTACAACTCCTCGAAGCCCTAGGGCGCTTTCCGGCTATCGGAGCCACAATACAGCGCCTCGCCCGTTCACATTCGTCCAAATATTAGTTTTAAAATTCCCGGGAATGAACAAAATTAAATCCCGCGGTCTTTGCATCTCGTTTTTCAACGCGAGATCCCTTCGGACACAGCGCGATCTAGTAGCTGACTTTTTACGCGACAGACAGATTGACGTTTTCCTCATCCAGGAAACGATGCTTAAACCGAGTATGCGTAATCCGAGAATCGCGAACTATTGTATCGTTAGGAACGACCGTGTCACCCGCGGGGGTGGCACTCTAATCTATTTTAGGCGTTCATTATATTGCATGCCTTTAGATCCGCCCGCGCTTACTCATATGGAAGTGTCAGTATGCCGCGTCGGTATGACGGGCCACTCTGATATTATTCTTGTCTCCGCGTACCTACCGCCAAATAAAGTATTGCTCGAATCCGACTTGCAGGCGCTATTCAATTTAGGTAATTCGGTTATTATAGCGGGGGACCTCAACTGCGGGAACGTCATCTGGAACAGTCCGTGTACCTCTCGTAACGGGAGGATACTCGACGAACTAGGTGAGGCTCTCGCATTTGACGTCATAGCCCCTCCGGAACCCACACATTATCAGGACAACTGTCGACCGTCAGTTTTAGATGTAGCTCTTTTGAAAAATGTCGTGCTTCCTGTACGACTCATATCAGTCATACACGAACTCGACTCGGACCATCGGCCGGTTCTATTACAGTTAGGTCATAATTCTGACTTTAGCCCGACGCCGATCAGAGTGGCCGATTACGCTGCGCAATCTTCTCGCTCTGTAACACACAAAGAAAATATTGGTTAGTCACAGTGCGGGGGGATCCGTGTCAGGGCGAGCCCTCTTACGGAGATAATTTTTCGCCACCCTCGCATGAGGGTGTGTCTAGTGGTGGAGTTATTTTGAGCTAACTCCGTGTGGCTTTCTGCGGCATGTTTTGCTCATTCCCGCTCAGATGTGCGGATGAGCGTCCGTGCCTGCTTTTTTGCGGTTTTCGTGCGCGATTCTGCGTCGGGAGGTCTTGTGTGAAGCGGCGCAATGTTTAGGAGGTGTGGGTGCGCCGATAAGTCTGCTCTCCGAAACATGTTCGTGGCGAGGCTGCTTATGAATTCTTCTAGGCTCTCTATCTTGAGGTCGCGAGCGATTGTCGCGTTCCTCACGTATCGTGGGGCTCCGACAATCGTTCTCAACGTCATGTTCTGTTGGGCTCGTAATCTGCGTCTTTGGGTCTCAGATACGCAACCGAACCAAGCCGGAGCCGCATACGTGAGCCGAGATCTCACGTATGTCTTGTAGAGGCCTAGTTTGGTGCGGTAGGGAAGTTTTGAAGATAGCACCGGGTATAGCACTCTCCTCGCCTCCCTGGTACTCGCGATAATATTATCGACATGCTTTCGGAAAGTCAGCATTACGCGAAACTCAGAGAGTATTTTAAAAATAGTCCGTCGCCTAACAGTCTAGATAGTATTCCGGACGTGTTGGTGTCTAAAGCCGACGCGGATTCGGCCATCGATTTCCTGGTCGATTATCTCCAGACCGCCGTCAGGGAGACCTCGAAAGAGGTACAAGCGGCGAATGAACGCCGTTTTATACTCCCTGATGACGTGAGAGCATTGATCACGGAAAAGAACGCCGCGACTCGTGCTCATGACGCTTACCCGACCGCAGAAAACCGCGAACGCTTACGTGCTCTGCGTAAAGAAGTTAAGTCTCGTATTACTGAGATCCGAAGTGACAGGTGGGACAGGTTGTTGGAGGATCTCCAGCCGTCGCACCTGGCATTCTGGGACCTCACGCGAAAATTCAAATCAGATACGGTCATTCCAATGCCCCCTCTCGACAGAGGCCCTGGGTTGCCTCCCGCGTTCGATAACACTGATAAAGCCGAATGTCTCGCCGCGAGCTTAGAGAAACAGTGTTCGCCAAACACTGGCAATACTGACCCTTCCATCATAGAGTCTATTGTCACAGCCGTAGAGCATGCACTCGCGTCGCCTCCGGCGGATACCCTAACCCCGATAACGTTCGATGAAGTCTCGGCCGCCATCAAGCGTCTCAAACCTAGGAAGTCCCCAGGTCCCGATGGGATCAGGAACGAGGTTCTGAAGCTCCTTCCTGACCGCATCATTGCTCTATTGGTCTGCATCTTCAATGCGGCCATGTCCCAGGGTCATTTTCCAGCCGTCTGGAAGAGGGCCGTAGTGATAGGGATTCACAAGCCCGGCAAGAAAGCTACGCTTCCCGATAGCTATCGTCCGATTAGTTTGTTAGACACCTTAGGCAAACTTTACGAGCGGCTCCTTCTGAACCGTCTCCAGGTCACGGTTAACGATCAGAGGTTGATTCCACCCGAGCAGTTTGGATTTCGCGCCAAACACTCTTGTCCGGATCAAGTGCTCCGCCTCACGGAGCACATTCTTTCCAATTTCAATAAAGATCCGCATCCGGAGCCGGATCCGCCCGTGAGAAACACTAATCCGAAACGTACAATAGCTGTATTCTTCGACGTCGCCAAGGCCTTCGATAAGGTCTGGCACGAAGGGCTCATATTCAAGTTAAACCAAGCCGGCATACCCGATAGGTTAGTTCGCATCCTCCGCGATTATCTAGCCGATAGAACCTTCCGGTTTAGAGTAGACGGCGAATTCTCATCGCCCCGTCCGATACGATCAGGAGTGCCGCAAGGCTCAATTCTCGCGCCCACCCTCTTCAACCTGTTCATCAGCGACCTACCTAAGCTCCCGGGAGTCGAGGTAGGTTGTTATGCTGATGATACAGTTATCTACGCCTCTGGCTGGCGGCTGAGTGATCTTAGAGACACCATCGAAGAAGCCGTTAGCACACTCGGTGATTGGTTTCTTCGATGGCGAATAGGTATAAATCCCGATAAGAGCGCCGCGATGCTCTTCGATCCTAGACATCGCGAGAACAAGTTAAAGCCCATAAGGCTATACGATTCCGAGATACCTTGGACCACCGAGGTCAAGTATCTCGGCGTCACCCTAGATAGTCATTTAACGTATGAGCCACACATCAAAAGAGTGCGAAACAAAGCCGCTATGGTCTTGGGTCGCCTCCATTATTTACTTTGTCAGAAGAGCAAACTGTCCCTCAGACATAAGCTCACAATATATAAAGTTTGTATTCGTCCCGTTATGACGTATAGTTGTCCCGTTTTCGCCCACGCGAAGGATCTCGATAGACTTCAGGTTTTGCAGACCCGGGCTCTGCGTAAAATCACCGGTGCCCCTTGGTACGTCCGGAGGGCGGATCTCCACAGGGACCTGGAGATGCCGTCCATCTGGACGTATATAAAATCACTTACTACTAGCTATTTCGAGCGAGCCGCGAATCATCCCAGTCCGTTAGTGGTATCCGCCGCGAATTACGAACCCGTGCCCAACGCTGGGCGTTATAAAAGACGTCCGCGACACATTTTTACCGACCCTCCCGACGATATCACGTCAGCGAACGATCAGTACCAGCCTGTCCCACGTAATATAGCGTGCTCACGCCCACGCCCGCGTAACCACAGATCGCGCCGCCGCGGTTTGGGGGTTAACTTCGCTCCCGCACACTCGATTAGGCCTCCCACGGCAGCGGCTCAAGCCTAGGTTCGATCCCTCGGCAGGGAGCCCTTGAGTGCGTTGCTTGCGCGATACGGTGACACACCCATACATCACTGCTACAACACTACACTATCACCTCCACACACGTGCACGCCTACACGCTACACATCTTTGTGGAAGGGTTATTTTGTGAAAGATTTTTTCCCTTATCGAACTGAAAAAACTCTCCTAATTTTCCGATAAAAATATATGGAGGGGCTGTCGGGGCGGATATGCTGGTACTCATATGCGTCTCGATAGCTCAAACATATATGAATAGTTAGCTAGGTTAGCTAAGATAGGTCGCGATTTTTGCATGCAACGGGTAACGGCCAAGCCGAGGTGTGCCGTGCACCCTTGAGCTAGTTACCATTATAAAATCGGCTGAGTGCCTTAAGCGCTCGCCTTAGTAGTCCGGTGAAGCTGTTAAGACCTTGCTAGGTCAATAGCGTAGTCAGTTCGAGAAAAAAAAAAAAAAAAAAAAAGTCTCCTCTTTATGCGATGGTTCGTAGTAGTCTGTATGGCCACTACTCTTCCGACGTATACGGGTCCATACACGGACTGCATAACATGTAGACTAGAAGTACATGCTGTATACAATATTCTTAATGTATTCGTAAGTTATTTAGTGGCTTATAACCACTAGTGTCACTTTCAGAAATAACCTATAATGATAGTAATGCTGACGTATTTGCAACTGCATCTATTTTGTAAAAATGTACAATAAAAATTTTGGAACGAAGTTCCTTATCGCGCGTTGTGAACGGGGGCTAGACGGAAAAATTCTTACGAAAAGTTGTAACGACACATTTTGCTATAGTAAGCTATTGTAAGCTGTGCGGCGTCGCATGTTTCTCTGTCTGTCTGTCTCTCTCTCTCTCTATTATAGAAAGCAAGCCAGATATTTTCATTTCTATTTCGCATTGAACAGTGTGGTGTCGCGATGATTATTTTTGTTGAGTGTATACAGGTTTTTTGTAAATAATAAATAATAATTTAAATAAAATAGAATACCTAACATATGTTTCCTACTTCAGTTACCACAAGCCAATTATTACGAAAATTGAGCCTACTGATTAAGTTTATATAACATTATATTTGTTAATAATAAAAAAAATATCATTATAACTTAAAAAAATAAAATTTTATTACAATTCCTTCACTAATTAATCGAAAGGAACTTCGTTCCATCCGGGTGTCCCTTGACACCTCTCAAGTTTTTTATTTTTTTATATTGGATCGAACAATTTTGTAACTTTATTGTTACTTTAAGTAATTAAAAAATATCGATCAGTCTCTATCTCCTTCTTCTCTCTGTTTTCCATCTTCATAGTGTATTCATCCCATTCTCTTAAAAATTAATTAGAATAGTAGTTTCACTTCTACTGCATGTGAACTCACACTTAATTTTTTTTTCGATCTGATTACGCTATTGACCCAGCAAGGTCTTAACAGCTTCACCAGACGACACTCAATTTTATAATCTAAACCTTACAACCGAGATAATATGGAATGATGAAACAGTCACAATGACTCTCTTTTAGTTTTTCGTGTTTCGAAGGAATCTACCAGTAAATATCCAACTGCCGAGAGACTTGTAGGCCGATAAACAGTGACGATCGAATGTGGTGTACTGATCTCTCAGCAGTCACAATTGTACTTTAGATATACCATTAGATACAGTGATGTTACTTTGCACATCAGATACCGTGACATCACTTTGCACATCAGATACAGTGACGTCACAAATTAGCAATACAATTTCTGTGGATTAAAGTTATTATTTTTCAAGTCGTATTTGTTACGTGATTTGTCACTGTAATTTAAACATGAAAGTTCAATTTGAAGCATTTCTTTCTATTACAAGTATATCACTAAAGTAAATGACACAATATCTAACTTTTTTATTATATACAACAAATATCTCAAATGTTAAGGGATCTATAGTATTTTATTAGAAACGCGAAAAATGTTTACTAAACAAACTAAGGAAAAACTCGGGGCACTATAAAGACACACGAGAGATTGAAATTCGGGGCTTACAGCGTTCCAGAATATTCCCGAAAGTATTATAAATATCGCGTAGTAGCGTATTAACTGTCACAAAAACCGCCACTTCCGCACAACTTTTATTTCTTTTGCAAGAAGTCTCGAGATAAATACAAGGTTGGGGGGGACCTTCTTTTAAAAACGATTTTAAGATAAAGTTGTTGCCTTAAGGCGTATATGTATTATAATTAAAACTAATAAGCATACTTGTTTATATCTTTAAGTTCTAGAGCTGCGTTTAAGTATAAATAGGGCTTCACAGAAATTATGTTTACAATATTATGGTTTTTAAGTTCATTAAAATTTTTTTTTATCAATTGAATAAGATTTTTATGCATTTTTTTTTTATTTAATTAAAAGAAATAACCAGAATTATAAATTCTATTTTATTTTTGTATAATTGTTTCGTAACAAAACTGCAAATATTTAATCATCTAACGGTGATCTCCACTAACTTTTAAACCAGTAAATTTATGAAATAATGTTTATTACTTAGTAAACCTTTTTATAGACCGTTCAATACTATGCAATCTGTATGAAAAATGTTAGTTAATATTACTAACTTAAACTTTATTCTCCATTTTTATTACCAATGTTTCCAAAGTATTAGAAAATGTATTTAAAGCAAGATCTTACCCATAAAATAAATTGTTGGATAATAGTACAAATTATGAGATGACCTCTGACTTGGCTGTATGGTCTAGATACCTTTGCCTTTTCCTTAGGATGGAAAGAACAGAGATCAATAAGTTTCAGGCGGAGTTTTTGGCGGGATTTTAGTCTGTCATGTAGTGGTTTCATATTTTATTCATAATCTTGTGTTATTTGACTCTATATTTTGTAAATTTGGTGGTGTTTTACGTAATTTAGTTAGTTTATTATGCATAAGTGAAGTGAATGGTAAATAATACCACGGAGCATGAAATTCTGAGATGCCACAAAAACTCCCAGGAAGATTCTAACAAGGGATCCACCATCTTGTTAGAATATTGACTCACACGACGCTTAATACTGAAGTGATCGCACAACGCTTGTAATATTATTGACTACGCGACAATGGCAGTAATAATCAGAAAGATTGGTTGCCAAAAATAAAGATTAAAAAAAAAAAGTTTCAGGCGGGAGTTTTTGGCGGGATCTTTATCTGTCATGTAGTGGATTTTATATTTTATTCATAATCTTGTGTTATTTTACTCTATATTTTGTAAATTTCGTAGTGTTTAACGTAATATAGTTTGTTTATTGGGCATAAGTGAACAGAATGGAAAATAATACCGCGGAGCATGAAATTCTGAGATGCCACAAAAACTCCCTGGAAGGTTCCACCATCACAAGGGATCCACCATCTTGTTAGAATATTGAAATAATCACATGACGCTTGTAATATTATTGTACTATAACGTCCATTGAAAGAAAATATTAATACTGGCAAGTACTTCTGCGGAGCCAAAACAAGAAAAAGAAGAAGTTTCTGGCGGAATCTTGAAATATAATTTAATGGATTTTATGTTTTAATGATCCTGTGTTACTTGGCTCTATATTTTGTAATATTGGAGGTGTTTAACGTAATATAGTTTGATTATTGTGCATAAACGAAATGGATGAGGAATAATACCATGGATTCTGACTCACCGAAAGAACTCCCTGGAAAGTTCTAACAAGAGACATTATCTATTCGACAATTGCAGTAAGAATCTACTAGAATATTGACTGGAAAAGTAAAACTTAAAAAAAAATACAAACCAGAAAAATAATTATAATAGTTAAAGTTTACACACCTTATCTACCTACCTTATAGTAAGTTAGATTTTATCAAAATTAATACAATACTAAGCACGTAAAAGAGCTAACTTTATCTAAGACCCAGCTACTAGAACGAACCAATAGGTGTTTCGCAACGGATTTTCAACTTCGAAGTAAATAGGAGGTTTGCGTTAGGAAAAACCCTGCAACTACGCTATTTTATTATTATAGAGTTCTAAACCTCGATCTCTGGCTCATTGTACTATTGAACGCAAGTCGTTTAATGTAGACTGATCATCAAAGTAAATTGTTTCGAAATATGTATAAAATGTACTTCGTCTCTATTCTATAACGTGAATTTGGATTTAGTATTAATTATATTTAAATATACATATATTTCCAAATTCCAAATTCCAAATTCACTAGGGGGTGCCGCGGACATTGTCCCCCCTGATAATAAAATATCTTGACAATTTATATACCTAAACCTTCCTCATAAATCATTGTATCTGCTGGTGAAAGTCGCATAAAAGTTATTTTAGTACTTTTTGAATTTATGGCGAACAGATAGACAGACAGACGTGGCAGGGGACTTTATTTTATACTGTGTAATGATTTACATATAATTACGTATTAATATGAAAGTCAGAAAAACTATGCATACGAATTAACAGAGTACATTACTTCTATAACGAAAATTAATTATTTTTGGTACGTTTATAAATGACAACTATTTTATTAGTCTAGTAATCATTGAAATAATATATATAAAAAATAAATAAAGACGTCCTTTATATGAACTACTTCTTTAAAGCATTTCCATCTTACTAAGAAGTTAGTTAACAAAGTTAATTAATTAAATCTTTGTTTCCTGAATTACGTTTAGATGACAAATTATTTTGGTTCGTAACTATCGCTAATTAAGTCTTATATTCCCTTGCAGCTTGACTGGCTACTGTCAGACAATACGCCTGTGACAACGATAGCCGGTCTACGCAGGGTTCTTAGCAACGGCTCCCTGGAGCTGTCACCTTTCCCGGCAGAGTATTACAGGCATGACGTTCATGCTACCACATACAGATGCAGAATAAAATTAAGCAGCGGTTACGTTATACTCTCCAAAAGCATACACGTACATGCAGGTAAGATGCATTCTAATTCGTCTCAATCCAATTTTTTTTTATGCTAAAAGGCAGCAAACAGGCAGACGGTCCATCTGATGTTAAAAGGTTACCGTCGCTATTATATTGCCGACCTTGGAGAGCGTGTTTGTTTATTATTGGTAAATAAGAGTAAATATAGCTGAGGATCTCCTCTAATCGGTGATCATGCGTTTTGTTGCTTCAAGTGAAAAAAATAGTATAGAATGAACAGATCCCCTTCAACTGGCAACACGGAGTTGCGACTACCTTTTTAATGTGTATTATTTCTGACTAGCTGACCCGTGCAACTTGGTTTGCACAAAATAGGTTATTACCGGTTTCAATTGTACTTTTAAATGTAAATGACCTTAAAAAACCTAAAACCCGATTGCAGCGATATTTAGCAGTGACTCCTAACTATCCAGAGACTTACTCAAACATACACCCTGGTGGTATGCGAGAAATCTTTTAAAATAAGCGTAGAAACTGTTCGCAGCATCATCTAACGGGTCCAATGAAAATAAAAACTAACCTATTGCCGATAAATGTCTTTGCAGTACCCACTGTAACTTCAGCACTTGACATACTGTAAAAACTAAACTTTATCTACATTAAATTTCCTTTTTTCATCGAACTGACTACGCTATTGGTCTGGCAGGGCCTTAACCGCTTTACCGGACTACAAAACATAAAATTTTCATTTTGATTTAGTATTGTTTTGGTATATTTGGTATAGTATTCATATTCTTTTGGAAGCTTTGTAAAGTATTCGTGAAATCTGCATCCAAACATAATCTTGTCAATTTATTTTACTTTTGACATATAAACCACATTTTCGACCAAAAAATTGAACTTGGTATAATATATCTATCTAATGGTGAAAGAATTTTCAAAATCGGATCATTAGTACCAAAAATTGCCCGAAAACTAAACTTTACCTCTCTTTATAATCATCATTACATAGTACAAAACAAAACCCCCTACTACGTCTGTTTGTCTGTTCGCGATAAACTCAAAAAGTACTGAATGGCTTATCATGCGGATTTCACCAGTGGATAAAGTGATTAATGAGGAACGTTTTAGTACATAATTTTTCAAGGATTTTTATTATAATCGGGACAGAACGTTTGTCGGGCCCGCTAGTATTAGTGTAAATATAGGTACATCATTGTATGGTATTACAACCACGTAAATAAATTATTTTAATCGTTGATTCGAAAACCTGAACCAACTGCTTCAAGACTTAACAATATTTAAAGATTTTTTTTTTTTCGAAATGAAAACGCTGTTGACCTGGAAAGGTCTTTACAGCTTCACCGAACAACCGAGGCGAGCGCTGAATGCACTCAGCCGATGTGGGATGTTTGGGCGACTAACTCAGAAGTGCATGGCACACCTCGGCTTGGGCTGTCGCCTGTTTTGTGGAAAAATCGCTACCTGTCTGAGCTAACCTAAGTAAAGCTATCTTGATATACGTATATGAGTTATTGAAATATGCATGTGTAGCAAGCATGCGTGACTCAACAACTCCTATATGTATTTTGTGCCAAAAAAAATCCTCTAAACTATATAGGATAAAATAGAATGGGTAAAATTTTTAAAAAGTAATTCTATCAAATATCGAAATAACATACGTACTGACAGAACTCTAATTGAGATTCAAGATATTTCAATTTAACGCCATTTATGGACCCTTCTAGCTATCTTGACTTCTGATCGCATTCTTATTATCTAATGATGAAGTTCATTTATTATACTAATATTATTTGTTATTTATGTGAAAAAAATAATTAAACATGGTTCATCGTTTAATATGTCTTAGATATTATTTATACAATAATATAAATATATGATTGTTACCGGTTTCAAGTGTATTTTTAAACACGATAAATCTTAACAAACCCAATTACAGCGACATCTACCTTTTCCAATTATGAATCCAAACTACCCATGGACTTAAATTTATACTAAGTTAAGCCTAAGTCGTATTGTATATTAGGTTCAGTTTTGCTTAACAACTTTGTCGACGTTTTCTATGTAGTTGAAATTTTTGGACACAAATTATATATAGCAGTAGCTCAGCCGTCAGTCAGCTCGTACAAGACGTCATGCATATCGACGACGGTCGACAGGGCGACTGTTCGAAACCGAACGAATTCATTGTGATTAACTATAAAAAACTATTGAATAAACATAAAAATACTCGCATATGTATATAACTTTTAATGCTACAAAATATTTCAATTTAGCGCCAACTATGGACCTTTTAGTTTTTTTTATCTTGACTGATTAGTTCATTCTTATTATGTAACTAATAATGAAATTCATCTATTATACTATTATTATTTTTTATTTATGTGAAAAAATAATTAATTAAACATTGTTCATCGTTTAATATGTCTTAGATATTATTTATACAATAATATACATATATAACCCGTGAAAATTCATCTGTACCAAATCGATTATTACAATTATTATTTCAATTGTATTTTTAAACACGATAATTGTTAATAAACCCAAGTACAGCGACACCCACCGTTTCCAATTGTGAATCCAAACTATCTACGGACTCAAATTTAATACTCAGTTGATATCTGAGAATTATTTTATATAACAATAAGCCTTAAAGCTATTACATATTAGTTACAGTTTCTTTAAACAACTTAGACAACGTTTCCTATGTAATTGATATTTTGGCATACTTTTGTGAAATAGCCGTGATCCGGTGGTAACATTCTCTACGTAATACTGAACAATCGACGCGACGGGGCGAAGGTTCGAAACCCAGCAGTCTTTTTGTTTTTTAATTTTTTTAAAGTAGCACAGGGTGATGATATATGGCTTAAATTGTTATCTAATCTTACTGCTATATATAGCATAAAGAAAATTTACCAAAATTATGAACTTGAAATTTTTAACTTTTGTCCGTTATTCTGAAGAACCCCTTGCATTTTATGGGACAAAGAGTATCCTGGATGTAGTCTTGTAATATTAGTTATCACTGTGTCAAGTTTCGTTAAAATTGATTCAGTACTTTCAGAGTAATACGGGCTTAGTATCAAGACTTTAATCCATTATCCTGGAGAACCCTTTGCGTTTTATGGGACAAAAAGTATGTTTGATGTAATTTCGTAATATTAGTTATCATTATGTCAAGTTTCGTCAATATTGGTTCAGTACTTTCAGAGTGTTGCGTGTTCATAGGGACAGACAGACAGACAGACAAAAATTGTAAAAAGATTATTTTTGGCTTCTATATCGATAACATAGTCTACCCTGATTAAAATTTTCTAAAAATATTTAATGTACAGATTTCGACTTGTTACAGTTTTATTATAGTATAGATAGATTACTATGAAAGTCTTTAAGCCTGCACCAACCAATTCATGTAAATAGATCTCTCTGAAATGAACTGGAACCGATTTTAGACTCAATATTGTAGTTTTAAATTTAGTCAAAGTCGTTGATGTGCTCTTAAATCCAACAAACGTGTTTTATGTAGATATATTTAGGGATTAATATAAATATCGTCACTTTAAAAGTTTTGTTTATCATTCCTATTTAATAACTTGATTTGATAACATAATAATACGATTATAACTATAATAACTCAGTATTTAAGATACCACAGAATACCACTATATGGAATTTGTAATTAATGACAAACTATACTTGTCAAGAAAATTAATTCTATTGTTTTTCAATAAAATCTATACTAATATCATAAAGAGGTAAAGTTTGTGAGTTTGTGACGTTGTGATGTTGTGATGTTGTGACGTTGTAGGGAGTAATCTCGGGAACTATTGGTCCGATTTAAATAATTCTTTCAATGTTATATAGCTCCTTCATCGAGAATGGTTATAGGCTATATATCATTACGCTAAGAACAATAGGAACGGATCACAGATGAAAAATGTTTCAAAATCGTGATGTTTTTTCCTTTTGAGAACTGCTGCGTGTTAGTCGAACGAAGTCGCGGGCAGAGGCTAGTATACTATAAACTTACGTATCGCGTATAAGGGGCATGTATGTTTCTTCAAGTGACACATTCTATTAATATTCAATAGCACTCGCTTCTAAAGCAATATGTACTTCTAGTACGAGAAATATATTGAAAATGTATCCGTATTTGCAATACACACTATTGAAATGCGATTTAGCATAAGAAAACTTACGCCTAACACGATATGTAGACAGAATATTGTATTCTGTCAACCTTTTCAATGCTCTTGAGTACGAATATTTTTATTGCGTTATTTAAAACGTAAATAATAAAATATTTATTGTCAAACAACTTATCCTAGGCTTACCTATATTGATAATATAAAGAAGTTTTTTTCTAAGTATGTTATTGATTATACATTGATCTCCACACCTAGGCTCGAGACCAAATTTCTATTTCAGGATGATTTGTCTATCCGGTTAACAGTGATTTAACCACGCCCGTGTTTGTTTGTGTGTGTGTCCGATTGTGTATGGTTATGTGAATATCTAAAGCTATTAAATTAAATTAATCTATTAAAAGCTCTTCAGTGTTATTATAAGTTAAAGTTTGAAGCCATGAATGAATGTAGAATGTTATACAAACATGATAAAAAATGTGTTATATAAATCACTATTTCATGGTAGATTAAAAATTTGTTTACGTAAAATATACCGTGATCAAAATTTACGATTCCCCTTGAATTAACCAAATGAAGCGTGGATGAAAGCGATTTGTCGCCCACAATTAGGAGGGTACTACGAAGAAATTCACCGTTTGTGTAAAAGGGATTATATTGTAATTCTTAGTCAGCAGTCTTTTAATTGTGTGCCTAACTGAAGTGCTGACCTGAAATAATTAACAAAGATTTCTGTTCTTATTCCAGAGTATAATATTTTCTCTCTTTACAATTAAAAATTCTGCGTGACGAACACAATCTGTGTATACTATAACTGTATCCCTTTTCTTTATATTCAGAATTACTTTATCTGATATACTACTAACGAAATTATATTACAATTTATGGCAATAAATTATGTATGAATTTGACGATAATAAAGAGATTATTTTTTTATATCATAGGAGGCAAACGAACAGATGGGTCACCTGATGTTAAGTGATCACCACGGTCCATGCAACACCATGGGAGTCGCAGGTGCGCTGCCACCCTGTGTTTTGAGAGGAAGCGAAAAAGGAAGGGGAAGGGGATAGTAGGTGGATCTCCGGCGCTCTCACTGACTGATCGAAACGCAACAATACAAGCATTGTTACTTCACGTCGGTTTTCTGCGAGAGGCGGTACTACCCCGGTCGAGCCGACCCATTAATGCTGAAACCAGCTATAGATTCCGCTTGGCTCTACCACCTACAGATATTCTATAATTAAATAAACTGTAGGTACAACACGACTTGTCCGTTAAAAAAAAAATACACATTTATAAGGAAGTAAGTCGTTACTAGATATTAATTAAAGACAAACATGTCAAGTTAAATACTGTAAATGCTAAATTTTATTTGAGTTATTATTTTCTGTCTCAAGTTACATCCCACAAAATCATGACCCTCTAACTATTTTGATTACAAGATTAATTTAAATAATTTATCACATATTTATCACATATCAAATCACATATTTTTACTTATAAATTTTAAATTATAAATCACTTATTTTTATCACATATTTATCACATATCAAATATGTGAACAACGTATAATAAAGATAATAAAAACGTAGTAGATATTCAGAAGTCGAACTCAATTTTTACAAATGTATTCTCATCACGAGTTCAAAGTGGTAATGGATACTTGGCACAGAGGGACTTGAAAAATAACAGTTTCTGTGAACACTTCGTATATCTATGCGGTAAAACTACTGAACCGGGCTTTATGAAAATTGGCAGGAAATAATACTTACATGTATTTAAAAATATATTATTTTGAATCCCATTTAATTCCCTTTAAAATTGTAATGTAATCTAGATGAAAGAGTTTAAATTGAAACTATTTGGGTTTCAGATGTTGTTATACTTCACAATAACGAGACTCCAATTACTAACATAATTCTCCTTTCTGTGAAGGGAAACTTCATAATAAGGACCTTAATATATCTACAATGTAGCCTCGTTTTCAAAGACCCAATTTAAAGTCAAGTTGAAAACCTGTCTTCAAACACATATCGTTGTATTTAAATAGATTAAAAGCTTCTCATTTCCAGGTTAGCTGTAATATAAACTTACAACGCATAGACAAGATTACAGTGAAATACTATTAATTAGTCAGTTCCACATTTTTAAATTCAATATTAGAAAGAACTGGAATACTTATAAATTGGGTCTGATCTATAACTAATAATGTAAGATGAAACCATGGTAACACTACGGCTATAACTATTTCTTTTGTGTCTACTCTATTCTTATCTGAAAAGTTATATTCTTTATAACACAATAATACACATAATTCCAACACAGACTGACTGAGGCGATGATGGATCGATGGCGTATTTGGACACCGTATCCATAGGCGTTACGTTCGTAGGAAGGAAAACATCGAATGAAACAATAGCATCATTGTAGTGTTTCTTCTTAACTTTCCTCACAGTCACGATGATCACCAACACCTATGAGTGTGTTGCGGCAACTACACTTAAGAGCTAATCCTTCTATGTTTAGTGTGCTTAATATCTTGAACAACATCGTCATTTCTCATCAGGTGAGGCCGTAGACAAACGCTAAAATCTATACGGTGTTATTATAAAAAAGTTAAATATGTATTAAATACTTGTTTTAACAAAGGATTCATACTAAATGCACTGCAGTCGTCCGAGGCAAGCTCGCGTTATCCTTTTTTCGCAAGTCTAACCTAACCTAAGCAAAGCCAGACGAAAGAGCAAGATGGCGAACATTCAGCGAGCGCGGTGTGTTTAAAACGTAACCTTTTGAAGCAAGTATTCAATACGTATTTAACTTTTTTGTAATAACACCGGTAAAATTTAAAAGACAGACTCAGGAGTAGACCCTCTATTACTTTGTTCAGTAACAGATATATTATACTAACAGATATTTTGTTCCTTGTTATAGCCATAAGCACACCGTGGGAGGTCCACGTGCCAGACGAATATGTGATAGTTGGCAACGCGGCTGTGTTGCGATGCGTTGTACCGCCTCACTGCACCGATAGAGCAACCAATACCGAATGGTTTACGGATGACGACATCAGTGTCTTCCACTATTTAGGTAACATCATTAACTGCTTTGTAGCTTTTATTAGTGAAGTAAAAGTTGTTTTGGCACGGTAGGTAAACATTTTCGCTAGGCGTTAAATGTAAGTATATATTTGTGTGTATATGTTAATATGTATAAGTGAGTGGCTGGGTTTAGTAGTATAGAAAAATGAGTAAATGTATAGTTAAGTATATTATAGTATCTGAACGACCGAGCCTAGTTCGGTTTAAAAAAAAAAAACATTTTTAAACTAAAATAAACTGTTAGGTTTGAGTAAAAAAAGTAACATTTATTATGAAAAAAATAAAAATTAAAAAGACATCTCTTTTGCTGTCACTCGGATTCCAATTGGGGTTAGACGGATTTTCGAAGTAACCGATTTCCATCTGAGCTATTTCTGTTTTGACAGCGGCGGCGAAATTTACCTTTACATTCTAGCTATATTTTTTCATTGCCTAAAAACTCAGATAAAAAAGTTTTCTATGAATGGAATCTAGAGATCTATAGAATGAAGCTAGATAGATTTACCGTCCCCGAAACCACCTACATACTAAGTTTCACGGAAATCGCTGACACAGTTTCCGAGATCCTGAATATATAACAATATAAAAATATACAAGAATTGCTCTATTAAAGATATTAGATAGATATATAGATACTACAGGACTTAATATAGTATTTATTTCTTCTGTACGTGTGTATGTCACTGAACTCCTCCTACACGGCTGGACCGATTTTCATTTTTGAAATTTTGTGTGCGTGTTCCTGTGGGTCCGAGAATTGTTTAGATTCACTATTGGACCCGGTAGGTGGCGCTATGGTTGGCTTTTAAGGTTTTTATTAATTATCAAGTCCGGACAACGTCCTTCGGGCTCGCTAGTATACATATTAATTTAATCCATATAAGCCAAAAATGTTTAATTTTCGCAAACAATACAACAATTTTCTTTTTCCTACCTAATGATATTTTTTTTAACTAATGCAATGTATCAGTAAACATGACTTTAAAATGCAGACGTCTGAACCAGAAAGCATTTAAAAATAAAACAAAAAACGCATATGAACGCCGTTGAACTAACAGAATTGAGTCTTTTAAAATGTTGCTGACTCGAAACCATTATTCCTATGGTTTCCTTTCTCGAGCTACTCGCTTTAACGAGTCTTACTCAAACAGCTCGGTACTGCACAAAAATAACTTAGAAATGCTAAGTATCAACTTTAATACGTATTTCGTTGCACTTTCTTTTAAGTATTATTTTATTTTCCGTTAGAAAGATTTTTTCTGTTTCTTGCCTTTCTAGTATAAAAATAAAGAAATGGGATCGTATAAAAGAAATAAGTTTTTCCTTTCGTCCAAAATGTTCGTAGATTGTTTAAAGATAGTTTTCGTTCGACAAAAGACTCGCTTTCGATGATTCAGTTTGCTTTCTGCTTTGTTAAAAAATATAACTTTCTTACGTCATATTTGGTGGATCTTGAATCATAGAATTTACCAGAGTAATTCGATACATTAATTTTATTAAAAGGAAAATCATATCTGAAAAAACTACATAAAAGTAATATAACATACTTTTTATTTGTGTTATTTTTTATTATATACTAGCCATGTCCGCGACTTTGTCCGCGTAGAACCTAATGTAAAAAAAAGTTACTAATAGAATTATCTGAATGTATTAAGTTCATTTACTTATCTACTTTTCTCTCATACTTAAGTCGCGTTATCACTAAAATTACAATAACTTTTGATAAAGTACACCAATTTTAATGAAACCAAAACTAAATGTTACTCGAAGGTATGCTTTATAATTTTCTTGGTAAAGTCTTATCGTTAACGCAGTACTTTCACCGTGATGCGTGTTCAAATAAACAGATATTTCAAAAAATTATTGAAATGTATTTTACTAATCACTAGCCTCTGCTCGCCACTTCGTTCGCGTAGAATAGTTACTTTGGGCTTACGCTAACACGTAGCGGAAGCGGTAAAGAGAAAAAAAAAACGATTTCAAACATTCTTCATTTGTGCTGCGTTCTTATTGGTCTTAGCGTGATAATATATAGTCTATAACCATCCTCGATAAACAAGCTATATAGCATTGAATTTTTTTTTCAAATCAGACCAGTACTTCCTGAGATTACCCCTACAACGTCACAAACACAAAGTTTACCTCTTTATAATATTAGTATAGATTTCCACGAAACCTGAGTTTGTATTTTTTCTATAGTTAGTATCGTTTTTACTACAAACGTACAATAAGGCGAAAGACAAATTTTTTTAAAAGATTTTTATCTTGTTACGCCAAAGAAGTATAACTTCTAACGCGTGTACATAAGTACACACACGTTTTTTCACAATGTAGAAAGTACAGACACATTAGAGTTACATTATTATTATATGTATAGAACATAGATTTTGTTGTTATAATAAATACGTAGGTTAGAAAATTCCTTACAAACTCATTACATTTTAAATTGGATCACTATAAAAGTACTATGATGTAATTTCGCTTGAAGTCAAGACGGGTCTCTAGGCGACAGTCAAAAACTAAATTCGTTATACGGATCTCAGAGCGACTGTAAAATGATAACTGAATTTCAAAATTCAGCAGCTGAATGCGCTTAATATTTATTGCTTGACAGTAGTGTGGAGGTTTGAGTGAACTTACCTATGTTCGTATTCTTACAAGTGGGTTACGTCCCTAGGGTCGAGATACCACCGTCTAGACGACGGCTCGCTGTACATAAGCGCCGTGAGTCCAGACGACCGGTACAACCGGTTCCGGTGCCGGATCCGGGACCGGATAACCGGTAATATCTATAGAAGCCAGTATTTTGGTAAGTACCTATATACCTAATAGCAAACAGTAATCAAGCTTCTTACTCGCTAATTCTGTAACCAGAAACACTAATAACTTCGCTCATTGCCATAACTTCACCTGAATCATAAAATATATCTTTTTGATGTGAAACATATATAGGCGGTGGGTAAACATGATAGTTGGCGTGGCGACGCAAGACACGAACTTTACACTATTAACTATTCAAACTATTTTATCGGCCACTCGTTCTACTAGTTTTACACGGTACGCTCCGACAAACTAGCGAGCCTTGATAAATGCCGTGAAACACACCGTGCCTTTTTTTTTCGAAAAGACTACGCTATTGACCCAGCAAGGTCTTAACAGGTTCACCGGACTACTAAGGCGAGCGCTTAAGGCACTCAGCCGATTTTATTTTGGCAACCAGCTCAAGGGTGTACGGCACACCTCGGCTTGGCTGTTGCCTGTTGCATGCAAAATTGCGACCTATCTTAGCTAACCTAGCTAACTATTCATATATGTATGAGTTGTTGAAACGTATATGTGTACCAAGCATACACGCTTCAACAACTCCTCCATATATTTATTATCGGAAAATTTAGAGTTTTTCAGTTCGATAAGGGAAAAAGTAAACCCTTCCACTCTCATGTGTAAGCGTGTAGGCGTGCACGTGTGTGGGGGTGATCGTGTAGTGTTGTAGCGGTGATGTATATTTGTGTGTCACCGTATCGCGCAAGCAACACACTCAAGGGCTCCCTACCGAGGGATCGAACCTAGGCTTGAGCCGCTGCCGTGGGAGCTCTAATCGTGTAACATACCGTGCCTGAGCCTAGTTGCATTTTTGTATTTAATAAAACTAAATAAAATAAATAGTCATTATTTTATGGAACAAATTTGTAATATTTTAACTTTTCTTTATGCTATAGCTGGTTTCTGTCGAAATCTGTTCTTTTATGCATATAACTTATACAAAACAATTTCGATGTTTCTCATCTGCCGGGCGTTTTTGCAATCAAAAAGATATAAAAAAAAATAAAAGAATGGGTATGTGCTTACAACCACACGATAGAAGTGAAAACTTAGGTATCAATAAATACATACACATAAAGGTCATACAGAGTCACCAATACAAATAAATAAGTAATAATAATACTCAAATATATACACTTGAAATATTATGGTAATTAGATACAATATATGTTTATTATATGTTTTTATATTATTTTTTATTACAATACGTAATAATAAAAACGTTATTATGGAAACAATGCATTTTTTGTCAGTCAGTCAATGTGGCTGATGACAACTTGAACCGAGTATACACGATTCAATGAATCACCAACCCGAACGCGCTTAATGTCGAGTCAAGCCGGGTATACCCGATTCAGAGTCACCGACACGACCGTGACGATTCACTTTCGTACACTTTTATGCACTTAAAAAAGTTTTCACTTATATACAGAGAAATAACTAAACGGCTTTGTCCCTACAGGTCATATAATAGTAACAGAACCAAAAGGCGGTGTGAGACCGCGCGTGGCTGTGGAATCACATTCACGTCGTGTTCAAGTCGGACAAGACGTTCGGCTTCCGTGCACTGCACACGCGTGGCCTGTACCAACTTACAGGTTGGTACTTACTCAATAAAAGGATATACAATATAATCTATTCTTCTTTTATGTTATTATGTCATAGCATACTAACGGGCCTGATGACGTTGTTCTGCCCTAAAAATAATAAAACATTCTAGTGCTAGATAACAGCGCCACAGATTCGGTTCAATTGTGAATCTAAACAGTTCTTGAATCCACCTGAACACACACCAAAAACATTTCATGAATATCAGTCGACCCGTTTAGGAGGAATTCAGTGATACACACGTACAGTAAAATCATATATATAAAGTAACAAAATATAATGAAAATATGTATAATTACTATTTATTACATAACATACACAATAACTGTTTTTTTTTTCGATATGACTACGCTATTGACCTAGCAAGGTCTTAACAGCTTCACCGGACTACATACAATAACTGTTGTGAATAGGCTCAATATGCCTAATTATAAATTGAGTTACACATATGAAAGAAATGCTTAAATTGGTTTAAACCATTAATATCAGACAATATTAATATACTAACATTTAATGTAACATACAATGTATTAACATATAAAAGGGCCTCCGAAAATGGCGTACTAAAACTCATTTATCATACTATATTTACCATTTAAATAGTTGAATAAACCTGACAAGCTGTAGTGGCAGAGCCAAGCTGAAGCTATTATTGTTTTCAGCACGAATGGGTCGGCTCGTCCGGGGAAGCACCACCCTCTCACAGAAAACCAACGTGAAGTAACAGTGCTTGCATTGTTGCGTTTCGTTCGGTCAGTGAGAGAGCCGGAGACCCACCTACTTTCCCCTTCCTCCTTCCCTTTTCTGTCTCTCCCCCACCCTCCTCCCAAATATAGTTTGGCAACGCACTTGCAACTCCCCTGGTGTTGCAAGTATCTATGGACGGTGAGGATCACTTAACATCAGGTGACCCATCTGTTCGTTTGCCTCCTATGATATTAAAAAAAAGAAAAAAAAAAGCGAAGTCACGTCTCATAATTAGTCAAATAACTCAACCGTTATATATTACTACTTTCAAATTAATTTTGTATTTGATACTATTATAGTAAGCAGTAAATAAAATCGTTTTGAAATATTTTCTCAGTCCATTTTGTGGTTAGGTAAAAAACGTCACAAACATAAATCTAGCAACGGTAAACTAAAGGACGGCTAAAGTAAGCAAAGAAAAGCCACGTTTCATAACATTTTCTAACATAACTAAAAGGAAACTTAAAACCACTGGTTTAACTTTATAAACTTTATTTTTATACCTCCTTTAAAATTGACTCCTTCAAATAATAACTTAGCTCATTAGTTTGCAGTTGAACGACTCAATTTTAAGTTATCGTTTTATACTAGAGAACAAATATTTTACAGAATACATACTTTTTAAAGTCTTGAACTGATGCCAAGTTTAATTTCATTATTTGTGCATTTCACTTCTAGATCTTTCAGATTTACTTCGTTATGGATGAAGTTATCAAAAATTAAATATACTGTTATCTTTCGACTTTCACTATTTTTTTTTTAATATCATTTAGGAGGCAAACGAACAGGCGGTTCACCTGTTATTAAGCGATCACCGCCGTCCATAGACACTAGCAACCGCATAGGAGTCGCACGTGCGTTGCCAGCCTGTGTTTGGGGGAGTGGAGAGAAAGAGGGGTTAGAGGAGAGGGGTAAGGGAGAGGAGAGGGGAGGGGAGATGGGTCTCCGGTGGTTTCACTGACCGAACCGAACGAAATGCAACAATGCAAGCACTACTACCCCGGACGACCCGATCCATTCATGCTGAAAACAATAATAGCTTCAGCGTGGCTCTACCATCTACAAATAGGATAATTTACAATTATACTAGAGAATAATTTTGATTTCACTTTAAAATTACATCAAGCTTTCATAAGCCCACGCGACATCGTTCGCATCAACTACCAAGAATTAATTTATCTCGTAAACTCCAAAATTACATTACACCCTTGAAAATATTCGTAAACTTTATATATTTAAATGATATCTACTTACATTTTTGCTTGTTATGAAAATTTTGAGTAATGTAAATAGATTTTCATAATATAATCACGGAAGCTCTGACGCGGCTATATTTCGTAAGAGGACCGTTGGGGTGTTGGCAGGTTCAGGAACGTAGTTAGCATAAAATTTATGACATGACGAACTTTTTTAGGTTCGGCAAAAACGGGACTGTTTTGTCGGGCGGCGCGGCACCGAGCCGTTTTCACTACATTAAAATCCTATCTAACTAAAGGCACTTAGTTTTGGGATTGTTTTAAATTAAGTTTATTCTCTTAATTCAAATCTACGCCTATATTATATTACAAATACGTTTTTAAAATAGTTCATCCCTGTGATTTCGTTCTCATGAAAATAGCTTCACCAGAATTGTGTTTTATCTCAATTCACTGTGTATTTGTTTTTTTTTTAATTATTATAACTGCTGAGTCTTTATAAATCTTTTACCGATTTAAAATTTAAAGCTCTGTTAAATTTTAGCATTTGTAAGTAGCACCTATGGATACGCCTAATAATACATAGCCTGGATTACACTCTGGTAAGTCCTCTATCCACCAGTAATACGCTCACTAAAATCAACTAAATAACTAACAGTTCAATTACTTAGAGTAATTTATTTTCACGTAGGGAGATCCTACAGAGAACACTCACTCTTTTGAAGGAGAGTTGAGTAGTGTCGGACTCCTACCGACTAAAATCTAATCCAAGTAATAACCACGGAATCGCACATGCATGTATCGGAATATACTGGCGTGAAGGTTGAATGAGAACGCAAAGCTGCCTATTAACCAAGATAGTTCGATTGACCTGTCTCCCACCCACCGACCCAGTGCAATAGAAGGTCAGGTCCTCTACCCCCACCCTTATCGTCCCGATTTGATAGTGAAGCAGATTTTCCCAACAACCACCGTCCGTCCGTGTTTTTTACCGAGATTATCTTTGCCATAACTTTAACAGCAGTCCTCTCTCACGGTAACTTTTTAAGGTGATTTTCTCTCACGATAACTTTTTTAAGAAGGTTTCTCTCTCCACCCTCTGATGAGCGAGGCACAGTAGGCTTATCCTGATCCCATCGCCTGTCCCCTCTAATAAGTATAGGGGTACCGAGAGAGGCGTTGTCCGTCAGAGCATAAACATTGGCAGGGTACTGGGTATCGACCTTTAGGAGTATTTATTGGCTCTGTTGCCTAAATCTGATCGCGAGGATATTCATGACTGCTAACCTACTCCTGCAGATCAGATACCTCATCACGCTTTCTTAACCCCTAACATCTAAAGAACCAACCAACCAAACATAATTATTGAAGACAAAGATCAACTAAATATTATGCTCTCAAATACAATATGACAAATTAATAAAAGTAATCAAACATAAGGTTACTATCAAATATGGTTTAGTTAGTGCAAAGTGAATGAATACATACATACATTGTATATACCTTTATGAGTAAGTTGGAGTTTCAAACGAACGTTACCGTGGTTCTAAGAAGCTGGTAATGTTTATTCATATAACCACACGGACTGAAGGCGGATCGATGGACCATACAACGATGAAACTTGCGCTACACTTTGTATTTATCTTGTCGTGTTTACATTCTCTTGAAAGCTTCCACAGTACGTGTAGGTATAATATATAGGAACACTTCAATATAATCACTACATATTAGAAACCAAAGTCCTTCCCTCTGTCTGTTTGTTTTCATCAGTAGATAACATGATTATTAATGAAGATTTTGGTATATAATTAGTCATTATTTTATTATTATCAGAGCAGGATAACATCCGCCGAACTCGCTAGTTAAATATGCAGTAAATTATTTTTACTCCTTTTACTTTCTCCTCCTTGCATGTGATATTTTTTTATCAGGGCATGACAAAGTGACTGCATTTTATTTGATGGTAAGCACAGATGTATTATTATAAATATCGCCAATCGCCGCTGTCATATGTTATACCATCCTTCAAGGATCTCGATTACTGAATATATCCTTGCTGATTTCGTAAGGTCATTTATTAACGTAAAAGGTAGTCAATATGGGAAAGCTATCTTTTTCTTAATTCATACAAGGCAAACGAACAGGTGGGTGACCTGATGCTAAGTGATCAGCACCGTCTATAGGCACTTGCAACATCTGGGAAGTTGCAAGTGCGTTGCCAACTTTTGTTTGGAGAAGGAGGTGGTGGAGGGGAAATAAATATGCGAGGTTGATATTCGATGCTCTCACTGAACAAATAAATCGCAACAATGCAACCATTGTTACATCAGGTCGGTGTTTCTGTAAGAGGGTGGAAATACCCCGGGCGAGTCGACCCATTCATGCTGAAACCAATAATAGCATCAGCGTGGCTCTACCACCTACACATCAATCTCCATGTGGTTGGTGTTAGTGATTCAGTCAAATACAGATCATTTACCGCCTAGGTTCAAAATTAGATATCTAAATGTGCCTACATTGGCGGTGTTACCTCTGATCTATGATGGTCACAATTATTATATTGACTGGGAATAAGAACAATGTTCTACACAACGCAATATAAAATACGCTGATGTACTCGTACTAAATATAAATGAGTATTTATCTTTCTTCACTTCTATGATTTCGTAACGTTAAACAGAATTCATAGATTAAGATTCAAAGACTTAGCTTTATAGTATATGTATAAATATTATAAAACAGTCTCATGTCTGCTATGTGTTATATAAGTTCTTCTAAATCAGAGAAATGGATTTTGACATAGTTTTCACTAACATTTAGATATTTTTTTCCGATGGGTTTATGTATATAATACATTTATATTATAATCGTTTTTACTCGGGACTTCCTTCACATTAATGTAGATGTAATCTATACCTCGGAAAGCGTATTTTTTCTGGATGAAAGATATCTTATGTCCTTTTTTGTACTCCTGATAACGAGAGTACGAAGTTTCATGATTATCAGGTGAGTGTTATTGCGAACGAAACAAACAGACAATTAAACTTACTTTCGCATTTAAAATATTAATAAGGACATATATGTAAAGTACAGAAAAGACGATATATTTTAATGAAATCCTAATAAAGAATTTTCTGGAACTTACATAATTATAATGCATTGCAGAATGGTACTGCTAATAAAAAATACGCACGAAAAGTTATGTCTTTCCCCTAGTCACCACCTTTCACTCACAAACCATTTATATCTTTACATATTATTGATAAATTGGTTATCTATAAAGTTATTTTAGCTAATATAGTATAAACTCTTATCAAATGAAGTACTTTAACCACGTTAGATATTTAATTTAAAATAAAATTGCTCTTTACAGCTTCATTTCAATGAGTACTTTAGAAGCCATCATAGATTAAAAATTACTCACAACAAACAAAAACTAGTTTATGTGCACATTATTTCTACGACTTTGATAGATTGCAAACATTAAACTGCCAAAAACTGGATCTAAATCGTTGACTCCACATAAGTACATAAAACGAATTGATTACTTAATGACGACAAAAATCAGAGAACCCTAAAAGAACAATAACAAAACGCGAAGAAAAATTCCAAATATACTATATATACACAAATTTTTACGTTCCCGCAAGAGTGTATGTAGTTGGAAATAAATTTAGACTATAAAGTGTACTGTTAAAGTTCAAGAAAATGTTATAAAATGCAAATACCTCTGTCTAGTTCAACTTCTCTAAAGCTATTCTGTAAGGGTTTCGATGAAAGTTATATAACAAATGTAAGATACTGTTTATAAATGTTTGGTACACAATAATCCTTTTACTGTTTTCAAATAAAACATTATAGATAAAACGTATATCTTTTAATATTTTCCATTTTTAAAAATGCAATATATAATTGTTATTATTATTTCCTAAATCAATGATAAAACTACAAAGATGAATGGGTTTATTAAGGGGCTACAGTTATTTCGTTGCAACAAATTTTATTAGAAACCTTTTCTACCAGACTTACTTATCTCGTAACTAAAAGCTGTACTTCACGTTAAACGCATACATTTCATCTTCGGCCCTTGTTCTCAATTGATTTAGCTCTCAGATATATTTATCTGATATTCGTGATCATCATTCGCTTATAAATCAGTAATTGCTGAATAAGAAACTTTAACTATATGAACTCCTTTACTATAGGCACATAACTATACAGGTTTTACGGTGCAAATTCTTGTTATTTTGTATTTCGTTTTTTATTTAATTATCACCTAATGCTGTGTTTTCCAGGTGACTATTAGAAATCAGTGATGCCTCAAGCTATTTCTAACATTCAAACCCATATCAACAACCTATACTTAAATTCATATTTTTTGCTCTGTCAAATTATTGTTCTGAAATGTATAGTCAAATTGCCGTCTTATGCATACAAATCAATATTTTTTTTTGTAAGATAAAATATATTAATTTTATCAAATACTTTAACTTCTTTATTTACACATTTCTATCACCCAATTGATTTTTTTTTTTTAATTTTGTAAAAGAATTCTTTGAAGCTGGTCTCTATAAACTGCGTGAATGCTTTTTGTACTGTTACTTAGGAAGAAAATTTTTCGTCATCTAAAAATGGTAGTCCGTTGGGTCGAAGTCCGGCAAGTACGAAGGATGACGTATGATTTCTAGCTGCAGCTCTTCTAGTTGTACAACTGTTTTAGAACAGCATGACGTCTAGCATTATCATAGAGCAGTAATGATAAAATTCGAGTGGTGAGGCCTGATTTGCTACGAGTTTCGTCATCACTGTACGGAGTTTTGCACAGAATGAATCAATATTACGAGCAGTTTCCGCTACATTACTCCCACATCGGAATACATATTTGAAAATAAGTCTGATTTTCACTTTATCGATCTGTAATTTAAAGATCGAATGAAAAAACAAATGAAAGTCGAACAAAGAACTTCTTTTTAAATTAATCGTACTATCCAGTGCGTTAAAACGTCAATTTAATTTTAAAATCACTATTACATAAAATGATTTGCATATATACATATTTTATACAAAGCTGCCATACGTAAAACATACGTATTATGCCCTCGAGTACTATGATTATGACACCATATCTTGTTTCTGTGTAACTCTAACAGTTTATGCGACGTACCTCGAAATAGGCCTCAACTGGCAAAATATTTTTGAACTTAATAATAATAATAATAAAGCCTTTTATTTTCCGAAATTTTTGACATTAGTATGATGACAAAACTATAAAATACCACGTATTTCGGTGTGCCTAATGACAAAGGCCTCCTCCAACTCTTTCCATTGTTTTCTGTCTGCCGCCACTCTTGTCCAAAGGGGTCCTAAGGTCATTTTAAAATCGTCTTTCCATCTTTTTGGTTGGCGACCTCTACTTCTCGCGCTATCCCTTGAAGACCAAACGATTACTTGCTTACTCCACTTTTCTTTGTTGCATCGGAGCATATGTCCAGTCCACCTCCATTTTAGTTGGTCGATGCGTGTCAGGATATCTGTTAGTTTCGTCCTATTCCCGATATCTGTACTTGTAACTTTATCCATTTATTTTAGACCTAACATGCTCATTTCCATACCTCTCTGACATTTTGGTAGTTTGTCCCTTTGGCGTTTTGTCAAAGCCCAGGTTTCACAGCCATGTGTGATGCAGGGCAGGATACATGTATCAAACGTCTTCTTTTTGATTTGAATGCCCAGTTCCTTACTTTTCATAATTTCTTTGAGGGCCCAGTATTTTTCCACCCAGTTGCAATTCTTTTGTCTATTTCTTTAGAGAGTTGGTCTTTTTGCGATATTATCTGGCCCAGATATACAAACATTTTTGAACTTACTTGACACTTATTATTATATTTAAGCCATTTTTTTAAACAGTATTCTTGTAAGTTATAGCTTATTCCCATATATAAGTTATCTTACTGAAAATGTTCATCAAAATATCTTAGATTCTGCATGAAAGGGTAACACACCTCTTTATCCTGACAAACTGTCTCATCTTGTATAATGAAAGTAATAGGGTCTGCAGTTGTGTGCGCATCACTCAAAACTAATGGGAAAAATTTAACTATTTTTTATTTTATTGTATAGTACTACTCATTTAACAGAAACAGCTTCATTTAATACCAATTTACAAGAAACTATAATTTTTATAAGCCCTACACGTTTAAAGATACTATAGAGAAATGGGGCAAGCAGTGCGGTACAGGACAACGCAGACGAAATCGCGGGTATCAACTTGTTAATAATATTAATGGGATTATAATGTTGGGTACAATATTTATGGGTAATACGTTCGATACGACGACTATAAAAAAAGGTTATATAATATTATACTCGATTCTTATCAAAAGCTCTAAACTTTTATCAGATATGTTGTAACCAAAATTCCCCGCTTCAATCTCAAAAAACCTAAATTTATGTATCATAAATGAAATATTCTAGGTTCTGTCTCCTTATATGATAAAATGAATCAACGTAATTTAAGCTCCGTATAATTCGATCCGAAATAAATTTTCTCCTGTACCAAAACTAAATTTGTAAGGGATAATATCGTTCTTTAATGGGCTTCGGACCCTTTTTAGTAGAATCTTATCTACCGAATAAACGCTAAACTATGGATACCTAATTGTATAGTAAAGCTATATATATACATTTAGTTTCATTATCGTAAAACAAATTATATTACCCAATCACATTACCGAAGTGTAGAATCGGAAGCGGGCTTTACAATTTTTTAAGTATATGTCCACTTTTCTCTGGCCCGCTTTTTTTTCATTCCAATCTATGTTAGTTAGTTATTTGGCTAATTTACCCAAATATTAGGAAGTAAACTTTGCAACCCTTTAGTCGCGGCTGTGGCCTATTTAGACATCACAAATAAAATAATTTAGTCATATAAATTAAAATGTCTAATACTATTTTAAAGAGGAAAAAGAACATCAAACGGTAAAACTAAATTTTAAAATATTCAATGTAGATCAAAAAATGCTGAAAATATATTGGACACAGTGAAATACCCATTAATAAAAACAGGCAAAATAGACCTGAATATAGCCTTTAATATGTACGATATTGCCATAATAAATTGTAGTTACGTTTCTTTTACTTTTGGTAAAAGCTTATTCGATATAGTGTACGTTAACTATTACGTAAATACTCAAGAACAAATTACTTGTACTTGTTTATACGTTCTTCTTATTATCTTATTATTCAACGGTAGTATACAATAACATACGAGTTTATAAAATTATCAGTAGTAGTTTCATAATAATGTATTGTAATTTTAGCAAAAAAATAATTTTATTTACTGAGTGGTAACAAGACGGCAATCACGTCTTGCAAGCTAGTCTAAAAAATAACTTTATAAGAGAATGCTTTAATAATATAAAAAATATTGTTTGTTGTTCGGTAGCTACATTAGAAGTACATTGTTCCAGTTAACATGACTCTTTTAGACCTTTAATAGACGAACAAAACATACAATACATTTTTTTTTTGTTTTTGAGTAAAAATTAAACAATATATTATTCATTAGGTGGTTTCGGGAATACCACGACCAACTTGTCCCGTTAGACGAGTCACAGCTTTGGTCGCGCGCAAGACTACTCGGTGGTGGACTGCTCAATATCCAAAACGTGAGACGAGAAGACGCCGGTAGGTTCGTCTGCTGGCTCAACAATACTGTCGGGAGTGACTCCTTGCATTTCACGCTTATAGTCACAGGTATGTCTTCACACAGCTCGATGTTTTATATTAATATTAAAAATGTATTTACTGTATTATCCTTAGAGTATATTTAAAATTGAATTGTGAGGAATCAATCGAAGAAATTTGATAAAATAATTTGTCAGAATAACAGATAAAATAATTAAAAGATAACACGACTGTCACTGCAGATCCGACACAAAGCGCGGCTTCAGCAGGCTGCAGTGCGCGAGCATGCTTATATGTGTTAATTAATATATAAATAATAATTAATAAGTTCTTTATGTACGTTATAATAGTCTCATGCTCTGCAAGTGTTATTATCAAGTGATATTCTAAATGTATTATATACTTTAAATACGGTTTAAAACATTTTAGAATATAATTGTGACTTTCATATTTTTATAGTATGCCTTTTCGACGTCGAAGGACGTAACTTCCCTAAGTTATATTTAAAATAAAACAACTTTTACTCCACTAAACATGACAGTAATATGTCAGTTCGGACATAGAAACAATTTTGGTATTAAATTTAATCTGTTCCTACAAATGAGCTATTTGCCACCCACCTCAAAATTCTCACAGAATATTGAACCTCCTAGCACATTCCGCTTACTCAAATAAGATTTCCTTTATAATCCGGTACCAGACAAACTGAAATCACTTTGTGTGCGACGCAAAGGTGTATTCAGGAAATCTGTAAAGCCAGTTGGAATTATTATCAGACGATTAGAGATGCCTAAAATTCTTACTAGAAATAGAGTAAACATACTGAATATGTTAATTGGAAGTAATTCTGATTAGCTATAACCGGCCACTCTGTTTCTCATTTCCAACGGTTGTCAGATTTTAAATTCAATAACAATATGTATTTGGTCAGGGAAGCAGGCTTAAATAATAATAAAGAAAATGCCAAAGCTTATATTTTGACGGTCACGCGGTATTCACATGTTTCTTCTAGAACACTACGGATAAATTTTTACAATTGTCATTAATGGCCACCGTGGCATCACAAATAAGCGTGGACGATCATATATGACCAATATGGCAGTCAAAATGTTAAGAGTCTCAGTAGTGAATCAAATGTTTATTTGCAAAAGAAGATACATAATAAGTTAGCCTTCCGCATATTGGCAAATTCATCCATTACTCTATATTTTTACTTTATTCATACTATATGCCATCATAAGATTATTTCCCAAGTTCAAGTGTCCTCAAGACATTTTGTTTTACTGTCAGCCGATGAAAATATTGCCGGTATTAAAGCAATGATGGTTTTTATTGGTAACGTGTTCGGACACCGCATAGATCGACGTGGTTTCGAGGCCTTGCGACTGAATCGGAGCATTCATTGAAGGAGAATATCATAATGAAACCATAATACGGTGGTAAGGCTTTTTTGAAGACCGTCTAACTAGGCTACCACTTTCAAGTTCAAAATCAGACATCAAGCACCTGTTAGTGTGTTTCGGCAGCTGCACTTGAGAACTAGTCCCTCTAAATTTAACCGGTGTTATTAGAAAACAGTTAAATACGTATTGAATACTTGCTTTAAAAAGGTTTCGTTTTAAATGCGCCGCGCTCGCTCAATGTTCACCATCTTGTTCTTTTGTCTCGCTTTGGTTAGATTAGGTTAGACTTGCGAAAAAGGATAACGCGAACTTGCCTCAGCCGAGACCGGTGCTCATCTCCTCATTGCACAGATCCGACAGACGAGGGGAGGCAGCTGGAGATTATCCAGTCTACCTCTCTATAGATAGGATCCCAGCGGCCACCTTCCGCCGGGCAGACCGTTGGGGCGGATATCCAAGGGGAATCGCATAGAGCGTTCCCGCCCCAACAATCATGGTCTGCAGTACACCGTGGGATTTTAGTCCGTGGGACTCGAACATAACCCATCCTCTCCCCAGGAGGGTGGCGTATACATAAGGGATTTCTCAACGTTAAAAAAAAGGCGAGCGTGGTGCATTAATTTCGAAACCTTTTTTAAACAAGTATTCAATACGTATTTAACTTTTTTGTAATAAAACCGTACATGCTTAACATCTTAGTCCACATCATCATTTAAGATCAGATAAGATAGTGGTCAAACGCGTACCAGCCGGAGTTACTAAGGATATGCAAGTATAAAAAAATCCTGATACATATTACGGTCAACGATACCTCTAAGCCACCACAAGATTATTAATCATTTAATATGAGACATATGTATATATCAGAGTAATTAATAAAGAATTTCTTGTCATTCGATATCACAACATTATACTTTTTTTATTCATAATTCTATCTGTATCTATAAAATAAATGATCATGAATCTCGAAATAATTGAGATTAATCGAAAAATAAAATTGGGTAGGCGGAAAACTGACCCCTAATTGCCTAATAAATTATAGTTGTATAGTATCCTCGGTCCTTTACGATTCCTTAATTAAAGGACGTGCTCAGAAATAAATAACAGCTGGACTCGAAACGTATTTCACTGATAATATTATATTAAAAGTAATCTATACACGATGAGAACAACACTAGGACAATATAATGCAATTACAAGCAGAAGTAATTCCATTTTATTTGGAAGTAGCCTCTGCCTGCGAATTCCTTCGCGTGGAATGGTTACTTTGGACTAACGCTAACACGCAACGGAAGGTCTGAAGAGGAAAAAAACCCGATTTTAAACATTTTTCATTGGTGCTCCTCTCCTATTGGTCTTAGTGAGTGTGATGATATATAGCTTATAACCATCCTCGATAAATGAGCTACATAACATTAAAAGAAATTTTCAGATCAAATCAGTAATTCCTGAGATTACCCCTCCAACGTCACAAGCTCACAACGTCACAAACTTTACCTCTTTATAATATTAGTATAGAAGTATAGATAATATCTAGTGCAAGTATAATATTTTGTTTCAGAACCCATATCCGTCCGAATAAAACCCGAAATTTTACGAACAAAACCAAACTCTGAAGATGTCTTGGAATGCAAAATATCAGGACATCCAATAGAAGTCGTCTATTGGGTGCACAATGGAAGAATTCTTGATGCAAGTGATACAATTAAAATTTCGGAAGATGGCCTAAAATTACATATCAAAAACTCACAGATAACGGATCAAGGGATTTTTCAATGTTTCGCAAGTAATACGAGGGATCAAGCTTATGGGATTGCTGAATATTTATGGGATGGTATGAATTAGGATAAGTCAGAGTCGACACCTGCGTTTGTGTGTGTGTATCCTTAGTTCTATAATACATGCATATTAATTTATAAAATGTAAACAAAGAGTATTCGATGTTTTATAACGAAATTTTAAAAATATTTGTTGTGTAGTTTGATTACTAACACAAGGTTAATCACATATATTACAATGAAATTATCTTTTAATTATCTTATAAAGACTGACAGAAAAGTAACCAACAGTCATATATATATATCTAGTGATTAAGATTCCATAGTGACTATTTTGTCTTTTATTTAACAACAATGGATTATGTACGAAGCTATTTTTATTAAATACAGTATTCATCCTTAACTAATGAAATATTTATGGTATTATATACCCTTTACATCATATAATATAATTAATATATCAAAATATATCACTGTTATCAAATTATACGAAGCAAAAAAGGTGTTCATTACTTCTCTTTCTTTCTCTTGAGATCCTATGTCCCCAAATTGTAGGGGCAGAGAGCAGACACAATACTTCTTCATCTCGATCTGTCGATGGCTTGACGCTTCACCTCACTTCAAGTAAGCCTAATCTTCGTGGACTCCGCGAGCATAGATCTTCGCCAAGTTTGTCTAGGTCGACCACGTTTCCGCCTGCCCTGGGGATTCCAGTTTAATGCCTGATTAGGGATATGGCTGTTGTCCCTTCGCAAAGTGTGACCGATCCAGGTCTATTTTTGATGTCGCACTTGATGGTCTGTGGGATCTTCATGGCACATTTTCCACAACTCTGCATTGCTGATTGTCATTGGCCAGAAGATTCTCAAGATATGACGTAAACTGCGGTTAACGAAGACTTGGAGCTGGTGTGTGAGATATACGGTAGTTTTCCATGTCTCGCACACATACAGCATGACTAACTTGACGTTCGACTTAAATATTTTCATTATTCATTTCATATTAGTAGTGGTCAATCATTTCCAGGCGGAAGTGCAAAGTAGCATCCACCTTAGTATTCAATATTTTCAGTTTCACTCTTCTAGTGAGGTATTTGGCTTGCCATAGGCCTAAGAGAGCCGAAGGCGCCCTTTGCTTTGGCAATCCGGAATGCAATGTCAAGCTCATTACTTACGAAACTTTTTTGACTTTGATAAATTATAAATATCAAACTGCATAGAATCGGATATTAAATACTATTACCATATGTCTAGGTGTTTAAATGATTCGAATAATTATTATACTATATTACACTACACATTTAAACTGTTCGAGGTGCGAAGCCGTGGTAGACGGTTAGTTGTATAATAGAATAGACTTTTATGTAATAATATTTACCTTAATGTATTTAATAGATATGTATGTATAAAGTTATTTTTACTTTTAATTTTCTATTTGTTCTTCTTTTTATACTCTTTTCAACTTGTTCCCTAAAACGCCTCGGCAACGAAACCCACGAAGTTTGTAATTATATAAATAGATTGGATAAGTTTTTCTTATGAAACATCCAGAAGTTTCGATTCCCAAGAGTCTAAGCTCACAAAAACAAAGTTTGTTAAATATACTAGTAACATGTTTTCCAAGATAGTTTATTTTTCAACAATTTTATTACATTATTAAAAATAATCGTAAACTATTTTCGAATTTTGAAAGAATTATATTTAATACTGTATTATTCGCCTACTTAAAGAGTATTGTTACATCGACTTCATATAATATAATTAATCTGAAAATAATTTATTAATATATTAATTTACATTCACTTCTTATCAAGAACACTGAAGTTTTATGGTTTATTATTAAACATTTTAGTTATTTTAAATAAAAGGATACATTTTATATTCAACTGACTTAAAAGTAGGTTATCGATTCGTTTGTATATGTTGTTTTCTCAATGTTTTACTTCAGAACTTCGTCATTTATAAGCCGATTTGGAAAATTATTTTTCTATTGAAAAGGCGATATATTCAAGGAGGACTTCCTTATTTTAATTTAAATAACAGAGCAATTTAATTTTCGATACTTTAGGGAACTCATCATAATCGAAGAGGAAATGTATTATGATTTAGATATAGATAGGCTTTTGTTTCTCTTGATCCGCACCTTTTCTCTGATTTCATTAGTTTTATTAATGAAAAATTGTTTTAAGTGTAGTGCAGCTTATACAGTAAGCAAGAATTACACCGAACAAATAAGCTCCAGCCTCCATTGTTCCCCATTCTTTTTAGTTCCATCAGGAGAATCACTGATAAGGTATCATTACTAAGTCATAAAGCATCTTAGCTTCCCCCAACAGGATTCAGCCAAGATGCTATGACAAATATTTATGTTCTGGCAGCTACTTCTCATACAACTCATCAACGACTCTCTTTCGATGATGTTCTTGGCATACTCCATCATCACGTGTTGCACATCATGAATTATTCTACATACATCGCAGTTGGAAGATTCCATTTTCCTATTTAAGTATACCAAACTTCCCGACAAACAGTGCATCGGACGGAGTCTTAAAGAGACTTTACCATATTGTCGTAATAGATTACATTCATTAAACTACGATATATAAAGAGGCTGTGACTGTATTGTTTCATAGCAGACTAGCCTCTCCCCGCGACTTCATTCATTTTTGACTTATTAAAAAAAACACGATAAATCAATTATGATTCACTTTACTATACATATGCATATGCAGGGTTAAATTATCAAATATAGTCACCTCTATCACTTCCTAACGGGTCTATATCGGGCTACCAATAGCTCTGTATGTACATTTCTAGTATTTATATCACTTTAAGTTCTTTAAAAAAATGAGTGCGTGTAACCGACACACGCGCTTCAAGAAAAAAATTGTTATTTAAATTTCTAGTCATCTGATATATGGCACTATAGCTGATGAAGCCTTGATGTATTCTGTTACTTACTTACATTGAAACCAGTTGGCAGCACGGTCGCGCGCCC